>JACRUU010000008.1:13724888-13774888 GCA_030449085.1 Kryptopterus vitreolus | reverse complement strand
ATTAACTAAGCGTGCAGAGAGAGGATCAGAGAGGACGCCCCCCACCTCCGCTCAACACCCACCCGTCCACCCCCCCACACCCCGTCCGCAGATCCACCTTCCCGACACCCCATCCCTCCCTCCACATTTCCCTACGCCTCCTCTGCCGCTGCTGCTCCTCTACTCCACTGATTGAACTGTAATTTAAAATGCTCTAATGCCAACAGTTCTCACACACACACACACACACACACACACACACACACACACACACACACACACACACACACACACACACACACACACACACACCTGCCATATTTTTTTTTTACTCTTTCCATCCAAGGCCCAAGAGGATCAACATTTTCACAGCGTTAAACGAGCGCGTTAATGAGCCTAATGTGCTGATGCGCGTCTTTCTACCCATTCTCACTGCTAGTTAATGGTCTTCCAAGTAATCCAGACACTTACGTGTGTGTGTGTGTGTGTGTGTGTGGTGTGTGTGTGTGTGTGTGTGTGTGTGTTGTGTGTGTGTGTATTGCTGACCGCAAGGGGAAAATTTTCACGTTTATCTTTTGTCTTTTTCTTTTTTTTTTTTTTTTTTTTTGCTACCAGGAACTACTCCCCACATCTGATCAGATAAACTTGTGAGCTGAACTAAGCATAATGCATGAATCTCTGTCACTTTTAATATTTGACCCGATCAGAAATACACAATACGATGTAATAATACAATAATAATAATATTAAAAAATTATATATATATATATATATATATATATATATATATATATATATATATATATAATGATCAGAATTGTATTTCTTTCATCACCACACTGGTGTCAAATGTGCTATTATTTCTTTTATTTATTTACGCTAGTAAATCCTACATTAATCATATTTGGTGATACACGACCAGGCTCTGACGAGCGTGTGTTGTGTCAATGCATGTGTGTGTGCTTGCGTGCGTGTGTGTGTGTGTGTGTGTGTGTGTGTGTGCGCAAGAGTTCCACTGAGCTTTTCCTGCTCTACTGGAGCTCTGAACGAAATAAAAGGCGCATTTATGAGCATGAAATGAGCTAAGTCCTTTTCCGTTGCTATCGCACCTCACTGTGCGCGGATACACTAGATTAAAAACCCGCCACTTAATTAATGTACAAAAACAAGATCAGATTTAATTAACATCTGATTTAATTGCAGCGCCACAATTGCCTTTCACACTATATGGTCTGATAAAAAGCGATTGCAGAACGTAATAATTATTACGCACAAATATAATAATGCATGAATGCACCGAAATGAGGTTCGAAGGAAAAAAAAAAAACATCCCGGCCTATGCTAATATCATATTTCAATGTTTTATTATTATTTTTTTCTTTTATTAATTATTCCGATTTTTATTCCGGTAAATAATTTCATTAAATGCTGCTCATTACAAGAGGAAATAAATATTTACACACAATTTTATTCCTGGTCTAAATTGATTCGTAGACAGTGGGCTATTTTTTGCCTTGATGTGAAGGGCTGAAAAATGGCGTCTGCTAATCCTTAAAAAAAAAGAAAGATAGATAGAAAGAAAGAAAGAAAGAAATAGGGCTTCCTTGTGTATTTATTTTCTCATTCAAATGGAATTAAAACTGCTTGTATTAATGGATTGTGAATTTCAAGCAAATGCTTATCATTTCGCGTTTTATCTGTATTTTTAAATGTTAATGTTTTCTTAATTAAAACTTTTTCGTTGCTTTTTTCTCATTTTTTTATTTCACTTTTTTTTACATATTTTTTTTAGCTTTTTTTTCTTTGCAGTTCTTACAAAATACAACAATATATTACGACACACACACACACACACCACACACACACACACACACACACACACACACACACACACACACACACACACACACACACATATTCTTGCTGTTTATGCTTCTTTGTAAATCGACACACACGCCGCGGTGACTCACACGACTGGATTAATGCGACATGATAGAAATATGACCTTTTCAACATGACATTCTCATGATGTGATGTGGTGACTTGACGTACTGTTGCATTGAGGTAAAAAAACAAAACAAAACACGGTAAACACCCAATATTTGTCCATATGGCCAACAAGTTTTAATGTTGTACATAGCGGTGAAATAATTTTATTATAGATATATTTCATGGTGTTGTCGGATAACGTGAATGGTGTAGCTGATTTGCATTTAAGAGGTCCTTCATACTCTATAATATAAATAATAAATAAATAAATAAAAAATAAAAAGGCTATGTACATTTTATTTGAATTCAGATAGATCGATTTTTTTCTATCTATCGATCAACTCATTTACGTGCATATATATATATATATATATATATATATATATATATATATATATATATATATATATATATATATTATATGTATTACTATGGTTGTTTACGCATAATGAGCTTGCCTTTTGTAAATAATGAATCATGTGAAGGAATTTTAATGGACAGCCCTCTCGTAAGCCGTATATTATAATGATAAGCAACTCGAAAGCTATTCACTTAAAGTGTTGCACCAGTGTGGGTTAGATTCAGATCCTGTCCACCCCCCCCCCCCCCCCCCCCATCCTTACAAACATTCGGAAGATAAAGTGAATGTGTGTTTTGTATATTTCCAGATGGTGTAAAGCAGAGATGCAGCGCCCGATACAAGACAAGATGCGAGTACAGATAGAGTATAGAGGGAAAGGAGGATATCCCATCCCATCATTCCTGCGCTTGGCTTTGCTCGTTTCCCTGCGATTACATGCAGAGCTGGAGGAGGTTTGGTAGGGACGCCGGGTATCAACCTTAATATCGCTTTGGAGATTTATCTTGTTCTTATTATTTTCAATAGGGACTATTTTTGTATTTCCTCAGTTTATCGGTCGTATCTGTTTGTGATGGGGGTGCTGGTGGTGGGGGGGTGGGACTTGTTGTTGTTGTGGTGTGTGTGTGTGTGTGTGTGTGTGTGTGTATAAATGTGTGTAGAGTCGGTGTTATGGCCTTTTATCCCATCAACGAGTCCCTGCGTTCATATGCAGTTTTAAATGTGTCTATTGCCACCATGTGTTCACGAGCAGTACTGCATGCAATTTAACGGCCTGCAAACGTGCACCAAAACAACAAAAATGAATTGTTTACAACAGGTTGTGTGTCTGCAAATGTTGTGAAGTCAACACACTGCATGGAATGTTAACGAGCAGACACAACATAACATACGATGACTATCTCTTTCTTTAGGACGGTATGTAAGATGTAAGATTTGCTGTTGGGATGGGACTCACACACACACACACACACACACGTACACACACACACAAACACACATTCTCTGAATCCTAAAGTCACATGTCAGACATTTTGACCTCAAGCTCCTGCAGCAATCCTCGTTCACAAGTTCACCGCATAGGTCCGGGGAATACTGCTCAGAAAAGAGGATGAATAATGTAATGAGAACATGATGGGGAAAACTTGTGTGATGCGTATGACATCACACACACATTGTTGATCATTGATCTCGCAGAATTGCACAAATTCTGCCTATGTTTGTTGGAAAATAAATAATGTAATACGGATGGGATAGAAAATAATGAGGAAGTGCAAGAAATTACACAAACACACACACACACACACACACACACACACACACATAAATACATGCAGTCTCTCTGGCGCCAGGGAGTACAATCAAGTCACGCTCAAGCAAGAATCATAGATACGGGCAGCTGCCATTCACCTTGTGTGGCTGGTTTCTGATTGGCCGGGCGAGGCAGGTGTGGGTGGGGGCCTCGCCCACCTTTAGGTGAACCGCTCACCTGCGTACGACCTGGCAAGCGCGCGCGTGTGATGCAGCGTCGTTAAAGAATGCCAACAGTGTGGCGCCTCAGACAGGCCGGAGACAGCAGAGAACGAGCCTGCATGATTCACACACACTGGCCGCACACACTCGAGACGCTCCAGTTAGCGTGTGTAAACGTATTTGCGTGTTATGAGCGTTCAGGCGGAACAGTGAACTCTTGCTTTGTCGTTGTGTGGCAGGTACGAGACGGCGTATGTGTGTGATGCCGCGAGTCCCCGACGCCGGGGTCACGGGAGTGTGTGTGTTACGGAGCAGGGGCGATCGAAATCAAACAGTGTTAAATGAAAGGATGAGTCTGCGTGCAAACTCTTAGAAGTCCCGGAACACAAAACTCCTTTTTCATCAGCCTAGTGACGTGTTTTATAAACCCTCCAACATATCCACCATCTCTCTCTCTCTCTCTCTCTCTCTCTCTCTCTCTCTCTCTATCTATATATATATATATATATATATATAGATATAATATTATTCATATTCATTTCTACCGCTATATCCGATTCTTCCGGGTCACGGGGAGCAGTGCCTTATCTTGTTGGGCAGGTCTATGGGCATTAAGCAGGATACACCCTGGATGGAATGCCAACCATCGCAGGGCACACACACACACATTCACGACATTCATACACTAGGGACAATTATTCCAAGATGCCAATAACCTACCGTGCATGTTTTTGGACCGGGGGGAAACCGGAGAAAAACCCCTGAGGACGGGGGAGAACATGCAAACTCCACACACACACTGGCCGAGACGGGAATCGACCCCGGATCCTGGAGGTGTGTGAGGCGAACGTGCTAACCACTACGCCACCGTGCCCCTATATATATATATATGTATTTTATATATATATATATATAATTTTTTTTTTACAAAGGGGTATACATAGAGTATAGGTTTCATTCTCCTCATCTCTAATAGATTCAGTGCTGGATTGCCTGGATTCCACCACTGGTATTATAGACTATTAATATATATATATATATATATATCCATATATATATATATATATACAATACAAAATTAAATATGAAAATAAATGCAAAAAGTATATACCCAGTTATATAAAGATGTATACCAGTGAGTTACAACTAAACACGTTTCTTAATTTGAAATTTTTAAAAAAAAGATTTAAATTACATATAAATCTAGTTATTAGGAATAGTATAATATCATGTTATTATTATTATTATTATATTACTGTTGTTGTTATTAATAAAAACCATTTTAAAAGTAATAAATAATAATAATAATAATAGTCAGCCTGAAATCTTTTGTGGGCCCTGGATCTGACGGGGGGGGGCAAGGAAATTCAGGGGCCTACAACATAGATTTAGGCTTAATATTATTATAGTAAACGGAGTGAACGGGGGGGAGGGCCCACCAAAAAAAAAAGAAAATAGAAATCACTGCACGATTCTCCGTTCACTGTCTGTTTCTCTCCCGCTCTTTTTCTCATTTTCTCCTTCACATAAAAGATATGTAAAAAAATGAGGGAATCTTTTGCTCTCAGGAGGGACCCTCCCTCTCTGTGTTTCTTTTTTCCCCTCTATCCCTTCATCCTTCCCTTCCATCCACCTCGACCTTGTGGGGTCACCTGTCGTTGTCAGATGAAGCTTGGGAAGACTGTGTGTGTGTGTATATATATATATATATATATATATATATATAATATATATATTATGTGTGTGTGTGTGTGTGTGTGTGTGTGTGCGTGTGTGTGTATGTGTGTGCGCGCGCTCGTCCCGGCTCCGGGCCTCTTATCTCTCTGGGCTGCTGCCGTTTTAAATTATTCATCCCTACTGCTCCCGTATGAGCGCACACACGCATGCACATCTCCATCACTTGCATCCGCTCGCCCGATAGGCGGTCGCCGTGGCAACCTTATCAGAGATCGCAGATTTCAGCTCCAGAAATGAAATAAAAGGGGAAATTGGCTGTATTAGCATAAGAGGAGGCAGGCCTCAAGTAGAATACACACATCAGTCCCCTGAAACGTGCCCCCCTCCCTACTCCCTCCTCCATCTTCTCTCCATCATTCTCCTCCTTCTCCTCCCTCTCTCCCTCGGCCCCTTATCTCCCCAGTCTGATCGCTTTTTTTTTTTCTGGATTTTTTTTTTTTTTTTTTAATTCCATCTTCCCCACCCCATCTCTCCTGCTTTGTTTCTCCATCGCTTATGGCGCAGTGAGGAAGCGAGAAAAGAAAATGTGTCGATGAAACTTTGTGGATAAAAATAGTCACTAGGAGACAACCGGGGGGGTTGTCAAGGGCGCGGCTACGAGCAGTATTTCCTCTCTTTCTCTCTCTCGCCATTTTGCAAAGGTATTTTGGCAGACTAAAGTCCATATTGACCCTTGCTTCCACTACATAATATGAGCAACATAGCACCTAAACTATGGGTACAGATTCATCACACACATTGGGGTTTCATGTGCGTATACATTTTCTACCCTTCTTAACGTAGTTTCCTTTATTAAAGGTGAGAGGAAAGGGGCACGGGGTTAGTGGTTAGCACGTTTGCCTCACACCGCCAGGGTCCGGGTTCGATTCCCGTCTCGGCCATGTGTGTGTGGAGTTTGCATGTTCTCCCCGTGCCTCAGGGGGGTTTTTCTCCGGTTTCCCCCGGGTCCAAAAACATGCACGGTAGGTTGATTGGCACCTTGGAAAATTGTCCCTAGTGTGTGAATGTGTGTGAATGTGTGTGTGTGTGTGTGTGTGGTGCCCTGTGATGGGTTGGCATTCCATCCAGGGTGTATCCTGCCTTAATGCCCATAGACACCTGGATGGGCTCACCGTGACCCGCAGGAAGATGGATAAAAGCGGTTAAAGATGAATGTGGAATGAAAAAGGAGAGGTGAAATGAAGGAGTGTTCATATCCATTAACGGCATATGGATGCAATCAGCATTCACAATCCGTGTTGATTGTGATGGGGTTTCAGGTTTTTGTTGACCCATTGGGTTATAAAGTGTTATATTGCACAGACCACATATTTGATTTGGTAGCTGTTAGAGCTAACTACATGTGTATATGAAGCGGCCATGCCAGTGAAATGGTCGCGTCTACCTCTGAAAAGTTCCCGGAATGTTGTGTTATTTTGACAATATTTGAACATAGGACGCAATATTCTCTCATGACCTTCACAAGTGTTCCCTTAGATATAAAATAAGGAGCAGCTCGTATAAAGGGCCCTCAGGAGTCTCACAAATTTCAGTCCATGAAAACACACAGCGACACTAAGGAGATTTAAGGTAGGAATGGTAGGAAGAGATAGTATACTGATCTTTATATCCACGTAGTCATAAAAGGGGTCAGTATATGTGTATTACACACACACGCACGCACGCACACAACAACACACACACAAAACACACACACACACACACATATATATTATATATATAAGGGGCATGGTGTTAGTGGTGCATTTCGTCAACCGAAGGGTGGGTTTCGATTCCGTCTCAGATGTGTGTGTGGAGTTTGCATGTTTCCCGTGCCTCAGGGGTTTTTTCCGGGTTCTCGGTTTCCTCCCGGTCCAAAAACATGGCTAGGTTGGTTGGCACCTTGAAAAATTGTCCCTAGTTATGAATGATAATTGAAATGGATTTGCGTTGATGCATTTTTAACACGCTGATTACATTTAGATTTACATTTACGGCATTTGGCAGACGCCCTTATCCAGAACTGAGCAATTGAGGGTTAGGGCCATGCTCAAGGGCCCCCACTAGTGACACTTGGTGGTGTGGTGGTGGGGTTTGAAACCATGATCTTCCGGTTCGAGTCCAAAACCTTAACCACTGGGATAACTGTGTGTGAGGCCCGGGGGGAGTGTGGCTGTGTGCGGACGGGGTGGGGGGGAGGTTGGGAACCGGAGTAGGGGATAAGATCGTTTTAAATATATGATATACAGGCAATATCTATCACTTGGGGGTATAGAGAGGGGGGGGCGTTTTGAAGGGGATTGGCTGATGTGTGGGAGAGAATATATAATAGTCATTCCCTTATCCAATAGATCTCCTTTTTGGGGGTGGGGTGGGGGGATATATATGGACTTTTTTTTCTCAACTCGTTATGATATATATTGGATATGTATAAAAATTTTTCAGGGGCACGGTGGCTTATAATTGAAAGGGAGGGTTATGTGTGTTTAGTTTGAATTTCTCCTTAGGGGTTTTGGGGGGGGGGATAAGGGTTCTGTTTCTGGTCTATATATAGTGCCTTGGCATATTGTCATGTGTATATATATTGAGCGTGTCTGTTTCGTAGTATATAGAAAGGTATATAAGGGTATCCTATTATCCCTAAACTATCTACAATATTGACAGGCTCTCCCGATGACCGAGGATATGGATAAAGCGGTAGAGATAGTATAGTATATTATAGATAATAGTTATGGATATTAATATATATAGATATATATAGCCTATATATATATATATATAGATATAGGAAATATAATATATAATTATATCTATTTGTCTGTGCTAACAGTGCCTATAACTATATGTATATTCTGCTGTGCTAATTAATCATGCCAATTATATCAATCAACATGGACAAATATGGATTCTTTATGCTTTAATGCAAATGTATGTTTATTATTAGTGAAACCAAACTCAACATAAAGCATAAAGATAAAATATACTTGTGAGTATTTGAAAGTAATAGACGTCTTACTTGCATTACTTTCGTTTTGCCAGTAGGTGGCACTTAAGGAAATGAGTTATTTTGTCATTTGTAAAGATTCGTAATCTTTAACAATTTTCATGGGTAACTTTCATTTAATTGCACGTTTTTATTTAACTGTAACAGTAATGTCATCATGGCACCGAAGGGTGCTTTTGCAGAAACGATGTCATGAATAAATGTGTGTTGTGTTGCAGGTTTTAATTGAGCCTCTTTCTTTTATATTGATTCATTGATTTATTTAGATTTTTGAATCAATTGAAATGGATTTGCGTTGATGCATTTTTAACACGCTGATTACATTGATGCATTTTTACATTTATCACGCTGATTACATTTGGCAGACGCCCTTTACGATTTGGCGAGCGATATCCAGACAACTGAGCGAACTTGAGGGTTAGGTTAGGGCCTTGCTCAAGGGCCCACTGGTGGTGGTGGTGGTGGGGTTTGAACCCAGGTCTCCGAGTCCAACACCTTAACCACTGGGATAACCACTGGGATACCTCCCTGATACCTAGGACATCCCTGATACAAATAAATAATACAATAAATGAAAAATAAATAAATAAAATGTTTATTAAATTGTTATTGTAATGTTTAACATAATAACATGTGCCTTCATGCGATTCAGAAGAACTTGCTTCACTTGGAAGATGCTTGGTGATCAGCAAGAGTGAGCTAGTAGTTGAGAATTAGTGAAACTAACTATTTTTTTGGTTTGATTTTGTTTGTAATGTGGTCTTTTCAGCAGCGATGTAATCCCACTGCGTCTACTTACTCACATATCCAGCAATCAAAAAAAAAAAAAAAAACGAATTTCCCACCCACCACAAACACACACACAGGTGTAAATAAGCTGACCTCCGTTGGCGAATATGTACCAGAGACTACAGTGAATAAGTCCATGATATTAAACGCTCATACTCGCAGGCTTTTATATGCTAGCCATTCAGATTCGGCACAGTTCTCTCAAGCTGTGATGCTGTAACCGGAGGAGAGGCAGCGTGCCTGTGCGACATATTAAAGCAGGCTATTCATCACAAGGTTATCTTGCGTTTCCTAGCACAGCATTACAATTCAGCTGCGCATTACCAATCTGCTCGAAGATTATCCTGGGTATCCTGAACAAACCGACACAGTTATTCATCACAATTTGGCTACCTCTCGTTACACGCGGCCTAAACCTGACCCTCAAAAATGACTATTAATGAAATTGAGGTTAAATTTATGCCTTATTGTATATATATATATATATATATATATATATATATATATATATATATTATATATATATATATATATACTATATATATATATCTAGATATATATATATATATATATATATATATATATATATATATATATATATATATATATATATACAGAAACCCAGGTTTTACTGCAGATCTTTGCCAAGGTGCAATGAATACTACATTAGAATATGAAATAATAATTGTATATTTAATGAGGACAGATGTTTAAGGGAGACAAAAAAAAAAAAAAAATATATATATATATATATATATATAAATATAACTATATTAAAAAAAATATATATATAGATAATATAATTAAATATATTATATATATATATATATATATTAGATATATATATATATATAAGCTATATATATAATATATATATATATATATTAATATCTATATATATTATATATATATATATATATAGATATATATATTATATATATTTATATTATATATACATATAATATGATATATATATATATATATATAGAATATTATATATAATATATATAGATATACTTATATATTTTCATATATACACACACATATATGGGGGGTTTTCTCTTTGGATTTGTAATCTATTACAATTTTGTAATACGTTTCTTCTCATGTATATATATATATATATATATATATTGATATATATATATATATATATATATATATATATATATATATATATATAATATATAATATATATAATATATATATAACAATATATAAGGGGCATATAATATATATATATATATATATATAGCATCATATATATATCATATATATTATATAATATATAAGGGGCACGGTGGCGATTCCCGTCTCGCCTCGGTCCGGGTCCGATGTGTGTGTGTGTGTGGAGTTTGCATGTTCTCCCATGTTCTCCCGTTTCGGTTACCTCAAAAACATGCATTTTCACGGTCCGGGTTGATTGCTCCGTTTACCTTGGAAAATTGTCCAAAAACATGCCTAGTTGATTGGCATTGGAAAATGTGTGTGTGTGTGTGCCCTGCGAATGTGTGTGATGTGTGCCCTGTGCCCTGCGATTGGTTGGCATTCCATCCAGGGTGTATCCTGCTAATGCCCATAGACCCATAGAGATAGGCGCCTGAGATAGGCACAGGCTGACCCCGTGACCCGATGGAAGATCGGATAAAGCGGTAGAAGATGAATGAATGAATGAATATATATATATATATATAGAGGGGTCATCCTTCTTCATACTACCTGCATTTCTTCACATCCATTATCCTCCTTCTCTGCCTTCCTCTTTTCCTCCTGCCTGGCACCTCTGTCCTCATCCTCAGGATTCTTCTCCATATGTACCCCACATCCCTCCTCTGCAAATCTCCAAACCATCTCAATCTAACCTCCATCACCTACCTCATATCTAATCCTGCTGTAATCTAATCCTGCTCCATACTGCCTCCACAAATCACAATATCATCCGCAAACCACACAGTCCATCGAGACTCCGCTCTGTCAACCTCCATGTCCGTCACCACTGCAAACAGGTAAGCGCTCAGAGCCAATCCTTGATGCAAAGCCACATCCACCTTGAACCAGTCTCTCATTCCTGTATCACCACAATTCTTCTATTGGAATCATGACATATGCTTTCTTTAGATCCACAGACATGCAATGCAACTCCTGCTGATCTTCTCTATACATAGATTTAATCCGTATTGCTCTTCCACGGCATGAAACAATAATGCTGCTCACAGATTGTCACCTCTTCCCTCAGCCTACAACTTCATGTTGTGACCGACCAACTTTATTCCCCTGTAGGTCTCCCTTATTCTTAAAATGGGCATTCCCCATCTTCACATCACCCACCCTTCTCTCTCTTTCTTTCTCTCTCATTTCAACTCTAACCCTAACCCTCATTCATCAGCTGCTCAAAATACTCTCTCCCTCTGTTCTCTATCATTGTTCTAACTTGTAACACATCCTTCCCAGTTTCGTCCCTCTGCATGGCCATTGCTTTTCTCCTTCCTTAGTGTCCAACGTAACATACAGCTCCTCGTATGCCTTTTCCATTAGCCACATCCCTCTTCACCTGCTGCATCATCTCCTTATATTCCTGCCTACTCTGCCGATCGCAATTCTGCTTTGAACCACCTCTTTCTCCTTACACTTTCCTGTGCTTCCTCAGACGTCACACCAAATTCCTTCCTAGCCATCTCCCTTATCACCTCTTCCTTGCACTCTTCCTCTTTATCTCCATCTCCAAAGCCATCCTTCAGACCGCCATCCGATGCTGACTAGCTACACTATCAACTGCCACCACCTTACAGTCTCCAATCTCCTCCACGTTTTACAGAATATAGTCCACCTGTGTGCATCTTCCTCCACTCTTATACATCATTCTATACTCCTCCTTAGTATTCAAATGCATACTTCCATCTCCATCCTTTTTGTAAAATGTACCACCATTTTCCCTTCCACATTCCTATCCTTGAGGCCATACCTACCATCACCACCTCATCACCTCCGTTCCCTTCACCGACCATGGCCATTGAAGTCTGCTCCTATCCCTGATCTTTCATTCCTAGCTACACTCTCCACCTCCATGTAGGATTCTCCATCTCACAACCTATTTGTGGAGCATAAGCGTAGATGATATTTATCAACACGAGCTCAACAGCATCCTATCAGAAACTCTCTTCACCTCCACTACACTCTTATAGTTCTCTTCCTTTAAGATTACACCTAAATCATTTGTCTTAACCGGCACACCATGGTAGAACGGTTTAAACCCATCTCCAGTGTTCACCTACATCGTTCTGATTAAAGCACAAAGCCAGTGGAGAGAGTTAATGAAGCATGGTGGGGGTTGCATTATGCTTTGGGGCTGCTTCTCTTCAAAAACGAATAGCTCTAAGTACCAAGTTATATGGGCACTAAAAGTTGAAAATGAAGTGCAATTTTACATTTAAGCATGACATTGACCACATCCCCAAAATCAACAGACATGACTTCTGTTAGGGCCCAGCCAGTGCCTAGACCCCATCAAAAATCCCACCAGAATATGGGATGACCTAAAAAGTGTCATACACTGGAGATCCCCACTCAGTGTAAATGGGCTTGGATTTTTTTTTTGCAATGAAGAGTGGGGTAAAAAAAAGTCTTGATGTGTGAAATTATTAGAGACCTACCTAATTAAAGACCTACTGTCAGTAGGTGAGGTGCTGGGATACTGATCGGAAGGTCGCGGGTCCGAGACCCGTTATTGCCAAGCTGCCGCCCTTGGGTCCTTGAGCAAAGCCCTTAATGCTCTGTGCCCCAAGCGTGTCGTATGACTGTTCTGTAATGTACAGATGACCAATAACGGCTATTCTAATTAAAGACTATTAAATTCTGATAGAGGTACTACATGGGAATAATGTGCAATTAAGTATACAGGACACACACACACACACACACACACACTCACATTCATACACTAGGGACAATTTTCCAAGGTGCCAATCAACCTACCATGCATGTTTTTGGACCGGGAGGAAACCGGAGAACCCGGAGAAAAACCCCCTGAGGCACGGGGAGAACATGCAAACTCCACACACACATGGTCGAGACGGGAATCGAACCCGGACCCTGGCGGTGTGTGAGGCGGTGAGGCGAACGTGCTAACCACTACGCCACCGTGCCCCTTGTATATATAGTTATTTTTATATATATATAGTAATCCACTTTCCATGCTGTAATTAATTATCCATTCATTTGATTTGTAACTGATCTTTACATGCATAATACTTTATTATTTGCGTACAAGTATTTTATAACTATATTTACTACAAGTACAAAAGTTTTTGCAGGTTTAAAAAAAATGCTAAAAACAAGTCCCTTCGTTGTTATTGACATTAGTACAGTCTGATCGATTTCATCCAAGCACTTTGTTTATTGTGTTGCATCTTACGATTACAATCGCAATAATTAGCTTGTTTTGTAGCTTAGTGTGTGTCTACTCTTTCACAAATGTCTTTCCAGACACTATAATTATGTGTTATCTTCTTGCCGGACTTCATAAAGACATCATTTCTTTACTCCCTAATGAGTAACATCGGTGAATAGAATCCTTTGGCGCTCTTTGATTCAGATGCAGTTTTCTGATTTGGAAAAGCGTTTTCTCATTTCTATTTTATTTTTATTTGCCTTTATTTCTCATGGACATGCAGCTGTTCTCTCTGTCTGTGAATGTCCGGTCTACTCTTCCATCAGCATCCAGCGCTAAACTTATCCTAGACACCAGTGTTGAGAAAAGAGGGTAAGCAAAAAATACTTGTAGCACTTATTAAACGATCCGTAACTATGACTGACACGCCATATATGAGATCTCATTGCATGTGTGATATGAGAATCAAATAAGCACCCAACAAATGTGTTACTTTATATTCCTTATAAAAAAAAAAAGGCTCACTTTCAATAAGTGGCTTCTGGTTTGGTTCTCAGAAACACATACAAACTCTCAAGTGCACTTACACAGGGAGCCATAATGATGATTGACAGCAAGAACCGGCAGACATGAGCTGATCCCCCCACAATCCTGTGCAGCGGCGTGGCTTCCCCCTTGTTGTAGTGGGAATGTGGGCAATGCTGGGCCACAGATAAAACTGCAGAAGAGTGAGAACAGCCGGAACGCTAACACATGCTGTTCCGGTCACCACTGAGCGTGTGCAACGATGCTGATACCCCACTGCATAGTGGGTAGCTGGCTGTGAGCAGTTTGCAAGTTTCTATATCTGAGTGTGTGCTTAGGTGTGTGCAATCCTTGCCCACTCTCCAAAATGTTTTGTATTTGTTATGCAGGATTCGGACTAGTGGCACTTTGAAGGCTTGATGCTGAGGGTGCGAAGCCAAGCAATTGTGTATTTCTGTGCGGCGTGAAAGAGAAAGATGTGCGTTCTTTGATTTTAAACATACGGAAGAACTTCATTTCACGTTGAAGCTTGTGTAAGAGCTGTTATTAGACGACAAAACAGTGGGTTTATTGCATAGTGCATCCAAAAAGAAAGGGTCAGACTGAGGATCTGAGACATTCCTCATGGACGGAATTGTCCATTCCGTGTCATCATGGTGGCATCCGGTGTCGAGAAGGTTACTTTAGGAATGTAATATATTGCAGATTGCAAATGACTATTCAAAATGTAATAAGTAGTGCGACTTTTTCATTACTTTATAAACGTAACGTAACTGATTACATTCGATTCATTTGTGATTGGTTTCATTCGTCCACTAGGTGGCGCTTTTAAGTTAACGCTCTAAGAAAAAAAAGTTCTATTTTAACCAGGTTCTATTTTCACAAATGAAATTGCAGCAGATCGTCATCATTCGAATCAAAATGACGCTTCAGTTGAAAATCATGCCGTCGTCTGTCTGAAGAAGCGCTGATTTTACATGAAATTGTTCAGGCATTTTCATAAGTAACTGTAATTTATTTACACATTTATTAAATTTATTTTGTCATTAAATTACGTAACAACCCAACACTGTCGACATCATATATATCCGATTGCAATCAAATCTCATCTAGGCGGACTTCATTCATTCATTCATCTTCTATCGCTTTATCCGATCTTCCCTCGGGTCACGGGGTGCCTGTGTCTATCTCAGGCGTCTATGGGCGTTAAGTCAGGATACACCCTGGATGGAATGCCAACCCATCGCAGAGCACACACACTCACATTCACACACACACACACACACACACACACATTCACACACTAGGGACAATTTTCCAAGGTGCCAATCAACCTACCGTGCATGTTTTTGGACCAAGAGGAAACCAGAGAACCCGGAGAAAAACCCCCTGAAGCACGGGGAGAACATGCAAACTCCACACACACATGGCCGAGACGGGAATCGAACCCGGACCCTTGCAGTGTGAGGCGAACGTGCGAAACCACTAAGCCACCGTGCCCTCTCTAGCCGGACTTGTTATATTTAAATTAATAATAATAATAATAATAATAATAATAATAATAATAATATACTGCTATACTTTAGACTTCCTGAAATGTGCAGGACTTAATTGTGAAAAACTGCAAATCTTGGACATGGTGAAAAATAAACATCCTAGAAATGCCTAATGCCTATAACCTTCCCAACACTAACATGTTATATAGTATGAAGTGCAAAAGAGAGTACGGTAAACAGTAGTGTACTTGTAACAACCGTCGACATCATGTACACAATATAAACATTATAAGCATTAAACGTGATTGTAATAAATACGGGGTTGCGAGTTGAAAATGGCGTACTGTGTATATTGAGCAGTTCAGTGACACACATGCTGAGAGTATGTGTGTGTGTGTGTGTGTGTGTGTTCTTCAGAGAGAAAAAAACCTGTCGCATAGTCTAGTTGTGAGGGGTACAGTGATGGTGGAAGCTGAGACTCGATGTGCCTCATGATGAGCATCTCATGACACTTCATTATGATGGCTGTGACAGGATGGTAGCCAGGAGACTGTAGACTTCTTCAGCTTGGGGATGATGGTCGTTGTCTTGAAGCACATAGGAACAATGACCCAGCTCAGGGAGATGTCGAAGATGTCATTGCAGACTAGCTCATTCCCTGAGCACCCTGCCGGGAATGTTGTCCCGTCCAGCAGACTTCCATGGGTTAACTCTGCATAGAGTTTTCCACATTTCAGCCATGGTTAGACGGAGCACCAGGTCATTGGGAGGAGGGGGTGGTCTTCCTTACTGCCACGGTGTTCTGCACTTCAAGCCATGGGTATAACTCGTTCTAGGAGGGATGTGCCACTGACACAAGCAGTTGATAATCGCCTGGATGCCCTGCCACATGCACCAAGTGTCTCCTCTGTCCTGGAATTGGCGGTGGATCGCCCTGGCATGTGGTGCTTTCCTTGGCCCTCGCTGTTTTTAACACCGTGTTGTCCGCCGCTCGGAAGGCGGAGTCTCTGGATCTTTGCACCTTTTAGTCATCCACGCCGGTTTGACCATGCATTGAGGTTCTTGGAGATGGTCACAGGTACGTACACCTGTATACCTTAGCGCTGTGTCTCCCGCCGTGCTAGAATACCAATGTTACCCCATATATCTCCTGTAATTCATGCAAGCGCATTTTCTTTGTTATGGGCCGCCATTTTCTTTGAATGCAGTAATAATTTAATGGGATAAAATATTGTCAGGGATCCACCATCCACGTCTGCCTCTAGCTCGCTGTATCCACGTTCACCTTATCCCACCTTCTAATTACCTTCACCTGTTCTTCCTAATTTACTTCTCCCATTTATAAGCCCTCTCTCCCCTCACTCCTCGTACTGTTTACTCACCTCAAACTGCCTGAGTTTGCTATATATACGTCTTATTTTCCGTTGCAATTGAAAAAGTAAGACTTTTCAGATCTTTAAACTGGGCTTTTTTTTTTTTTTTTTTTTTTTTTTTTTTTTTTTTTTTTTTTTTTTTTTTTTTTACTTCCGGTCTCTCTGGGACCCTCTGTCTATGTCCCTGCGGCACTCTCTGCTCCTGCGGCACTGGAAGAGTGCTGAGCAGTGAGCATCGTCTTCTATAGGTAACACACTGATTACTGTTATATAGTGATGCCTAAATGTAATGCATGGGTGCCTTCTGTCTGGGGATTCTGTCTGGGGATTCTGTCTGGGGATTCTGTCTGGGGATTCTGGGTCCAAGCTCTACATGCGCTTCGTTATATATTTTTATTTATATAACAGACTAATATGATGTAATGATATATATGTAGGGCACGGTGGCTTAGTGGTTAGCACGTTCGCCTCACACCGCCAGGATCCGGGTTCGATTCCCGTCTCGGGAATGTGTGTGTGGAGTTTACATGTTCTCCCCGTGCCTCAGGGGGTTTTTCCCCGGGTTCTCCGGTTTCCCCCCGGTCCAAAAACATGCACGGTAGGTTGATTGGCACCTTGGAAAATCGTCCCTAGTGTATGAATGTGTGTGTGAATGTGTGTGTGTGTGCCCTGCGATGGGTTGGCATTCCATCCAGGGTGTATCCTGCCTTAATGCCCATAGACGCCTGAGATAGACACAGACTCCCCGTGACCCGAGGAAGATCGGATAAAGCGGTAGAAGATGAATGAATGAATGATATATATGTATCGATCATGATGTAATGATGTAATCGATTTTTTTATTTATTTATTTGTACTGCGCAACAAATCGGATTTAGGAAATGTAGAAAAATGTAAATGTGCAGTATTTAAAGTAACACGAGTAAATGTCATTTGTTACTTTCTACCTCTGGAGTTTAAGAATCTTTTACTTTGACATTTTAATCTTATAGTGGCTTGTTGAGGAGTGCTTGGGGGATTTTTTTTCCTTTAAACATTATCACTCGTGCTGGGATATTAGTTCTGAAAAAAAAGCAAAAAAAAAAATAGGTAAATAAATATAAAAAATAGCATTAAAGAATGAAATGTTAAGCAGTTTGTGTAAATCAACATTTGCATTGTTTTTAATGCTTTTTGCAGATAGCTATAATGCTACAAATGATAATGAAATGCTATAAAAAGAGAAATGCAAGCAAACTTAAAAAGGAATTAAAATAAAAGGGAAAATATTCATTAGTGTAGAAATGCATAAGCATCTGCTGAAAACCACAGCAGTGAAGAAAAATGTAATCGTATACTACTGCTTTTATTTGCTGCTTTTATTTTAGTTTTATTTTTTTATTTGCTGCCATTTTTTATTTGCTGCTATTAGTTTAGTTTTAGTTTTTTATTTTGGTGCCATTTTTATAATTTCTGCTTTTATTTTAGTTTTAGATTTTTATTTGCTGCCATTTTTTATTTGCTGCTTTTAGTTTTAGTTTTTTTTTTATTTGCTGCCATTTTTTTTATTTGCTGCTTTTAGTTTAGTTTTATTTATTTATTTTTTGGTGCCATTTTTACTGTAATAATGATGGAATTCAGTTTGCTTATTGTGCTGCATTTTACCTGTTTTATTTTCATGTGCTATGATACCGTCATACACACACGCACACACGCGCACACGCGCACACACACACACACACACACACACACACACACACACACACACATGTTCAGCTTGGTATAACCTTCAGGTTAGTGTTTTGTTGCATTTAGCGTAATATAAAATTTTCCCATGCCCCTAATGATCTGGATGATACTTTTGATGATACTGGATGATACTACCGTACATCAATAATGGCATTCGTTCATCATCGATTATTCCCGACTTTATAAATTAGCTGTTGCAGTTTAAGTTCTTGACCCCTTGCAGACGATTTTCGAGCGATTAACTGCTTCCAGCCCTAAACACAGCCAATTTAATATATGTATTCCATATACATGTAATGCCAGTTTATGCATATTCAACACGTACCATAAATCATACTGGAGGCACTAATTGAACCATGTAGAACGATTATAGTATCATGCTTTAAATCAAAAACACACAAAATGAAAGTTGTGAGCCAAATAAATGACTTTAAACATATAGGGATATTATCTTATCTTATTATAATTATTATCTTATTATCTTATGCGAAGATAAGAAGCTCACTGTGCTGTAATGTAAATGTGACAAAGACTATTCCATTATTTCATATTCTAGAATAGACAGTCATTTAAGACATATAAAGTCAGCTTTTGCAATCACTAACCACAAAAATGTTTCAAGCATACATTATCCAGCGTTATCATTATACATTATACATTATCCAACGTTGTATTTGACATCATATACAGTGATTTTGATGGATCTAATGATGCTTCTGGTGAAAATATTGGCGTGATCTGCACATCAGGACACTTTCCATACCCAACAATTGTTTATGTATTAATCCTATCTTAATGCTTAAAATAAGAGGCGTAATGGTATTTTTAACTGCTTTTATATTATACATTTTTATTGTTTTATAACTATTCCACTAAACATGCCGTGTTATGAATTAGGTGCATTATATGGGTGCAACCTCATACCACTTATTACTACATAGAAAGGGAAATATGAATACGGTTTAAATATAAACTTCAGCCTTCAGTTAAAGTGCTATACAAAAGATATTTTAGACAGTAAAATATAAAAGAAAATAAAGTATAGAAATGTTTTAATTTATTTTAATGCCGACAGGATGATGAAATGACTGAAAGTTTGTCTATATGGACCCTTATCAGTGGACTGGGCGCTCCCTTTTATTTTTGTTGAGCGATACCGCAGTCTGTCTATTTGTGAAAGTACATGTGAAAAAGTGGGGCACGGTGGTTTAGTGGTTAGCACGTTCGCCTCACACCTCCAGGGTCCGGGTTCGATTCCCGTCTCGGCCATGTGTGTCTGGAGTTTGTGCATGTTCTCCCCGTGCCTCAGGGGGTTTTTCTCCGGGTTCTCCGGTTTCCCCCGGTCCAAAAACATGCATGGTAGGTTGATTGGCACCTTGGAAAATTGTCCCTAGTGTATGAATATGTGTGTGTGTGTGTGTGTGTGTGTGTGTGCCCTGCGATGGGTTGGCATTCCATCCAGGGTGTATCCTGCCTTAATGCCCATAGACGCCTGAGATAGACACAGACTCCCCGTGACCCGAGAAAGATCGGATTTAGCGGTAGAAGATGAATGAATGAATGAATGAATGTGAAAAAGTGAATAATGGGAGAATATTGAGTGTAAAATGTTGTCGGGTGAAAGAGATATCGGTGGGGATGAGAACGGCGGATGGAAGGAGTTTTATATTAAAAGAAAGGCTAGTAAAATAATTGATTGGTGTTTTTTGTTGTTGTTTATAATAAAGTGTACAACATTCCGAACATTTTCCTCTTTTTCACTTTCTCTTTCATTAAAGACAAATGCATCTTTTTTTTTTGTGAATAGGACTTAAAATTAAATAAACAACAAAAAACATTAGCTGGTTGGTTCAACAAACAAGATCATTACCTTTAAGCAGCATGACAATAACAGCTAACGGCTGACAATAAAGATGTAGACTTTATGGTACAACCCAGAGCCTGTAAATACTGAAGTAAGTGTGTGTGTGTGTGTGTGTGTGTGAGAATTCTGGGGGAGGATTATTTTCTCTTACTGATGGATACATTTATAACCCCTGAGGTCGAGCTGAGATTAGCACGGGATCAAGGCTATCGTCGTACAATGTGCAATCCATCACTGTATATTTGTGTGTGTGTGTGTGTGTGTGTGTGTGTGTGTGTGTGTGTGTGTGTATGTGTGATAAAGTTGCGGTAGGCCTCATATTGGCTGCCGGGAGTATTGTTAAGGCAAGGGAATGTTCATATTGTAGGGCCAGTGATTTTACATTTCCATGCTTGTGGGTGTACAAGTGTATTGTCGTGAAGCGATATGCATGTTGTGGGAGTTTGTGTATCGGTGAATGTTAGCATTACTTTCAAAAGAAATACGGCGAGTCTGCCGAACTTTGTTTTGTGTGCGTGGGTGTGTATCTGGGCCGGCCGTGTGGGCACGCTTTTCTTTGTTGTCAAATCACACACATGCATGGGCATTGGAGGAAGAAGATTGTGTTTCCAATGTTGTTTGCCTTAATGGGTTTTCTCCCCTTCCAAACTTAAGCCCCTCTCTCGCAAATTCACCCCATTTTCCGGCCTCACTTTTGCTTTCAATTTGGACACAAATATGTATATATGTATATACACACATATACAGTGTTGGGAAGGTTACTTTGGAAATGTACTAGATTACAAATTACCTTATTCAAAATGGAATTAATAGTTTTCAATGACTTATAAAAGTAAAGACACTATTACATTTGATTTGATTACTTTTTGATTACTTTCATATGTCCACTAGGGGGCACTTACTGAATTTAATAAAAAAGATTTTCAAGCCCTCAGAAAAAGTAGGTTATATTTTTCGGAATTGACCTGCATTGGAGTAAAATTGTTAAGGGGTGGGGGGGGTGGGGGGGTTGTGTAGTTTTGGTTGGGGGTCTTTGGGATTTGTTTACATGAATTTAATTACATGTCTTTTCTCAGTAACTGTAGCAGTAATTTGTCGGGAAATTATGTAACGCCGTTACATGTAACTTGTTACTCCCCAACACTGTACACTGTAATTATATATGCACAGCGTTGGGGAGTAACTAGTTACATGTAGCGGCGTTACATAATTACGTTACCTTATTTTTTTATTTAAAATACATGCTTACATGAATTTAATTACATGTTTTTTCTCTGTAACTTGTAACTTGCAATTTGTTGGGAAATTATGTAACGCTGTTACATGTAACTATAATTATATATGTACAGTGTTGGGGAGTAACTAGTTTTCTACTCTTCATTTATCCACTAGGTGGCACTTACTGAATTTACCATATGATATAAGATATATATATATATATATATATATATATATATATATATATATATATATATATATATATATATATATATATATATATAATCCCCAGAAGGACACACTTCTAAATTTAGTGCAACATCTTCCCAGAAGAATGGGAGTTACTATAACAGCTAATAATGAATTAAATGGAAAATGGGGTGTTCACTAAAAACACATCTTCTATAGCCCACAAACATTTATCTATACTATGTATATATACATATACATTTTCTGTCAAAGGACAGCAGGGATGTTAATTCATTTTGCTTTCCTTTTACCCACACTCCTTTCTATTTCTGTTTTTGCCCATTTGCCTCTTCTTAATACACCCCGACAATCCAACCTCTTCTTATCTATTCTGCTGTGGTGTTGGTCTCGGTGGATGTGATGTGTCTGTTCCCCTTCATCCAGCAGAAATTCAAACCCTGTAGGCCATGTCTATGCTTAACAGTAAAAAAAAAAGTGTATAACCTTGATTTATCTTCAGGGAAAATGAATCATACAATATGTATAGGACTGGGGGAAAATTGCATTTTGCTTTGCTTTGACGTCCTTCAATCTTTTTGTAGCAGAAGCGAAGTGGCGTAAACACTGCTGAAAGGATATGCATTCATTCATTCATTCATTCGGTTTCAGAAATCACATTGCCCTGTTTCATCATAGGGAATCTAAAGTAAATCCTGGAGCCAAAGACCACCAGTCTATCACTAGGGTAACGTTAGTTTGAGCAATCCACCCACAGGCATGTATTTAGACGGCTGGAGGGAATCTTGCTGACACTTCTAAAACTCCCCACATGCATAATCTCACAGGTGTTTGAATCCCAACGGGACGCATGGCGCTGCATACCACTACTGCATCAGCTTTTACTGGATGTTATTTCCTTTTCTTCATATTAAATGCAGAATATCACCTAGTAGGGCTAGTGAAACGGGACACAAGGCATATAGAATAGTAGCAGAAGAGGGGCAGATTTTGCACAAGCCACCAGGGATTTGAACATTACGTAGCTCCAATATTCGATTATTCTGTTAATGAAATCCCTCATATGCTTATAGAATTGTAAATAACATTGTACTATGATGCCCCCCCCCCCATGAATTTTACATGAGTTGCTTGAATTGCCTATGCAGATGAACCGTTTCCATCACACACCCCAACAGAAAACACCAGGTTTGCTGCAGTCACACTGTGTAGCCCTGTGGTTGCAGTATGGCATCTGAAGCGGTGTAATCAGGAAAGTGAGAAGGCTTATTTGGTGTCGGAGGCTTTGGCCTGTCCTGGTATTTAAGATCCTCATTCTTTTGCAGATGGAAAAAGGAGATTTAAAAAAAAAAAAAAAAAAAAAAAGCACCATGGTTCATTCTTGGTTCAATTCTTTATTGTCCTATCTTTAGCTTCAACCACATGATAATGGGTTCATGCACTTATTTCCATTCATTCCGTTCATGCCTTGAGTCATGTTATAGCCACTGTTTACAGAATTAACATAGTGAAATTGTGCTTGTCATCCAATCATCCAACAAATACCTGAAATGGTCCCCAGAGAAAAACCTGTTTTTTTTTTTTTTGTAACCTACTCCAGATTATTGAATAATCACAGACAAACCTTACGTTTATGACTGACACATGTCTTATAGGTAATTCCTGAGTAACAATAGATCCACCTGAGTTTTTCGATCCTGGGATGACAATAATGATGCGACTAAATTGCACAAATTTGGCGTACCAGGCAGACATTGCAGCCTATATGCGGAACAATTTATTAGGGCCGTGCCGGGATGTCCCTCCATGTGTTGTACCTTACTAACGAGTTCAGTTTGGTGTTAGAGCACATATTTTGTATATGTGTGCGTGTGTGTGTGTGTTTTTGGTGTTTCAAAGCTAATTTATAGTTCGTTTCTCATTTCTCGGTGCTCACTCATTGGCCTCGTCACCTTCAGGGGTGCTTCTTACCTTTTACCATACATACTATACACTATGGCACTGTCAAGGAGCCGGGTGAATAGTGGATACAAATACAACATGCAAACAGGCAGGATGAATGACAATAGTTATTTTTTTTTATGAAAAAAAGGCAAACTGAGAAAAACGGAAAAACAGGCACAATTCCCAAACCAACAGGAAAATATATATTAAAAAAAAAAACAAATACAGTCCAAGGCACAGCCTACAGGGCAATACAGGCAGGTACGAACACATGAAGCAAAAATCAAAAACAAGGTCCAAAGCATTTATTAAGTAAGTTGGGCAAAACAGGGATCCATGGAAGGAACAGGGGAAACAGGGATCAGGGCAGGGTGGAAAAGGAAAAATCTCATGGTCTGCAAAACCAGTGAGATAATCTGGTAGCATGTCATTGTCTTTGATGTCCTTAAAAAGACAAGGGGGGGGGGGGGGGGGGGGGGTTGTGTGTAGTTTGGGGGGAGGGGTTGGGGGTCTTTGGGATTTGTTTACATGTTTACATGATTTTAATTACATGGGGAGTAACTAGTTACATGTAACGGTGTTACATAATTACATGTTACCCTATTCAAAATGTAACAAGTAGTGTAACTTTTCAATTACTTATAAAAGTAAAGTAACGGATTGCATTTGATTACGTTTTGATTACATTTGGACTCTAGACCGGAAGATTGCAGGTTCAAATCCCACCACCAGCACTACCAAGCTGCCACTAGTGGGCCCTTGAGCAAGGCCCTCAACACTCAGCTGCTCAGTTTGTAAATTGCTGTAGATAAGGGTGTCTGCCAAATACCGTAAATGTAAATACATATACCAGCTTTAAGAAAGCTGGGCTCAGAGCTAAGGGTCAACCATGATTCAGCACCCTGGAGCCGAGGGTTAAGGGTCTTGCTCAAGGGACTTCTAGTTCCGCTGCACACACTTCCTATTTCCTATTATGGAGGTGGGAGCTTATTGGTTAAGGCACTGGGCTCTAGACTGGAAGATCACAGGTTCAAATTGCACCACCACCACTCTGCCACTAGTGGGTGCTTTGACAAGGCCCCTAAACTCAATTGTTCAGTTGCTCTGGATAAGGGCATATGAAATTCCATTAATATAAATGCATTTCACAGCACTCTCTTCCGGGTCGGCAGCCAGCTTTGTTTTTTTTTCACACCTCATTGGGCATTTAAGGCCCCCCAAACCCTATTTCTGTGTGCCAGATAATTTCATCAGAATTTCCTCTGATTTATTCAAGAGATTCTCCAGCCTATTGCCAGCCTATTCCCTCCAACCAATTGTGTCCCATGGACATGTCCCTTGGTTCATGCCCCAGTCTATCTACTCTATTTTTTTGCCTTTTCATAGACTGTTGGACTATTATGGGACTATTTTGGATGAATGTTTTTGACTGTTTTTTGGAACTGTTTATATTTGCAATGTAAGATTGTCTTCCTCTGAGCTGTTTCCCTGTTATTCCCCATTTATTTTTTTATTAAAAATAAATCATCTGCTCACGTCTTACATTTGGGTCCTCTCAGCCAGCACCCTGACAAAATAATCTGGCCAGCTATTGATCCTGCATGCACTCCTGATCTTTGAATCACTCTGGATGCCCTGGTCCAGCTCTGCCACTCATGAACAACAGCTCCTGGAGATAATAATCAGCAGCTTATGGAAATCCTCCAAATGCCACCCCTGTGATGGGGACGGCTAATGTACCCAACCCTACCAATTCCACCAACGAGACCCCAGGTTCAACCCCTGCCTGATGCTGCGGCTTCCCGGGAACTAAATATCGATCCTCCGGCTCTGAAGGTTCTTGCTTGCACAGTTCAGTCTGATCTTGTAGAACACCTCTTCCCCTGCAGTGGGCTGGTGAATGGTAGGGAATGGTAGAATCAGTCATCACATTGCTCCTACTTTACCTCCTTCAGGATGCCACTTGTTTGCTGTTGTCTGCTATACAAAGTGATCGCTCACAGGTTGAGTACGCAACAGATTTACAACCAATATTGACAATGGGTGGGATTCTACTGCCCTATACAATGACTTCCCATACCCCGTACCAACCACCTTCAGCATGTCACCATACACCTCCTTGAATGACACCTACTCAGACACCTACTGTATATGGCTACACTGCTGAAAGCAGGGCAAATGACTGCCTCATGCCCAGCATCAGGCAAGGCATGCTGTTGTAGGGGGAGCCTACATTAAGCCAACCACCATCTGTCTCATAATAATGCTTCTCAAGATACAGATGAGAACCTGGCCCAGCAACTGGCATCTACCCTGCCGGTCTGGGCCTTAAATGGGAACAGCCCCACCATACTTAACTGGGCTTAGAGTGCAGGGTCAACCATGATATTGTGCCCCCAGAGCACAGAGGGTTAAGCACTCAAGGACCCAAAGGTGGCAGCTTAGCGATAATGATGACAATGCCCCTGCTTTCTTCCAGGGTCTGGTTAATGACATTTTATGGAACACATTGAACCATTACATATTCATTTACCTTGATGAAATTTCATTCTGGATCATTGCTGATTTCTGAATTTCATGAAGCCCACCGAGATCAGACTCGTAGTTCATCTGGCTCTGGCCTTGGTTGGAGAGTACGGTCATGCCACCCCAAAAATTACAGGGCCACGCCCCTTTGAAATCCAGGCCACCAGACCTGCGACTTTCGGGTTCAGTATATGTATTACCCTAATCCTGAGATTGTTCCCGTGATCTCTGCTAAACTGCTATTCCTCCAGTTGTTCACCTCCTTGCTCAGCCTGTGTTATGGGCTCATCCCCGACTCCCACCTCAGTAAGCCTCCCCTTTTCTGCCTTGGATCCTCCTTATCTCTGCAGCTCACTGACAGGTACACGGCATAGAAATGCAAGTTCCACTTCACCACCACCTCATGCCAAAATTATTGCAGTCTTTTATCTTTAAAGGACTTTTAAAAGCACTTTGTACATTTGTACATCGCTTTTTCATTTACCGGGAGAATCCAACCTGACCCTTAATCTATCCAAACTCCGCCCCCACATCACCTTAATGTTTGGAATACTCACCTTTGTCTGATCAAAATCAATACCTCAATATCCCCCCTTATCACTGTCTGGCTTACTCAGGAGATCACATCCCTCCAGTGAGTTCTTCTTGTGTGTTTGGACCAACATCTCCCTGATAGCGTTCTATTTGTACTGCCCTGCGGTTTTTAATCCACATTGTGGTTTGTCTTTATGACTGACCGTGAACTAGGGCTTTGTCCGATAAGTCCGCCTATCAGTACACAGACCCGAACAATGCTGCACACACTCCTCCTTTTGTGCTACAGAAGTGTGTGTGTGTGTGTGTGTTCGGGTTGTTATCGTAAGGAGCATGATTATGGTTGACGATATACATTAGTCTCTGGGGTTAGATGAGGAGGATGATTATCTGATCACCCAGAGGGAACTGCTCGGAAGGACATGCTTATATACAGGGGAAAAAAAATGTCCCTTAGCTGTGTGCTTTTGCCTTCTTATAATATGATATGGAGCAAGAAATTAATATGCTATATATATATATATATATATATATATATATCATATATATATATATATATATATATATATATATATATATATATATATAATAATAAATGCAAAATAAGTGGGGCATGGTGGCTTAGTGGTGAGCACGTTTGCCTCACTCCGGGTTCGACTCCCGTCTCGGCCATGTGTGTGTGGAATTTGCATGTTCTCCCCGTGCCTCAGGGTTCCCCGGTTTCCTCCCGGTCCAAAAACATGCACGGTAGGTTGATTGGCACCTTGGCAAAATTGTCCCTAGTGTGTGAATGTGAGTGTGTGTGTGTGCCCTGCGATGGGTTGGCATTCCATCCAGGGTGTATTCTGCCTTAATGCCCATAGACCCCAGAGATAGGCACAGGCTTCCCGTGACCAGAGGGAAGATCGGATATAGCGGTAGAAAATTAATGAATGAATAAAATGAATATGTAATATATGGACACCTGCCCTTTCAAGGTGTGTGTTGATCTTCCCCAAACTTGTAGCACTAAAGTGGAGGCAAACAATAATTAATAAAAGCCTTTGGCTGTAGTAATGTTGAACGTTCCCATCTTTTGAACTAGGAAACCAAAACCTTCTCCAGCAGGACAATATCTCTGTGGACAAAGAAAAACATGTACTTTACATTAGTTTCTACATTAGTCTCCTCACCTCTCCTAAATCAGTACTTGACTTTACTAACTGGTTGAATAAGCACACATCTCCCCATCTCCACTCTCCAGAATGTATTGGAACATCTTCCCAGGAGAGAGAGAGAGAGAGAGAGAGAGAGAGGTTTATTATAACAGGACTAATGAGAACTAAATGTTGTTCGGATGTTCAAAAGGTGTCTAGGTGTCTAAACAGTGTAAACATACATGTACATTTTTTAATCACAGAACTGTTAGGACCTTCTATTCAGTTAATTGTTGTTTGTATTGCGTTATATTGTCTCAAAGCATCTTTAAACAGTGATGTAAGAAAGTAAAATATTGTTCTTTATAAGTGTAAGTTTGTCCCTTATACTCTTTCCACAGAGTTTACATTATATTTGTTCTAATGTATTATTGTTTATTTGTTAACAGCTTAAATAGAGGACAGTACACAAGTAAATATTTCTCGATATATGTATGATGTTTATTTGTAATATTTAAAATGGGCATAGACTGCGCCATTATGCCAGATTATAACAGGGAATAATAATGGTAGGGAGCTATTACACAGGAGATTGTGGTGTTTGGACAGTCAGTTGTTTCAGTTCCAGCCATTTACTTTTGGAATCCTTTACCAATTAATTTATGGTGTAGCGCAAATTACTGAACGTTTAAATAGAAATGAAAAAAGAAATTGTAAAAAAAAAAAAAATCATATTTGTAATAATGTGTAAATTTGTGCTTTTGTATGTAATTGTAAATATCGTTTTGTGTTTATGTGTGATAACTTACTGTGTTTGCATTTTTTTTTAAATAAATGTCCCAGAGAGTCTTTTATATATATATATATATATATATATATAAATATTCTATATATATATATATATATATATTATATATATATATATATATATATATATATATATATAATAAGTACCTTACTGGGGGCATGGTGGCTTAGTGGTTAGCACACGTTCTCCTCACACCACCAGGATCCGGGTTTCGATTCCCGTCTCGGGGTCAATGTGTGTGTGTGGAGTTTTGCATGTTCTCCCCGTGCCTCAGGGGTTTTTTCCCGGTTCTCCGGTTCTCCGGTTTCCTCCTTCCCCCCGGTCCAAAAAACATGCACGGTAGGTTGATTTGGCACCTTGGAAAATTGTCCCTAGTGTATGAATGTGTGTGTGAATGTGAGTGTGTGTGTGTGTCCTGTGATGGGTTGGCATTCCATTCAGGGTGTATCCTGCCTTAATGCCCATAGACGCCTGAGATAGGCACAGACTCCCCGTGACCCGAGGAAGATCGGATAAAGCGGTAGAAGATGAATGAATGAATGAATAGTACCTTACTATTGTTCAATGAGCAAAGTTCTTTTTAAATACCTAAAATAATACAAATATTTAATTTTGATTTTTTTATCCTTGTAAGTATTTTAAGATGTAACGTTTAAATGCATTACATTATAAAAGAGTATTATTATTTATTATTATTATTATTATTATTATTAATAATATAATAATAATAATAATAATAATAATAATAATAATAATAATAAATACCGATAATAAATACAAAATGACAACGGTGTTTGTCTGTGTGTATATGATATATATATATATATATATATTATAATTATATAACTATATCTATATATAGTATATATATATAATATTATATATATATATATATATATAATATGTGCTAAGCCATATTTCATAGTAATATATAATATAAGAATAAAATAACAATAATAATCCTGATAAAAAGACAACCTCCACACTAAACTCATTCAAGCATGTTAATATATAATGGCACACCTAAAGCTTCTCTTTCTTTTCTCTCTCTCTCTCTCTCTCTCTCTCTCTCTCTCTCTCTCTCTCTCTGTGGTCAGAACGGCAGGTCTCTGCCCCCTCCTCCTCATTCACTCGCTCCTGTCACCCAGGTTTTATGTTAGAGCTTATCTTTCCAGTGCACAGCGTGTGTATTTGTCACGCAGTGGCGTGGCATTCCTCCCCCCCCGAGAGCCTCAGTAGAAAATTCCGCTGATGACTTTGTCCGATACGGCCGAGCCGAGGCCTCGTCACAGGAGAGAGACTTGTTATCACCGTCGTCGCATTGATTAGGCCATAAAAAATGCCTTCTGAAGCTCGGGTGTACGTGCGTTCTGAGTGATGTTGACATGCCTTGATGTGCCTATTTTTCATCCAGTGTTGTATTAGTTTTCATCATCTGTTCTCCTGCGTTTAGTAAACATAACGCAAACTCGCGCAACGCAGACTTAAGCAGACTCAAGTTGCAGGTTGAACAGGCTTCTGTCATGGGATGTATTATTAATCACTTGCTAATGGTGATTTATTACATTCGTTTATATAACAATCCTGGCGTCTGAAATGTTTCCGCTTTACCTCATGCTTCCTCTTTCCTAGATTGCAAATGTTATAGATTCTTTTTGATTAAAACCTTCACATCACACTTTTGCAAAAGATATTCACAAAAAGTCTTCATTCATTCATTCATTCATCTTCTACCGCTTTATCCGATCTTCCCTCGTGTCACGGGGAGTCTGTGTCTATCTCAGGCGTCTATGGGCATTAAGGCAGGATACACCCTGGATGGAATGCCAACCCATCGCACACACACACACACACTCACACATTCATACACTAGGGACAATTTTCCAAGGTGCCAATCAACCTACCGTGCATGTTTGTGGACCGGGAGGAAACCGGAGAACCCGGAGAAAAACCCCCTGAGGCACGGGGAGAACATGCAAACTCCACACACACATGGCTGAGACGGGAATCGAACCCGGACCGTGGTGGAGTGAGGCGAACGTGCTAACCACTAAACCACCGTGTCCCCATGCAAAAAGTCTGATTGATTTTTTTTTTTTTACTTATTTAGCAGTGAATTTAAATTCAGTCAAAATCTGAAAGCTTTTAATACTAAACTAATACTGTATGGACACCAATAATGTGAATTATTTATTTATTTATTATATACATACATTGCATGGGGCACGGTGGCTTAGTGGTTAGCACGTTTGCCTTATACCGAATGAATGTGTGTGTGAATGTATGTGTGTGTGTCCTGCGATGGGTTGGCATTCCATTCAGGGTGTTTCCTGCCTTAATGCACATAGACGCCTGAGATAGGCACAGGCTCCCCATGACCCGAGGGAAGATCGGATATAGCGATAGAAGATGAATGAATGAATACATACATTGCACATCAGAAGTCCATCTGGAGTTGTTATTGTGCCTTCAAAATGAATTGCAAAATGTACATTCATTGGTCCGTTTCTGTCTCATGATCAGTCTGTATATTTCCACATTGCTCATTTTGCAACTAAACTAAACAACTAAACAGACCTTATAACGTAATCAGAATCAGGTTTATTTGGGAAAGTGTGTGTCGTATGGGCCAAGTCAGCTGAGTCTCCAACGTAAATAACACCATACGTTTAGCTGTGACATGCACAAGACAATATGAGACGTTAGAGACGCACAAGGCACAATAAACATTGTATATGACAGATCAAAAACATACAGAAAACCCTGTGCATGGTAGTACAAATAGCAGTAGTGTGCATCACATGTGACTTTAGGTCTTTCATACAAAATACAACAGCAGTAGTGTGTGTAACATGTGGAAATGAACCTGCTTATAATGCATTATTTGAAGCAGGGCATGTAATTAAGTTTATTTGTTAATTAGGGTGATTACTTGAGGAAAGAAACTGTTCCGGTGCCTGGGAGTTTTGGTGAATAGAGTTCTGCAACACCTATCAGAATGCAGGAAATGAACGAGGTTGTATCCAGAGTGTAGAGCAAGGGGTGGGCAATTGTTTTCTCCGAAGGGCCACGTGAGAAACTTGAGTTGTATACGAGGGCCGAACCAACAATAACCCGAGATGAGGTTTAACTAGTCTCTGTGTCCAGAGGTCGGGTTGTCGAGGCCTCCGCCTTCGATCATTGCCCGAACCACATTGTACCGGTCCCTTATGAGCCTTCCTGCAGGTGGTGGGCCCACGGGAAGGTGTCCCCACGTCGCTCATTCGGACTGAGCCCGGCCGGGCCCCATGGGTGGAGGCCCGACCACCAGGCGCTCGCTTTTGAGCCCCAACCCTGGGCCTTGAAGAGAAGAGGCCTCGGGGAAGACCCAGAACACGTTGGAGGGACTATGTCTCTCGACTGAACTGGGAATGCCTCGGTGTCCCCCTGGGGGATCTAGAGGAAGTGGCTGGAGAGGGGGAAGTCTGGGAAGTCTCTGCTTAGACTGTTGCCCCCGCGACCCAGTCCCATTCAAGCGGTTGAAGATGGATGGATATGAATTTTCTCCACCTGTAAAGAGCGCTAAATGATATCATTTTCGTTGCACTCCCGGTAATCAGGATATTCTCTTACAATAAAAGATATACAATGGTGGACGGAGTCGTAAATACAAGTCATAAAGAGGAAAACAATAAATACAGGTATGTCCTTTTATTTTGAACACACACTCAGAAAAGCTAAGTAGTTGTTGTACCAGTATTAGCAATTAAATTAACAACGGAAAATGCTTTAAATTGTACGCCAACCCTGTACATCGCAAACTAAGCACACGGCTTTTCGCTTAAACTCTGCCATTGAACTCCTAAAGTTTGACTTTCGCTAGAATAGCGAAGTAGCCGAGTCCACTCAGCCTTTAAAATTTGATGTTAAAGTCGATGTCCTGTCCTTTATGAGTAATCAAAAGACATTTCAGAAGGTGTCCATGTTTACATAAAAAAATGTGGGATTGGAAAGTTGGGAAACGAAACCCTGTGCAAAATAGCACAATCCCCGCTCTTTTACTCTCACTCCCTTTTTTTTTACTGTTTATATATACAATTTATCCTCTTTTACTTCACACTGTACATATGCAAGTATAGTATTTATTGTTATATACTGATCATATATATATATATATACTACTTATTGCACTGTGAAATGCACTTCTGGATGGATAATAACTGTTGTCTTATTCCCACATGTGCAGTGACAATGAAGTTGAATCTGATCTAATCTAATGTCGCATGTCGTAACTATAGGTTGGACGTTTAAAACCCAGCACAGCAAAGCAGCCACTGATGGAACTTAAAGCAACCACAAAGTCTACTTGTGAAGATGGAATGTAAAATGCATAGCAAACTACTTAGATTAAGATTACCATACAAAGTGACAACAAATGTCCAATAATATGTACAAGTGTTGGTTCTGACCCGACTTGTTTTGCCAGATGCCTTGGGTCCTTGAGCAAGGCCCTTAATCCTCTGTGCTCCAGGATGACCCTGCACTCTGACCCCTGAGTATGGGATAAGCTGGGATATGCAAAGAATTCATTTCAATGTGCTGTAATGCATATGTGAACAATAAAGGCGATTCTGTTCTAAAGTAATGACGTACGTTTACGGAAACTTAAAGTGTAATTTTCGCTCGAATAATTTAGTTTGTGACCAAAAAAAAAAAAAGGGGGTTAAAAATGACACATTTCAGGATCGTATTTACTGTCAGTCTCTTGTTGCTTTTGAAAATCCCGTAGTGGCCAGAATGTTCTATGAAGCCCTTCATGGATAATTCGCTGATGGTGAATCATTTCATTTTATATTCTGTATATTCACATGGGTCACCAAACGAACCCCCCCCCTTTCCTCAAAATCAGCAGAATTGCTTGGATAGGATCTACAAAGGTTTATTTCAAACAATTTAGTTCACAGGCAAAATATATTTTATGAATAGGATCTGAGGAACAGAATCGATTGGTCGCTTGTCTTTTACATTACAGTGCGTGTGTGTAGAAATGACTCGTCTTTGTGTGTTGTTCATTCATTCATTCATTCATTCATTCATCTTCTACCGCCTTATCCGATCTTCCCTCGGGTCACGGGGAGCCTGTGCCTATCTCAGGCGTTTATGGGTATTAAGGCAGGATACACCCTGGATGGAATGCCAACCCATCGCAGGGCACACACACACATTCATACACTAGGGACAATTTTCCACGGTGCCAAATCAACCCTACCGTGCATGTTTTTGGACCGGGAGGAAACCGGAGAACCCGGAGAAAAACCCCCTGAGTCACGGGGAGAACATGCAAACTCCACACACACATGGCCGAGACGGGAATCGAACCCGGACCCTTTGTGTGTTGTTGTTTTTTTCAAAACACATTTACATTTGATTCAGTATCTTAATATAAATGGATTCCCATTGCGACATGGGAGCGTAATCGTGTGATATTCCATTACACAGTATATATTCGCGGAATCCGCCGGGACTGTGGGATTATTATGCGTTTTATTCTCTCTCTCTTAAGGAAATGCCGTTACGACTTCTCTAGAAAGGAGGAGCCGTGGAACGCAGGCATTTTGTATTATCGCAGCGGATAAAGGTTATCTAAGTATATGGAACCCACATCGTTTTGGACGAAACGAAACAAATGCCCTCATGATGTTGTTGTTCTAGCATTCCAAGATGACAGTGTTATGATTTTTAACAGGTAATACCGTGACTGTGCAGTTACCTGGTATTCCTTTAAAAAAAAAAAAAATTCTTTTTTTAATCAGCAAATAAACAGCATGTGACAGAGGAATAATCTGAACGGACTCTCTTACTATTAAGACTTCCAAAAGGAATATACTGTTAATATTCCTTTATTTATTTATTTATTTATTTAAATCAAGCAAATGGTAAGCTATCATGTCCTCAATAGGCAGGTTCAATATTCTTATCAGTGCACAATGCGAGTTGCACCTCAGCCCACATTGACCTGTCTGGAGAATATTAGAACCGCGCAGCAGGTCCGTGATAGACATTTATTGCGGTGATGAACGCAAGGAAATACAAAGCCAGTGTTTTGAGTGTGAAAGAATTACTTTGCGTTTTGTCCCGCAACATATGCAGAGCAAATATCCGTGTCAAGCTACACATGCTGCCCCTGAGATACCGGCCATACTGACTGTCGGGTTACGCCTGATCCATCCTGACAACAGGTTGAAGCGCCCGTCACTAGAAAAACCACTTACTGCTGCCGAGGTTGATCCACATGAACAGGCTACAGATACATGAGATTACTGGCGATGGTGCCACTTAGAAGCCCGTAATGGCTTTTGACTGCAGTTGATACCAACAGTTCTCAGATTTGCTCTCCAATCTCCATCAGTGGACTTCCTGATCAAAATGGACTCGGTGTGTAACTGATAGCGTTATAATCACGCTATCCGCTGTCAGCCAGATGAGGATGGGTTCCCATTTGTGTCCTCTCAAGGTTTCCTCCTTGTATTAATCGAGGAGGCGGCTTCTCACCACCTTGGCATCTGGCATTTCTCACTGATGACTTTTGTTGATGGATTATAGATTATATATATATATATATATATAGATATATATATATATATACTTATATAGATATATATAAATATATTATATTATAGATATATATATATAGAGAGTACCCTGTGCAAAAGTTTTACAGGTAAGGTCAGGCAAAACGTGAAAATGAAAAAATTCTTCAACATAAATAAATAATAAGTTGTTTTCTATTTATTTTGCTCTCAAAATGATTCTTTTAATATTAGTTTCTTGTTACTTCATTCATTCCCATGTAATTCCTTAGTGGTTGTTTACATAGTTGATACATCAATATGGTACGTGGCTCCTTTAAGAATTATGTTTCCGGTTGCTACGTTTGATATAGGTTACATAATAATAGGTTACATAATAATACAGTAATAATTACATAATAATATAGTAATATAATAGTAATAGTAATATAGTGAGTTGTGTATACCCGTAATTCTCCTCTTTTGTATTCCATCCTGACATTACAAGTGGTAAACGTATGTATATATATATATATATATATATATATTTTTTTTTTTATATATATATTTTTTTACTCATTAACAAATATGATTCAAAATGTAGTGAAGTACAATATTAAAAAAAACACACTTAAGTAAAAGTAAAATGACATATTATAAAAACTACTTTAAAAAGTAAAAGTACACTTAAAAAAAACCTACTCAATTAAAGTAACTCATGTAAATGTAATTCGTTACTTTAAACATCTGGAAACAACAATGACATGAACATTCATTTAATTTTTTTAATGATTGTTCTAGCATTAAGTAACATTTTAGTAATTGCTTTTCTGCAATACGTGTTTATTTATCGTGGCTTTGCCTAAATTGTAGAGCAAGTGCACTATATATTTTTTTGCAATAAAAAAAAAAAGTGCCCCAACTGATTTAACTTACTTTACCCAAGTAGCTTAAAAGATCAAAGGCGGGTAGCTACTTAAACCAAAGATGCGTGCACAGGATTTGCCCAAACCATTTAAGTAAAAAACAAACAAACAAACAAACCAAAAAAAATCTAGTAGAAGTTAGGATTAAGTTAGCTTAAAAATGAAGCTGTAATATACAATACAAAACTGTGTAAAAGTTGCTTTCCACGCTATTCGACTACTGCCACACACACACACACACACACACACACACACACAGAAACAAACTCACGTAACTGCACAAATTGCACCTATTGCTTGTACATGTACAGTATTTTTCTATTATATAGGCCAATCTACTGTACTGTACTTCATATGTCACTACAATGATGTCACTATGTTTACTGTCTCATAGTGTTATGTTGTTTACACCAAGTAATAGTTTTTAATGTGAGACATTAAAATTGCAAATCGATCATGTAAATTGAGGGTCCACGGTGGCTTAGTGGTTAGCACGTTTCTCTCAAACCTCCAGGATCCGGGTTCGATTCCTGCCTCGGCCATGTGTGTGTGGAGTTTGCATGTTCTGCCTCAGGAGGTTTTTCTCCGGGTTCTCCGGTTTCCTCCCCGGTCCAAAAACATGCACGGTAGGTTGATTGGCACCTTGGAAAGTTATCCCTAGTGTATGAACGTGTGTATGAATGTGAGTGTGTGTGTGCCCTGCGATGGGTTGGCATTCCATCCAGGGTGTATCCTGCCTTAATGCCCATAGACGCCGGAGACAGGCTCCGGCGACCCGAGAGAAGATCGGATAAAGCCGTAGAAGATGATACATGTAAATTGTTAAGCCTATTTGTAATATTTATCATTTTCCTAAGTAACTGCACTTTAATTACACATTTTTTCCTCAGTATCTGTAACAAATTACCGTCACATGTCTTTTGCGACCGAATTACGTAAGGTTGACACTGACTATAACACAACATTACTGCATGGTGAACACGGATTACCTCTTCGTCGTGGAATATTTTATCCGGCATTTTGTCCTCCAAGTTGATTTGGATAAAGAAGGAATAACAAGCAAGCGTTAGGATTTGATTGTGATGGGGTGGCTGGACGTATGGGTAAAGAAACCATTTTTTTTGGTGGGCTGTTCCTGGTCTGCGATGATCAGTATCTATCAGTATTCCTTTCCAAAGAAGGATAAAGTGGTGAACCAGGTGACAGGGTCATGGGCGGCCAAGGCTCATTAATGGTTGTGAGGAGTGAAAGCCGGTCCGTGTGGGTCCGATCTAGCAGACGAGCTCCTGTTGGTCAGAAGGGAACTGACCCTGACTGGACCTGGTTTCTCCCAAGCTTATTTTTCCCCTCCATTTGCATCACGGATGTAGTTTTGGTTCCTTGCGCCGTCTCCCGTCACCTACGGCTTCCTTTTTTTCCCCCTCGTGTCATTTATTACAGTACAGATGCTGTGTACAGTACAAGTGACTTGACATGTAGCACCAAATGCTGTTAATGTTTTACCATAAAAAGGCTGATGGAGACAACACAATATTAGGCAGGTGGTCATTGGGTTACGCTGGGATTGCAATAAAAGCCTGCTTCACTTGACTTAATGCGATTTGGATCTCAGATTTATGACCAACACCATCTTCTTGGACCAAGTTTCCTAGGCAAACTCTAGATAGATGTCTTCTCTCTGAGCTGTCGGTGCTTATATTCTAGTCGACCCTTCATTAGACTTTAGGTTAGAGTTTAATAGGTTTGACCTGTCAACGAGAACCTCGCTTTATATGGATTTGTCCAGTGATGACGTCTGGCCGCTGTTATGATTCCTCGATACACTCCTGACCACACAGCTGTCTCGCTCGGGACGTCTGATGTACATCAGCAATAATATTAGGTCAGTAAAGGACAGTTATAATTACTTGCAAACCCAGAGCACAGTGTTTTTTCTTTGTTTTGTTTTGTTTGTTTGTGTTTATTCGTGGATTGAAATGAAATTGAAAAGAGGGGGAAAAAAAGTGTCTAGAGTCGCCTTGTTAGAAAGGTGTTTTGTTTAGCTGGGAATACTTGAAAAACTTAAGAACGGTGCCCGACCTTCCGGAGGCGTCTGCCTCATCCGTCTGCATTCGGTTCGAAAAAGACAATTAAGCCAAATTGCCGATTTTCTTCTTGTTCAATTGAAGTAACGGCGGTGGACATGACCATCATTAAACTGTAATTATAATCGCAAACAAGTCCCTATCAGCTCCAAGCGTGACATCAGAGGAAATGGCTGTGACGGAGAAAAATAAAAAAAAAAAAAAAGAGAGAGAGAGAGAGAGAGACGCCGATCAGATAGCGGAGAGTGGCGGCGTAATTTCTCCATCCCCTTTTGAATAATGCCATTATCAGGAGCTAATGATGATGTGCGGAGAGGTGGTTATGGAATAAACCAATTATGAAAAAAAAAAAAAAAAAAAAAAAAAAAAAAAAAGAGGAGTCAGGAAGCTCTCGGAGAGGCTATTTGTCTGGTTTCGTCGAAGTTCACTTCTCTCCTTTTCTGCGTCGTTCCCGTGTCGGCGCTCTCCATCTCCTCGTTATCTCACTCCGTTCCTTTTACTCGTTTTCTCTCGGCGTGCGATAAATCGATGCGGGCCCTCGCTTTCGACTCTCCTTTCACTATACGCTATTTTACAAATGGCCAAGAGCATCATAATGTATTTGATTTCTTCTTTCCATTTTTCTTTCTATCATCTATGAGTGTGTGAGTGAGTGTGTGTGTGTGTGTGTGTGTGTGTGTGTGTGTGTGTGTGTGTGTGTGTGTGTCTAGGTGATGGCAGTGGAAGGAAGGGCCCGTGGCCGTTATCAGTCTATAACATCTGGCTGCGTGTCAGGTGATGAGAGAGAGAGAGGGAGACAGAGAGGGAGAGGGAGGGAGAGAGATGGAGAGAGTGCGCGTTGCGTTTTTAATACCGGGAAGGGAGAGGAAAGAGAGCGAGGACGGTCGGTGTGCAAACAAACAGTGGCTGATATGGTCTATGCTTGTCACAATCGCTCAGGACGCTCATATATCTTCCCCTTCTCTCGCTTCGGCAGCCCCTTCCTCTCTCCCTCCCTTTTTTTTTTAATCTTGTTCCCTCGCTCTCCTTCCATCTCTGCTCCTTTCGCTCTTGTCATCCTCCTCCTGTCATCTCGCTCTTCTCCGCTTTGCTTTCTTTGCACTCTGCTTTTGTTTACTTCCTGGTTCGGTTCGCTTTCATAATTTATATATATGCGCACACATGTGTGTGTGTGTGTGTGTGTGTGTGTGTGTGTGTCAATGTTTAGAGGTAGAATACAAAGCCGTAACACCCCAGCCACCACTACAAGCCTAACCAATGTAATAAAGCATTTCTGTTTTCAGCATTTTTCCCCGTCATTCTATTTTTGTTTTCAGCGCATTGCGGTTCAACATCGGCCCCCGGGCCCCCCGGGCCCCCCGGACAAAATCGGGGAAAAAAAACAAAACAAAACAAAGATAACTGGAGAAACTTTGCACTGGGGAACAAGTGTACAGTTTGCATGTTGTATGGGGTAGAAGGTAGAGAGTAGAAGGCCTTTTAATACTAATTCTCACAACGAAACAAAAGCAACTCCAAGTAAATCAATATGGCGTATTCCTGTGTTCAGGCCGGCCGATGTTTCAGGCTCGCTGGCCCCCGCAGCTTAAATATCCACTAATGGACGCGTGTGTAGATCTAATCACGGCTGTAATTGAAGTTAACTTTAGAGCTCTCAGTCTGGAGGAATATTTAAAGACAGCAGAGGAGGACTGAAACTCAATATAGCACAGTAGAGACCCCGTCCCCCGTCCCCCCCCTCCCCAACCCGCTCTCTCAATAATAATAGATGAGCACGCCAGACATAATTCTTATTTATTTATTTATGTATTTATTTATTTTAATTTTCTTCCTTTCCTGCATAAAAATGCATCACGACACACTCGTGTTGTTGTTCGGTCGAAACCGTGTTTTGGCGGAGGAAGTGTGTAAGTGACACACAAGGAAAAAACAAAAAAAAAGCACCATTTGTTCATATATTTGCAACTTATTTGTCCATTCATTCAAATGGTTTACAGTCAATTTACATAGAAAACTAAAGGTTGCAATACATCATTTTTTTCTTTTTTTTTTTTCCACGTGTCCAGCGTTATTTAATAGCTTTCTATTTGATTTCAATTTCAAGCGTTCACTCATGCTTGCCTTTGTAACGTTACGAAAATCAATGTTAATTGCAAGAGAGCATTTTATTTATTTATTTATTTATTTATTTATTTACTTTCATTTCATTTTTTTAACCACCCCCCCCTTCCCCCACACGTGCCCTTGTCTCCACAAAAGGGGAGCTAATGCTTCATTTATTTGTGTGGATAAAGTGGGTATAGGACCAGTGTTGGGGAGTAACTAGTAACTATTATATCTAACAGCGTTCGTTCATTCATTCATTCATCTTCTACCGCTTTATATCCGATCTTCCCTCGGGTCACGGGGAGTCTGTGTCTATCTCAGGCGTCTATGGGCATTAAGGCAGGATACACCCTGGATGGAATGCCAACCCATCGCAGGACACACACACACATCACACACACACACATTCATACACTAGAGACAATTTTCCAAAGTGCCAATCAATCTACCGTGCATGTTTTTGGAGCGGGGGGGGGGGGGGGGGGGGGGGGGGGGGGGGGGGGGGGGGGGGGTTGGGGGGGGGGGGGGGGGGGGGGGGGGGGGGGGGGGGGGGGGGGGGGGGGGGTTTGGGACTGGAGAAAGAACAGCGTTATATAATTTAATTACAAAATAGTAATGTGTTACATTTACAGCCAAAAAAAAAAACCTAAAATTACAGTTACTTTGGAAAATGTTGAAAAGATTAAACCGAAAAAAATTCCGTCCACACCAATCAACAATTTGATTCCGAAGAAGCTCAATTTCCAAAATATATCCCTCTTTTTCCCAGCGCCACCTAGTGGACAAATGTAATCAGTTACTTTACTTTTATAAAGTAATTGAAAAGTTACACTACTTATTACATTTTGAACAGGGTCATTTGTATTCTGTAACCTATCGCATTTAATAAGCACTGTATAGTGTAGCAAATGACAATTAATAATACAAAAGAAATAAAAGTAGGGATTATTTCAATACATTAAAAATCTTTCTGCAGTTCAGTGATCATATCATATTCCCATATTTCATTTGTACATCCATAATTGGTAGCTCATTGGTCTAAGGCGCTTGGCTACTGATCGGAAGATCCGGGTTCGAGCCCCACAGTATGGCCAAGCTGCCGCCCTTGGGTCCTTGAGCAAGACCCTTAACCCTCTGTGCTCCAGGGGGCACCGTTTCATGGCTGACCCTGCGCTCTGACCCCAACTACCAACATCAAGCTGGGATATGCAAAGAAAGAATTTCACTGTGCTGTAATGTTTATGTGACAAATAAAGGCTATTATTACTATTATTATTATTATTTGTTGTGTCCATTACATGCTTGATATGTCAGGTATCAAGTGGTCCATATTTGGTCAGCAATTATTAATCCAGTTCATGAGCCAGTGACGACTGAGGCAACTCCATGAGGCACTGGCTTATGACATTTCCAGTACAAGTGTGCCGAGATATGTGGTAGAAGCAACACGTCTCATGCCTGTTCTTGTAGTTTAGCCCCGATGCTAAAGGATTAAACTGTATTCTTATTGATATCTCCATTAAACTGCTGATTGAGTCCTTTAACACACCAGCCTTATCAGGACACAAAGAAATTATTAGTCCATTGTGTAGTAATGCTACTAAGAGCATTGAGTGGGGATGATAAATAAGCATTGATCTTGTATTTAACATTTCCCCGTTATTACTGACACGTTGCTCTTATCCTACAAAAACGAGTGTTTTAAGTCGCTTGCTTTAGGGCCTGTGTTTTGTCGTTTTCGTCCTATCTAAATGAAAAGACATTACAATAATGAAAAGCGACGTGACCCCGGATCTCCCGATATCGCGCTTCGGCATCGGCCTCGGCGCCCATGCTAGCAGGCTTTAGCAGTCGCTGGCTTTTGTGTGATTGATCGAGCAGGCCGTGGCGGAGCACGGTGTGAGTTGTAGAGGCTCCCTGATATGGCTCCTGAGAGTGTGCGAGATGCTCTGAGATCTTCTGCGTGTCAGATTGTGATAAGCTCCTGAGCTCTCTGTCCACCGTGCGATTAGCCGTCCGCTTGTAGCCGACCGGAGTTTATTAGCTTTAACAAACGACTCCTGTTCCTGGCCCGCTGGAGAAGCCGATCCACAAGCAGCGGGGCTCCATAACTCCTGTACAAAGAGGAGAGGAATGGGGGCCGGGGAAGGAGGGAGGGAGGGAGGACGTGGGAGTGGAGTACAAAGTGAATGAAGAGACGAGAAGAGTAAGAGCAAACGAGGGAGCATTTGGGGCGGCGAGTTGAGTAAAGGGAGATGATCAATTGGAAAGCCGATAAATCAGTAAACAAATCAGTGCAAATTGTCAGGAGAGGTCGGTGTAAGGGAATAATCGGATAAAAAATGGAGGGAGGAAAAGAAGGAATGAGAATGCATGTTTGGGAAACTATCTTATAACAACAGTATACAGTAGAACAGTGTAATTGAAGGTGTGAATTACCTAGGCTGACTTTGAACAATGTGCTAAAGGGGCCCTATTTAATGGATTATGGATCGGACTCGTTTATCAGCGAAAATCGTACAGAAGAGCAATAATAAAGCTAGTTATCTGGTCAAGAAATGCAGCATTCAAAGCGCTTTTCGTAAGATTATAACAAAATCTAAATACATTGAAATAAATGAATCGCGTTGTGTTATAAGTAGTCAGTGAAGGGTCGCTTTGTGAGTGAACAGACGACTGACTGAAGCAATGTAGTGAGTGAATAAAGCAATGATTAAGTAAAAGAGTGGATTGAAATCGGATGAGTGGATGAACAATCACTGTGTCACAGTAAAACACAGTAAATAAAAAAAAGAGAGTATGCTTGAGAAAAAGATAAAGATCAACAGAATGAATGAATGAATCCAAAAGTGGCTAGGTGTTGCATGAAAACAATGAGATTAAAAGCGAATGAACGAGTGTGGACACTGGGCACTGAGAGGAAAGCGTGAGAGGAATATTTAGGTTAATAGATCAAACGACACAATGAATGGGTGAACAAAAAATTGTATGACATTAAGACAGCATTTTTAATAAACAACTGATTGCGATGGGTTGGGCATTCCATCCAGGGTGTATCCTGCCTTAATGCCCATAGACGCCTGAGATAGGCACAGACTCCCCATGACCCGAGGGAAGATCGGATATAGCGGTAGAAGATGAATGAATGAATGAATGAATGATTGAATGAGTTCGAGTTTGATGTAAAATGATCATATAGTAAATATCTAAATGACAAAATGGTGATGTATCAGCAATTAAGTAAAATCTCACTTTATAGCAAGCAACTGAGGGAATGGATACATGTATGGATGGATGGACAGATGAATAAATGAATGAATGATAAATGAATGAATTGGCAAGAAATGAATAAGTGAGTGAAGCAATGAAAACAGAGCCAAATAGACGATTGACAGAATGTTGAGCCTTGAAGAGGTAATGAGTGAATTGCAAAAAAAAAAGAGAGAACATGCAGTGTATGTGAATCAATAAATATGATGGAGTGAGTGAGTAAGTGAATAAGTAGTGATTGGAGCATTAAATAAAATAAAAGTTTAGATGATATGAGTGAGTGAGTGAGTGAATGAGTGAGTACAAATTTAATTGGACGGCATGAAAAATGTATATAATGAGAAAAGTGAATAAATGACTGCATGGAAAAAGTAGGAAATGAACAAGTGAATAAATAAAAGAAAAAAAATGAAGGGTAAATTAGCATTAGTGATTTATTGGAGTGAATAGAATAATGAGATGGGTGAGTCAAGCAGGAAGTAAATGAAAGTATAAAAAACTGAATGAATGGATGAATGAATGAATAAATAAGTCAGTAATACCTTGTGATTGTGTGTAAATTGCTCGAAGAAAAATTAAAATCCCAATAAATCTGTGATTGTTCAAAGTGAAAGACCGAATGAAGGGATGAAAGCATGAGTGAGTGAGTAAAAATACTAGATTGACTATTGCTGCGAATGTATTAGTGAAAATATGAAGCGGATGAGAAATGAGTACGATCATGCAGTGGATAAATAAGAGAATGGAATAAAAAACAGATTGAATGAACGGATGATTTGCGAACAGGTGACTGGGTGAGTGTGAATATAAGATGAGGTGTAATAAGAACCATAAATAAGAAGAAGAGTATTGAAATTGAGAGTATTAAAGGTCCTTTGAAAAGGAACGAGAAAACAAATAAATAAGCACAGATGAATGGGTGAATGCATTATTGTCAATATGAAGTGGGTCTGAGAATGAAAAAAGCATTGGATAAGTCAAGCAGTGAATAAATAAAAACATTGAGAGAATGATTGAATGAATGAACAGTAAATAAGTAGGTGGAGCAATAATAAAGCATTGGAGTGAATGAGTGAATGAACAAGTGAATTAATAAGATAAAAAAAATATGGGTAAATTAGTGACGTTTTGGCCCGAATAAAAGAATGGGATTTGTGAGTCAAGCAGGAAATAAATGAAAGAATAAAAAAAAATGGAATGAATGAATAAACAAATGAATAAATGAGCAATAATACACTGTGATTGGGTGAGTGTGTGAGTAAATAGCACGAAGAAAATGTTCGAATCCCAATAAATCGGTGATCGTTCGAGTGAAAGACCGAATGAAGGGATGAAAGCGTGAGTGAGTGAGTGAGTGAATAAAATATTAGAATGACTGTAACTGTAAATGTATTAGTGAAAATATGAAGCGGGATGAAAAAAGAGTATGATCAAGCAGTGAATAAATAAAAACAGGAATGAGAGAATGTGTGAATGAATGAAGAGTAAATAAGTAGGTGGAGCAATAATAAAGCATTGGAGTGAATGAGTGAAAATATTAAACTGACTGCAGGAAAAAAAATGTAGGGAATGAACAAGTGAATAAATAAGGGGAAAAAAAAAACATATGGGAAAATTAGCATTAGTGACGTTTTGGCCCGAATGAAAGATTTGTGAGGCAAGCATGAAATAAACGAAAGAAAAAACAGAATGAATGAATGAATAAACAAATGAATAAATGAGCAGTAAGACATTGTGATTGGGTGAGTGTGTGAGTAAATAGCGCAAAGAAAATATTCAGATCCCAATAAATCGGTGATTGGGGGAGGGGGAGAAATCACGGGAAAGGCCGAATGAAGGGATGAGTGAGTGAGTGAGTGAGTGAGTGAGTGAATGAGTGACGGCGCGTCTGTTTGTGGGAGGGCAGAGCTGCGCTCTGTCATTGCTAATGAATGGTCTACGATAACGCAGGAGCAGTAATGGAGTGCCGGACTCCTCCCGCTCCTGTCTCCTGTTTCAGCTCCACGTCGATGAATTATCCCTTGCCACAACTCTCCCTTTACTTATCGGCTTTCCATCTCTCCTCCTCCGGCCCATAACCCCTCCACTCCTTCTTTTATCTGTCCGTTTTATCTCTCCCTCGCCGTGCCATTTCTGCCTCTCTTCCCTCCGCCGTGATGTCATGGGACTGTGTGTCGCCGGATGGAGCACTCGCCCACTCGCCTTCATTCTTTCTGCACTTACTCGCTTTCAGTCAGAATGCCATTGTTTGAGATGAAGCGTCTGACCCATACCACCACTGTCAGGCCACTTTCCCTGTCACCACACCACACACACACACACACACACACACACACACACACACACACACACACACACAAATATGCATAACTGCCTGCCATCACATCATGATTAATCATCAGGCTTACACGGCCCAGCCTAAACATTCCAACGCCTGCTGCTGGATCACCGCTCAATAGCGCTGTCCAATTCCACGCGTTGTGTACATACGTGAAATTCCGCGCGCACACAATGCACATGCGTTGGCTCGCGTGTGTACTCGCCTTGACCTCCGAAGTCCCCCAGACGCTTTTTTTTTGTCTTTTCTAAACACTTCAGGTGTGTAAGTATGCAAACTCGCACACCTTTTGTGTCTCGGAAGCGCGCTTCACCGCACGTGCCCGTGTCATTACGTGCAAAGATGTGCTGATCGCGGTAACACGCGTGTTCTATTCAGGTCGGATTATCAAGCCTCGGAATCGGATACAGTGTATATGTACGTCAAGCCTGTTATCCAGGCACTATTCCGTATACACTGTAGCTGGGTTTGCTATTAATCATCGAGGAGAGGCGTTATTAGGCGTTATTAGGCGTTATTAGGCGTTTTAAATGAACTTTCAAATCGGTTCTTTAAAAAGAATTGTCAAAGCAGAGGGGAATTGAACCTGCTTGCTTTTCTAAAGACAGGATTAGCATTTCTTATAGATGTCTGTTTTGGACATTTAAGGTAGGACCCGTTGGTAGGAGTTAAACCCATTCTTTTCGATGCATACATGGTCATATGCACTGCAGATCTACAGTATAGTGAATGTCTGTTCAGTGTGTATATATATATATATATATATATATATATATATATATATATATATATATATATATATATATATATATATATATATAAGGGGGGCACGGTGGCTTAGTGGTTAGCACGTTCGCCTCACACCGCCAGGGTCCGGGTTCGATTCCCGTCTCGGGAATGTGTGTGTGTGGAGTTTGCATGTTCTCCCCGTGCCTCAGGGGGTTTTTCCCCGGGTTCTCCGGTTTCCTCCCGGTCCAAAAACATGCACAGTAGGTTGATTGGCACCTTGGAAAATTGTCCCTAGTGTATGAATGTGTGTGTGTGTGTGTGTGTGTGCCCTGCGATGGGTTGGCATTCCATCCAGGGTGTATCCTGCCTTAATGCCCATAGACGCCTGAGATAGGCACAGGCTCCCCGTGACCCGAGGAAGATCGGATAAAGCGGTAGAAGATGAATGAATGAATGAATGAATATATATATATATTCATATACATATATTCATTCATCTTCTACTGCTTAATCCGACTTCTCTCTCGGGTCGTGGGGGAACCTGTGCACACACACATTCACCACACTAGGGCCAATTTTCCAAGGTGCCAATCAACCTACTGTGCATGTTTCTGGACCGGGGGTGTGGGGGGGAACCAGAGAACCCGGAGGAAAAAAAAAACCCTGAGGCACGGGGAGAACATGCAAACTGCCATATACACACATGGCGGAGAAGGGAATCGAACCCGGACCCTGGTGGGGTGTGAGGCGAACGTGCTAACTGCTAAGCCACCGTGCCACTTTCCTCTCCTTTTTAATTAACGGAAATCTATCCGTTAAAGAAGGGTGTAAAATGTAAAAGGCACTTATACCACTGTACAGCTTCTATCTGTCTATCTATCTATCTATCTATCTATCTATCTATCTATCTATCTATCTATCTATCTATCTATCTATCTATCTATCTATATATATATATATATATATATATATATATATATATATACACACACACACAATTTGTGGGGTATATAATTCACTGTAGTTAATAATACACACACATACTTTGATAAGATAAGGTCGAGATCATGTGTAATCAAACTCAACTAATGAAATGAGGAAAAAAAAATACATGGTGCAAAATCCAGCAGTCAGGTATTTTTTTTTTTATAGCAAAAGAAATATTATTCACACCTGCTTGTCGTGATCAGCAGATACAAATAAATTGTTAATAATAAACTGTTCAAATCTGTATGAAACAATAAGCAACAAAACAGATTTGTCTCTTATTATAGTGAAAAGACATTTATAGCATTTCCCTCCGGGGGACATTCCTGTCAATCACCCGCTCGGCAGGTTTTTTTTTTTTTTTTTTTTTCTTTTTTTTTCCCCCCATCAATCAGTAAAACAGGCACCAAATTCACTTTGTCCAGCCCTCTTTAGAATGATCTAATTGATGTAATGAATTGGATTATCTAATCGCCGGGATCGGGACGGATCCCCCACCCAGCCTTTATCTAAACAAGCTTCCTGGGCTGCTTGCTTACTGACTGTATTGCATTTTGTGGACTGCTGACTCTGATTGACAGAAATCCTAATGCCTGTTTAACCCCCCCCCCCCCCCCCCCCCATTAAAACCCCCCCCCCCCCCCTCCTCCTTCCTTCTTGCTCTCTTGATAGCTATTTTTTATTTTTTCATATTAGTACGGAAATGTCCTAATTTGAAGATTGGCCCATTTTATACTTCATCATCCATCTTTGGTGCTAAAGTATTTTATGGCTTGTCGGTTCCAGAATCACTCAGGACGTATACAATATGAGGTTCCGCAGTGAAATAAATCATGTTTATAGATTTGGTTATTATTAATATTAATTAATATTAATATAAAGTAACAAAAACCTCTATATAATAATTTAGTATAATATAGTAATTATTTTCCATGATATTTGTGTGACTTTTTTTTTTGGTTTTCTAAGGATTTTCTTTATGCTATTCGAAGTCTGAATCATTTTAATATCTATGGAAACCCCGACTTAAATATTTATTTATTTATTTATTTAGTCTAAATGCTGGTGGACTATTTAATAATTAACAAGTGAGAAAATGCCCTTTATGGTCACTGTGTGATCTACAGTTACCGTGCTCAACCCATCAAAACACCTCAATGGCTTGAACAACACTGCCATCGTTTGGCAGGCTGGAAAATTACACCAATTTGTTTTAATTGGTTTCTTGATTCTTTATTCTACACTAAATTGTCTTCAGTATAAACACTTTTTTTTTTAATTTTCTGTTAAACAAATGGCATGTTGTATTTCCCTACACAAAACTTCATCTAAATCCCAATACAGAAAAAGAGACGAATAGATCGTCATGACAACCAGTCTATGTATAATCATGAGGGGAAAAACGGGAACATTCTAGTATTAGTCCTAGTTTTATTTACTCAGTGATAAAATAAAAAAGGTTTAGTGTTTGTTATTGTGGAACAGTCATGTCACGAGAAAGGACATGAAGAATGAGCTGAGTCGTCATGTTGTTGTAATTCGGTATTATACAGTGAGAATAATAAAACATTGTGTATACTGTAGGATGGGAATCACTGCGACCGGGATCGTCACTGACAGACTTTTGCACCATTCAAATGTCACCATACTGTGGTTTTACACATTCACTGGCAAGAAACTTCATCACCACGCTGTTTCTTGCTTAAACAGTTGTCTACCATCAATATTAGCAGGCTCTGGATTGGCCGTTGGCATGTGCACCATCTATAGGTAATAGCTATTGGTATAGCTATAGGTATAGCTAAACTATTGTTTGCGGAAACCTCAAATATACTCTGCAATGTTCATATGTCTCATTTAAAGTGGTTTAATGTTAAAGCTTTCATTACATCCATTCATAAACATTACTGGTGAGCACATATTTTACTGTATTTTTATTACATTCAATTATTACATTA
>JACRUU010000008.1:13697388-13719888 GCA_030449085.1 Kryptopterus vitreolus | reverse complement strand
AAATGACGTTCACATGCACGTCTCCTGTGATATAAAAGCCACGATTCCTGCTCCAGTCATTTCCATTTACATACTGATGATCGGAATCAACACTTCTGAGGGCATTCATTGCGCTAAAAAAAAAAAAAACCCGTTCGATACTGATGTGCTTTTTGGATGCTTCTTTTTTTTCTTTTCTTTTTTTTTGGGGGGGGATCGTTTGATAAAAAGACATTTAGCTCAAGGTCCTACAGTCGAATACGTGCCATTAAACAAAGTTATGAAAAACAAGGAATTAAGAGTGACTAGGCTTCTGGAATAGCGGGAAGGTGCGTTATTTTTACATGAAAGACGAAGGATTTTTTTTTTTTCCCCTCCCTCCATCATTTCTACCAAGAACTGTCTTGAGCCAAAGCCATGAATGTGTTCTTGAACCCACTGGGGATGAGAAGGATGGGAAGGATAAAAGCCAAATGTGCAAATAACGTTATAATGCAATAATTACAGGATTAGAGAGATGTAAGGCTCAGAGGGGAATAAGGAAATTGTGTGTGTGTGTGTGTGTAGACGGCAGCTGGAGAGAGCTCCAGCTGCATCCGAGCTCATATTTTGTGGCTTGCTGTGGTGCTCCTGCTAAATACCAGCCGCTGATGAGTGTTTGTTTATGGCAAAGCTGCGCCTAAACCACAGATCAAGTGCACTCTGTGTCACCAGTACCGAGAGTTTTCCATTGGAACAGAACTGGCTTTCTGTATTTCTGTTGTTTGTTCCTGTGGTTCCTTTTATTGTATTAGCCAATAAGGTTTATTGTCATAGCCTGTGTAAGTGCGTTTTTTATTATTATTATTATTTTTATCTGGAAGCTTTGCTTTATCCGAATGCATCATATAAATAAAGCCGGTGTAGGAATGACATCTTATTAAGAAATTAAAAAAAAAAAAAAACAATCCTAATAGTTTGGATGCTGAGTACTGAGTGTGAAAGCATGCTTAGGGTTCAGGGAACAGCTTGGTGATGAGCCAATTGAGCTGGCACAACCAAATAAAACCTCCATCTTGATAGCTCATGCTCTTCCCTTCTGTTCAGGCTAATAAGCACACTCACAGCAAGGGCAATTTTTTTCCCCTCTCAAAAATAAATAAATAAATAAATATTCAACGATGAATAATTAATCCGATGATGATTACTAAAATGCAGAAAAAAAATCCCTCAATCACGTTCCTGGGAAAACCATGTACTTGTAATAAACAGAAAAGTACTGATGCACATATATTGTAATACGATGTTCCCGGCAGCGTCAAACATTGGCTCTCGCTTACTGCAGAGTTCAATCAAGTCCATTGGGTGGACTCAGACCCGCTTATAACCAGGCAGTGTTCCAGCAGGGGGTATGGATGGTGTTCGCTGTGTTCTTTCTTGTAGAGCTTATAGGTTAGGGGTTAGAGTTACTCCAAATGATGTACAGTCCATTAATTCAAACCGCCTTCACAGCATGACAATACAATCGTTCAAATCGTAACACTATAATAACAAACGGAAAACAAATGTCTATGAATGTATTAACAACTATGGAAATACCTAATTTAGCCCATGAGCTTCCTAGTTGTTTTTTGTCTATATCTAGAGCTTGATTACTTCTCTTCACACGTGCATCAGAGTGCTTTGTCCATCCATGACCTTGTCGCTTGATCACCAGCGTTCACCAACACTGACAGACCCTGCAGACCAGGAACATCCCACGAGAGCTGTGGTTTTGGAGATGCTGTAACCCAGTTGTCTAGCCATCACAATATGCACGTGCAATATGCACGTGTGGAGAGAAGGCTGGGACCTGTGATCCGATTCTAGATTGGTCCTGGTTTTTGCGCCCAAATCAGCCCTGACCCGATTGCTACAGGTAATCAAGCTCTAGATATAGACAAAAAAAAAACAACAGCTAGGAAGCACCTGGGCTAAATTCGGTTTTAGATATTTCCCCTGCAGACCAGGAACATCCCACGAGAGCTCCGGTTTTGGAGACGCTGTAACCCAGTTGTCTAGCCATCACAATATGGTCTTTCAATTTGGTAATTAACAAGAAACTTGCCCTTTCAGTCATGACCCAAAGCTCATGGACAAAGGTGAGAGTGGGAACGTAGATCGGCCGGTAAATCGACCGGTAAACCTTCTTCACCACGTTGGACCGGTATATCAAACGCATTTCTGCGAAAGCTGCACCGATCGGGCTATCAATCTCCCGCGCCATCCCGTGCTCACTCATGAACAAGACCCTAAGATACTTAAACTCCTTTTCGGATGCGACCAGTTCCGGGCATGTCCCACCAGGAAGAGTCCTCGGGGAAGACCCAGGACATATTGGAGGTACATTCCTCTCGACTTGCCTGGGAACGCCTCGGTATTCCCTCCGGAGGAGATGGAGGAAGTGTCTAGAGCAGGGGTTTGGGGAAACAGGGGTGTTGCTTAGTGCTTTAGCGTGTCGTGTCGATCATGAATTGTTGGCTGGGTGTCCTTCGTTCTGCACTTAATTAAAAGGTTTGGCCCGTGGGCCGTAGTTTGTCCATGTCTGTACACCCAGGCACTTCTGGGCATCTCTGCTTAGACTGTTTCCTCTATGACCGAGTTCCGGATAAGCAGTAAAAGATGGATGGATGGATGTCCCAAATCGTGGCCAGAATCCTACAGTGTCTACCTGGCTTTAAAAGCTCATTGGTTATGCTAGCTGTTGACCTTCTGATTGGGTTGTGGAGGACTCGTTGAATCCAAGCAGCATCCACTGAGCACGCTCCTTAACACGCAACTGTTATAGAAATAAGATCGGCCAAATGGGGGGGGGGGGGGATCCAATCCCCCACATTACACACACACGCACACACACACTCACACCTTATCCTGTTTCCGAATGTGAAATTATAAGCTTTTAATTTGACACATTTTCCCACACGTTTTTTATTCTGCATCAGAGAGCGGGTGGGAAATTCAGGCTTTTTATTCCCAGTGGCTTTGGACCAGTTTACACCTCCAGATGTCACTGACTCACATGTAACCCTAACAGCTCTTACATCATCAGTGCGAATCGCACAAAGAGAGCTGAAAGCTTGAGAAGTTCCCACACTTCAGTGATACAGATGAAGCCGTTCAGTTAAATGAAGACTTTTTCTCTCTCTCTCTCTCTCTCTCTCTCTCTCTTTTTTTTTCTTTTATACATGAAACAACATTATTCCTATTGACATGTCATGTCTCCGTTTCAGCTACTGGATTATCGCACTGAAATCTTCAGGCTTGTTGGTTGACCGGTTCTTGATAATAGTGGTTTGAAATTCCCTTCAAGCAGGAAGTGAAATATCACAAAGATGTCTTTGTGAGCCTGGTGTTAGTGTCAAGATTTCGGCTACGGGTGAATGTTTTTTTTGCCCAGACACATTCAAAGAATAGCGAACATGTCCACATTAATTTGGACTGGATCAAGAACTCAAGTCAATATGGATATGTTCATTGTACAGCTGTACAAGAGTTAGACAGACAGATATATATATATATATATATATATATATATATATATATATATATATATACCTGTATATGGGGGCACGGTGGCTTAGTGGTTAGCACTTTCGCCTCACACCGCCAGGGTCCGGGTTTGACTCCCGTCCCGGCCATGTGTATGTGGAGTTTGCATGTTCTCCCCGTGCCTCAGGTGTTTTTTCTCCGGGTTCTCTGGTTTCCTCCCGGTCCAAAAACATGCACGGTAGGTTGATTGGCACCTTGGAAAATTGTCCTTAGTGTGTGAATGTGTGTGTGTGTGTGTGTGTGTTTGTGCCCTGTGATGGGTTGGCATTCCATCCAGGGTGTATCCTGCCTTAATGCCAATAGACGCCTGATATAGGCACAGGCTCCCCGTAGATAGATAGATAGATAGATGATATCTGTGTGTATATATACAGATTAATAGATAGGTGGAAGATAATATAGGACACTGTTGCACCTTCCTAATCTGAAATGATCAATAATAATGGTCCATGGCAGATGTGGATCTACCGGGATGGCATGGGGTGGCAGCTGCACTGGTATCTGAATGAGGTGGGAGCTCAGTGGTTAAGGATTGTCGGTCGTAAGATCGCAGGGTCAAATCTCACCACTACCACCAAGCTGCTACTAGTGGTGCCCTTGAGCAAGGTATTTAACCCTCAATTGCTCAGTGGCTAAGTCGCTCGGGATAAGGGCATCTGCAAAAAGGCTATAAGTGATTATTTTCCTCAAACGATTTAATGCAGCTTCAATGTGATTAACTGAAAATATATACCCATAAATAATGGGCAGAAATCCAGTATAACTATTAAAGCATAGTCCAAACAAATGACTCTTATGAACTGCTTTGTTTTAGTGACTCAAATACATGCAATTCAACCAGCCTGATCACTGATCACAAATCATTCGATTCCTCTGTTTTAACAAATAGAAACATTTATAGAAATATACATGACGTGGACGTAAACTATATAAGTAGAAGATATAATTGATGTCTTTCCATTTCAAAAATTAGCCACACACCAATCTTTATTTAATAATAATAATAATTATTATTATTGGGGCACGGTGGCTTAGTGGTTAGCACGTTCGCCTCACACCGCCAGGATCCGGGTTCGATTCCCGTCTCGGCCATGTGTGTGTGGAGTTTGCATGCTCTCCCCGTGCCTCAGGGGGTTTTTCTCCGGGTTCTCCGGTTTCCTCCCAGGTCCAAAAACATGCACGGTAGGTTTATTGGCACCTTGGAAAATTGTCCCTAGTGTATGAATGTGTGTATGAATATGTGTGTGAATGTGTGTGTGTGTGCCCTGCGATGGGTTGGCATTCCGTCCAGGGTGTATCCTGCCTTAATGCCCATAGACACCTGAGATAGGCACAGACTCCCCGTGACCCGAGAAGATCGAATATTGCGGTAGAAGATGAATGAATGAATGAATGAATGAATAATAATTATTCTTATTATTTATTTATTTATTGATTGATTGATTGATTTTTTTTATGTATATCATTCCGCATGGATGCTTCAGTGTTGCCACCTGTCATAACTCTTGTCCCCCTTGGAAATGTAATAGATTACCGATTACAAATTACCCTATTAAAATAAAAAATAAAAAAATAGTGTCATTTTTCAATTCTAAAAGTAAAGCAACTAAATTACGTTTGATGACTTTTTGATTACTGCCATTTGTCCTCTAGGTGGCACCTACTGTAATTAACATTCATTCATTCATTTCATTCATCTTCTACAGCTTTATCCGATCTTCCCTCGGGTCACGGGGAGTCCTGTGTCCGGGAGGAAGGAAACCGGAGAACCCAGAGAAAAATATCTCAGGCGTCTATGGGCATTAAGGCAGGATACACCCTGGATGGAATGCCAAGGCGTACCCATCACACAGCACACGGACACACACACACTCACACACACACACACACACACATTCACACACACATTCACACACACTAGGGACAATTTTCCAAGGTGCCAATCAACCTACCGTGCATGTTTTTGGACCGGGAGGAAAGGACCGGAAACCGGAGAACCCGAAGAAAAAGAAAAAACTCCCTGAGGCACGGGGAGAACATGCAAACTCCACACATACATGGCCGAGACGGGAATCGAACCAGGACCCTGGCGGTGTGAGGCGAACGTGCTAACCACTAAACCACCGTGCCCCTTGTAATTAACATTCTAAGGAAAAAAAAATTCAAACCCTTCTAAATTGAGCTGCGTCCGAATCAATTTTTTTTTTTCAATTTTTTGGAATTTGTATTCTTCAACATTTCCATAGTAACTGTAATTTAATGACATGTTTTTTTGCTGTAATGGATTACTGTTACTTTTATTTTGTGATTAAATTACACAATGCCGTCACATGTAACTTGTTACTCCCCAACACTGCTCCTCACTGGTTTATTTCTTGCACAAAAGGAGAAAGAAAATAAAGTCAACCCGAGCCCATGTGACTGCTGCACCACTCCTCCTTTACCCCTAGATGTCAGTGTGGTGCTGAGAATAGGCTGGCTGATTTAATGAGGCAGTCTCTTCTCATTAGCGAGCCTCTGATGGCATGAACTCACATTAAATTTGAAATTCAAATCAGTAATCGGGATTCACAGAAACTGTAACAACCCAGACGCGCTAATGGATCTGACGTGTTTAATAAGCACTCATTTCCTTAAACCCAGTAGTGATTTTTAACGAGCAATCGGTGTGGTAATGAGGACATTTTCAGGACCTTCTTCTCCAAGAGAAAAAAAAAAAAAGGAGGAAAAAGACCACCCCCCCTTCCAACCTTCCCCAGGTTCTGAGCCATTCTGAAAAATCCACCCTCGTACCAATATTGATTTAACTCTTATCAATTCTCTGGGCTGTTCTTATGAGACAAAAAAAAAGAAGCAAGAAGAACAAAAGCCTCCTGCTCAAGACGACTATTCAGCCAGAGAGAAGAGGAGCGTCCAGCACTGTAGTGCGAGGGGACGGCAGGAATGAAACGGTAGCTGAGGATAAGAGACGACGAGACGGACAGATAGAGAGCGATTCGTTGAGGGACCGGGGAAAAGGAAGAATAATGGGTAGAGCATGGAGAAGGCAGGGACAGAGAAAAGAGATTTTAGGGAGAATAAGCTTCACACATATTTATTTAAAAAGAAAAAAATAAAAAAAGAAAAAAATGAGTGTCATCTTAATGAGAGTGAATAAAAGAAGATGGTATATAAAAGGTTAAGCTAATTAAATGCTTTTTCAGTCCACTGAATTGAATTAAATTACATTAAATTGAGAGATCTGGAACAAATACAAGGTAGTGAGAGAAATAGCAGGGCTGAGAGAAAGAGAGAGAGAGAGAGAGAGAGAGAGATGCAGTGAGACGAAAGCAGACGGTGTGAAATGTTGTTGGAGACAAACAGATGGACTGAAATAGAGCAAAACAGATGGAAAGGAAAAAAAAGGAAAGCGGGAGTCATCGTGGGTGAAAAAGAGAAAGGAAGACGGAGAGAGGAGAATAAAGAGAGGGTGATCAACAGAGAGATAGATAAAACAAGATATGACATTAAGCAGAGAGGAATACTGAAATGGCGGGAAGGAAAAATAAAGGGGGGGAGGAATAAGAAAGAATGAGAATGTCTTGGACAGGGATATTGCCGGAATAAAAAGGAGGACGGGGAACAGATGAAGGCGAGGCGGGGCATGGGGAAAAAAATAATTAATTAATTAATTCATCTTCTACCGCTTTATCTGATCTTCCCTCGGGTCACGGGGAGTCTGTGCCTATCTCAGGCGTCTATGGGCATTAAGGCAGGATACACCCTGGATGGAATGCCAACCCATCACAGGACACACACACTCACACACTCACATGCACACCACATATCACACTAGGGACAATTTTCCAAAGGTGCCAATCAACCTACCGTGCATGTTTTTGGACCGGGGGAGGAAAAACCGGAGAAAGAAGAAAGAAAACGGGAGAAAAACCCCCTGAGGCACGGGGAGAACATGCAAACTCCACACAACACATGGCCGAGACGGGAATCGAACCCGGACCCTGGTGGTGTGAGGCGAACGTGCTAACCACTAAACCACCGTGCCCCCTGAAAAAATAATAAAATAAATAAATAAACGCCACTGTTGATTTTTTTCGCGCTTTGGTGGATACATTTGCGAGGTGAAAGTTTGTGAGGAAAGAGTGGTAATTAAAAATAAAAAAAAAAAGAAACAGATCAGAGATGGACAACGGACCAGACCTTCTGGAGACATACACACACAGGGGGCTGGGGTTATTAGGAAAGACATTAATGAGGACAGACTTCAATAGTCAAACACAACACGATACATTAAACACAATCACAGAATTCAAAATATCTCTGTAAAGTGTGAATTTTTATTTGTACTTTTATTATTTATTTATTTTTAATAATGAGCTGTTAATCACAAATTATTAATGTCAGTGCAGGGAAAATGAGAAAAAAAAAAGCCTAAAGATGAATCCTAACGAGTCCGATTAAAAGGGAACTCAAATGGGCCCAAGACGGATCCACATGCTGTAACTGCTGGTCATTAAATTGGAGCGACTGTTGATTTTTTTTTCCCTTTTTGGTGGATTCGTTTGTGAGGAGAAATGCAAGCAAGGTAAAAAAATCAGAGTGGTAATTACCCCCTACCCCCCCCCCCCCCCGCCCCCCCCCCCCCCCCGCCCCTCCCCTCCCTCCCTCCCCCAGCGATCAGCGATGCACAACTGACCGGACCTTCTGAAGAAATATACACACAGTGGCTCTCAATCGCAGAATTGAAAAATATCTCTGTAAAAAGTGTGTGCATTTTTATTCTTCTTTTTTTAAAATAACGAGCCGTCAACCACTAATTATTAATGTCAGTGCGAGGAAAATAAAAAAATATATAATAAGCCTAATGAGTCCGATGAAAAGTGAACTCAAATGGGCCCAAGACGGCTCCACATGCTGTAACTGCTGGTCATTAAATTGGAGCTTGTTACAAAAAAAAATATATATATAAATATAATAATAATAATAATAATAATAATAAAAATGAAATAAAAACGCCACTGTTGATTTTTCCCCGATTTGGTGAATACATTTGCGAAGTGAAAGTCTGTGAGGTAAGATAAGAGTGGTAATTAAAAAAAAAAGGTGGGGGATGAGAAAACTGATAAGGACTGTAAAGATAGATCGAAGGTAGTACAGGAAGGGGAAACGTGTGAGTGTAAGCGAAGGAAGGATTGAGGAAAAAGAGAGAGAGAGAGAGAGCAGGTGGAAATAGGAAAGCCCGAGGAGGTGCGCTAATGAGCCCGTGCTTTTGAAAAGCGTGTGCTGTGACTAGACATCGCTGGACAGGAGGACCGTCTTTAATAAGTGAGCTATTGATCCGGCCAGCAATTAAGAATCCAAACCCTCTAATGAGCTCCGATTGGACGGTCGGCAATTACAGAGCCAGTGGCTGGAAGAGCGAGCGCGAGGCCCCGGCCGCTCGCTCTGATTGGCTTCGGCGCTCTTAATGGGGATCGCGTCTCCTCTCAGCTCAGTGGTTGAGCAGTAATAGCAATCCGGCTGCAGATAGATATCTGTGCGAGACCTGATTGCACCCCGCTGTCAATAAGCAGTTCTCACTTTAATAGGTGTGTGTGTATGTGTGTGTGTGTGTGTCCCTGTTGGTCGCCAGGGTCAGCTTGTGTCATCGAATGTTCCCTTTGCAACACGGGGGCGTTTGAATCCTCGATAATGAGGGGAAAAAGTATCAAACGTTCGTGACTCGCGATGTTTTTTTTTTATATATATTTTTCTTTTTTTTTTTAAAGCCGTGAGAGAAAAACACATATTATTCTTATTTTTCGCTGCAATCATGAAGCTATTCATGCAGCGACCAACGGGCCTTAGAAAGTTTTGAAAAAGGATGATGCGTCGGATAAAGACTACGGGAAGTTAAGGCGAAGGGGAAACAAACGGAGGGAATTTGCTTTCATGAGTCACTGGGGAAAAAAAAAACAAAACAAAAAACATCCTTATAATTGCAAACGATATCTGCACAAACATCTGCTTATAATTTCACACCTCAAGTGGAATGTTTAAGGTGAATATGTGTATACTTATGGATATGTGTATACTTATGTCTATATATATATATATATATATATATATATATATATATATATATACTATATATATGTATATATATATATATTACGTTATATATTACGTTTTTACAGTCAGAAATTAATAAATAAATTAATTTGTTCATTTAAATGCAGGCAAGGACTCACGGGGGGATCGATAACTTATTTGAAGGATAAATGGGAGTGAGGTAAGAATGCATTACTGAGCGCACAACGTTTCATCACATGACGGTTAAAGATTGTAAGATTGGAATTTTAATATTTTTATTTATTTATTTATTTATTTTTGAGCTTTTAACAGATTGTTGTTGCATATCATTTTTTTTTTCTTTTATTAAATGCAGTATATTTGATAAACAACATTGAACTCTGTAATAAACTGTATTAAACACAGGTAGACCTTCTCATATATATATATATATATATATATATATATATATATATATATATATATATATATATATATATATATATATATAATGAAAGTTGTGTGTTTTGTGCGTTATGGTGTGTTTTGAATTGGGTTGTGTGTGTTTTATAAAGGGCATGTTTTAGGTTTTGTATTTGTTTTGGTACATGTTGATGTAGTATGTGTGTGTGTTGTGGTATTTGTTAGTGCAGAGTGTGTGTATCTTATGGTATGTGTTGATGCAGTATGTAAGTATTCTGATATGTGTTGATGTTGGGTGTGTGTTATGTTGTGTGTTGAAGTAATGTGTGTGTGTGTGTGTGTGTGTGTGTGTGTGTGTGTGTGGGTTTTTGTGTATTTTATTAAAGATTTGTTTGGTTTTATAGTGTATGTTGTTTCAGAATGTCTTTGTGTATGTGTATTATCATGTGTTTTATATGGATTCTTTATGAAGGGTGTGTGTTGTTATATGTGTTATGGTGTGTGCCAAATAAACATGTATGTATAATGGTGTGTGTGTGTGTGTGTGTGTTTTAGAAAAGGTGTGTGTTGATGCAATGTATGTGTGTTATGGAGTATTTGCAGGTTGTGTGTATTTTATTGTGCTTGTGTGTGTGTTAATGCAGTATGTGTGTCCTGGTGTGATTAGAGCCGACAGGACAATAGGATCCAGTAACTCAAACATAATATACCATAAATAACCTGTTGCAACTCCGTTCTCATAGGGGCACGGTGGCTTAGTGGTTAGCACGTTCGCCTCACACCACCAGGGTCTGGGTTCGATTCCCGTCTCGGCCATGTGTGTGTGGAGTTTGCATGTTCTCCCCGTGTGTCAGGGTTTTTTTTCTCCGGTTTCCTCCCCGGTCCAAAAACATGCACGGTAGGTTGATTGGCACCTTGGAAAATTGTCCCTAGTGTATGAATGTGTGTGGTGTGTGTGTATCCTGTGATGGGTTGGCATTCCATCCAGGGTGTATCCTGCCTTAATGCCCATAGACGCCTGAGATATTCACAGGCTCCCCGTGACCCGGGGGAAGATCGGATAAAGCGGTAGAAGATGAATGAATGAATGAAACTCAGTTCTCCTCCAGACCACCAGAAGGCACTATTAACCCATGCTTCCTTTGTTTGTCTAGCACATTTCCTCTTGATCAACCAGTTTGGTTTGCAAGATCATTGTAGGCTTGAGGTGGATGGCCTTCAACAGTTTAAGACCACAACACAAAACCACTATTCTGAGGACTTCATGTACATGGACACCAATGCGAATGGGTAAGATCAGGAGTTCTTGGACACAACGTACATTGTATTCAGTGGTGTTGATAGTATGAGTCAACTGTATATGGATTATGACCTAATGCACCCCTATATATCCCCTATAAGGCGATGGTGGCTCAGTGGTTAAAACTGGCTCACTAATACAATAAGGGGGCAAGAATGATGTACTTAATCAGTATCATGGCCGACTCAGTGCTCTAATTCCAGCTTTGTATCAAACTGGGAGGGCAAAAACTTTCCATAAAAAAATAAAATAAAATAAACATACCTGAGTTTGTTTTCTAAACTGTAATTATAAAATAGCTGGCAATAGTTGAGTCTAGCCCTATCCCTTAATCAGCAATGCAGGGATGCACATGGAAGCAAACAAAATCTCCAAACCCCAATCAATAATTAGTGGAGAAGAATCTGGTAGTAATGTGTACTCTCGTCTGCGCTTTTTTTTCTCGCACCTAGATCGAGATGTTCTCGGCGTGCCGAGGCACTTTGCGCTGTGCAAGCTCTGCGATAATGCCTAGCAACAGCTAACTCGGCGTGCTTGCTCATGTCCTGTCTGATACATCAGCATAGTAACGCTCAGTGCGACGTAAAAATGCTCCTGTGCGACTTCTGTCTGGACTCGGAGACGAGATGTTGGACACACACCCATGTATTATGAAAGATGTGTGTTATGGTGTCTGTTGATTGAGAGTGTGTGTTGTGGTGTGTTTTGATGTGGGTTGTGTGTGTTTCAGTCAAATGCTTATTACGACCGTCCAACATTCATTCATTCATCTTCTACCGCTATATCCGATCTTCCCTCGGGTCACGGGGAGCCTGTGCCTATCTCAGGCTCTTATTGGCATTAAGGCAGGATACACCCTAGATGGAATCCATCGCCGGGAACACACACTCTCACATTCACACACTAGGGACATTTTTCCAAGGTGCCAATCAACCTACCGTGCATGCTTTTGGACCGGGAGGAAACCGGAGAAACCGGCACGGGGAGAACATGCAAACTCAACACACACATGGCCGAGACTGGAATTGAACCCCGACCCTATAGGTGCGAGGCGAACGTGCTAACCACTAATCCACCGTGCGCCACTGTCCAACATATAAACATGAAAGAGAACATAGAGTTGACATTTATAATAGATAAATAGAATAAATATCTATCTATCTATCTATCTATCTATCTATCTATCTATCTATCTATCTATCTATCTATGTGTGTGTGTATGTATGTCTATGTATGTTGTATATATATATATATATAATATATATATATATATATATATATATATATATATATATATATATATATATATATGCGCGCATATACTGTATATAGATAGATATTTATCCTAAAGTAAAATAGTTGAAACACACCATGACCTCCATTCCAGCTGTCGTCTCCTCATTAATAATAAATCTCACTTGGTTGTGCACACACACACTGCTACACAACTCTCAATATAAGTTTGTGAAGTCTTGTTCCTGTATTGTGTTGGTGATGTATCCGAGAGCTTCTTATCTTCTCGTTAAGATTAGTGAGTTCATTTCAGCCTATCCCACTTTATATTTCCTGACTCGGACGTGTTTATTCCTGCTTGCTCTGTCAGTCTCTTGACTATTTGCCTGCCTGATGTTTCTGGATATTGCAGACTTCGTTGTTTTTGTTTGCTTCACTGGTTTTAATAAAACCCGAAAAAAAAAAAGAAAGAAAAACCCTCACGTGTGTCTGTCTGTCTGGCTCGTGGCACAGCACCACCTTACAAGACAATTTGGATACCGAATCTATTTCAGAAACTCGTGTTTGTTCGTCGGATTGGTCGAAAAGACTGTGTGTTTTTTTTTTTTTCGGTTCAAGACATGATCATTTTATAAGTATTTCTAGCCTTCATGTCTCCGATCGATGGAACATGGAAAACAAACGCTTTTAAGATGGGGAAACAAATTAGGGAGAAATGCACGAAACTGAGATAGAAAGCGTTGGGCTGCCATATTGCTACGAGAAATGCATCAGTGCATTTTGGCACGGATTTTGTGTGCCATTTCTTAAAAAAAACAAAAAACAGAGACCTTATGTGATTTAGATTTATATGCGATTTATATTATCACATCCAACTATTTAGTAAGCCTTTATATCCAGTCAATAGAGAATACTGTATTTTGATACAATACGAGCCCATTCCCATCAGCACCGTGGTTATGAAAGCAGAATAGCTTTGTATTGATTTGACCCATTCCATACGTGGGGGGGCGGATGGGGGGGGTTTGGGTTACTGACCCTGACCTACAACAGTAAAAACCTCTACCACGGCCAAACCGAGCCACTGTGTTTTATTACTTTTATGTTTCCCTCGTATGTACAGTATAGTATGTATACGGTATACTCTCATAACACTGCCTTGTTTCCGCCGATTAATCTCACTCTGAAAGTCCTGTAGTGCTCACATCAGTCAGCAGGTAGCACTAATGTTCTTCCTCTCCGTTTCTTATATATACTGTTCTGTGCTGTGTGTGTGTCCCACTTATGGAGATGTTGATGAGATAAATAGATGTGTGTCGGGGAAAAAAAAATGGACGATCTCAGCTGAATATACTGTATGACTCGGATATCTGGGAGGAAGAACTAAATACTTTATAACCTTCAATAATACTTTTAGATCGTTCAGATTGTGAATAAGCCTGTCTATAGTCAATCTAATGTATTATTATTATTATTATTATTATTATTATTATTGCTTAAAGAGGAGGATCAGGGGTGCTTACAACTCGGACACCACTACTGAGATCCTTGCCAAGTTGCTAGGCAAAAACAGTATTAAAAAAAAAATTAAATAAATAAGCTGGATAGCTATCCAATGCCCCGGTACAACATGCCACAAATTCACAGCACATTCGGAGCACCTATAAATTGCCTGACTTTTTTAGCTCCAAAAGAAATCCGTTTTATACATCTTGTAGTTTTACCTTTTTTTTTGCGCCGTAGAGTCTTTGCCTTAGACCTTTTTTGCTCTGAAGAAGCTTTTTCTTTTTAAAAGCTTCAGAACATCAGCCAATCCTGCTCCTATTCTGAGCACAGATGGCACTGCCAAAAACCTTTCAGGGCGAACAGTAGGTTAGGGCACTGCAGCTATGAAAACCTACGGAGAGGGGAAAAAAAAAGTATTATTTATTAATTAAAGTAAGTATTTATAACAGCTTTACCCAGCATTTGGCTCCGAGCCCGAAGAGCTGACAGGCAGCGAGAGTGATAAAATCTAAAAGCAACATAAAGAATCAATACAGATGTCAAACTAAGCTGAGGCAGCCTTTTAAAACTTCATCTTGAGTTCTGGTTTTTTTCCATTATCATATATATATATATATAGTATAATATATTATATATATATATATACACACACACATGTATGGAGATACACTGCATTGTATAAGTAACACTCTTAGTCAAATCCTTTTAAAATACCAATGTATTACACATCATGTCACAAAGTATATCGAAAAGAGAAAACTACTAATTAGAATTAGCAGCTACACTTATCAACTGTCAATTTGGAAGATATGATTATTTGATACACTGTGAAGAATTATTGCTTAAGTTTATGTTTATGCAAGTCAGATTTGCGCAGTGGTCATGTCTCACTGTGTGTTGTATTTTATATGGTATATAGATTCTTGAACCAGTCCCTCAAATGTCATTTAAAATATCAGTATAATGTGTTAATGTTTAAACCTGAATGATTATCACGTATCGTATTTAAGAATATGAAATATTTCCTTATAAATAACTAAATAAAATGAAATGGTATAAAATTGGTTGACGTGTTAAGTATTACACCCAATATAGCTAATATATATCATATAATATATATTCATATGATCTTTATGAATATTTTTATTTCTGTTTAATGCTTGGTCGATAAGAGATCAGAGATCTGGCCGCGATAGCAGTAACATTTAAATGGTGTTTTCTAAATGTTACTCATGTTCAGGTTTGTTTGTTTGTTTTTTTTACCCAGAGGTGTCAAACCTGTCCAGTAAATGTTGTCTCTGAAATGATCCTACTAATCTTGTGAATGATCTTGTGGAAAAGAATGTAAGAATTATAAGTACTGAATATTTTATGACTGAGAAAATGTAAAGCGTGTCATTGGAAGGTGTTGGTGACCGTGTGACAATGATTTATAAAACCAGCAAAGCCAAACAATTCTGCAAGTAGAAAAATGTCGGGAAGATAACGGCCACCATTTTTAGCACCTTTTGCAATTGTGGAGGCCAAAAGATAACTTTTATTAATCTCATAATGTCTCAATAGATTTACTATTACAATATTTATAATCCTGTTGTTTATCTGTCTTTTTTTCCCCTTCCTCCTTAAGTATATACTTTTTTATACTTTTTTGGGGGGTGTCTGTCTATCTCTCTGTCTGTCTGTCTTTCTACATGTCTGTCTGTCTGTCTGTCTGTCTATATATATATATATCCATCTATGTATGTTTGTATGTATGTATGTATGTATGTATACACATACATACATACATACACACATACATTAGGTATAGGTATCACAATAAGGTACAGCCCCATTGTGACACAGGACATTTTAGAGCCTTTAACCAATTGTTTTTAATACATAGTTTATATAGTGAAAGTGTTATTTAGTCTATTGCCATGACGTCATTCTCAGCAGCAACGATCTCAGAGAGAACTATATCCAGCGGTAGGGCTTTACTATGGATTTTGTGTGTCTTTAAAGAAACAGGGGGACAGAATCACTGCATTGATTATTTTTCTTTAATCTTTGACCTAACACTACAGCTAATATTAGACTCAATCAATAGACAATGTAAAGCAATTGCTAATGAGTAAAGGTCAAAACTATTAAAATGCCCAGGTGGCCACTTTTACAATTTGCTCTCTCCAATTGATCAGATATGTTGATTTATTTATTTATTTTATTTTTTAAAAAACACAGTTGCTCTTAATCGTTATGTTCCACAAAACCGTACTTGTTTGCACCAATGAAAGTCTTCCCTCAGTTTTAATTGAAAGGAACCCGTCATTAGGTGTGACTTCACTCTGCTTTTCCGTGACATAGTGATGGTGCATAATCGCTGCAGCCTTCGCACACTCTCAAACACCCTGATGTCAAAATCAAATGGTTTTATTGTCCAGAGACACTGAACGGAAATTGAGGAGCGCTGGAGGAAGGACGGGAAAATCGTCAATAAATAGCTAAGAACAAATAAATATGCATTTGAAAATGATGTGTGCTTTGACATTAGGTTTTGACAGAGAAATCAATCAATCTTTTGTGGATGGTTAAAGATTTGTCTCTTGGTCATGCACCTGGAGATGACAGGAAAAAGATTGATAGAGAAGTGTGTGTGTGTGTGTGTGTGTGTGTGTGTGTGTGTGTGTGTGTGTGTGTGTGTGTGTGTGTGAGAGAGACTGTGGTGGGGGAGGGGGGGGTTTGGAGGGGAGGATAGAGAGCGCTCAATGCAAAATCTGTCTTTATTTCCTCTTCGGCTCATTTACCTGATGTCAGTCATTCCCACCGCTGTTAGTGGCTTTGCTATCAATAGTGTCCTTTTTAGGACTTGCTGTCTGCGCGGTTTGTCGCGCTGACAGATCTGGGATGATCGGATTTTATTTATGGCTCGTTCATATAGTTAAGGCGACTGTTTTTCCTTTGCTCTCGTTCGCAGGTGCGACGTATTTGCAGGCTAAATGATGCCGCGCGGCACGGGGAGTCTTGAAGTGAAAAATGCCGCAAGGCCCGACATGCGTCACGCAGGAGGGTAATGCATGCTTAGTGAGTACTGAATACCCTTCACCATCCCAAACCCAAATAATGAGGACAAGAATATAATGAGGATATTAAAATGTAGCTGTGCCAACAGGGTTAGCATAACCTTGGACTTTCTTAGCGCATGGTGAAACGTAATATAAAATATGAATCTTTTTCTTTTCCTGTTCTTTCTATTTTTATTTAGCAAATGCTGAAATGATGATGGGGGGGGGGGGGGGGGGGGGGGGGGGGGGGGGGGTGGGGGGGGGTGGGGGGTGTGGTTATGAACAGTGTTGGAAATGTCATAGGTTACAAATGACCCTATTCAAAATGTAATGTAACTTTTCAATTTACTTTTTCTTTTTTTATTTATTTATTTTTCTTTTTTTTTTATGTATTACTTTCATTTGTCCACTAGGTGGCACTCGGAAAAAGTGGGGTGGGTGTTGGGTGTTGGTCTTTGTGTTTTGTAATCTTCAACATTTTCAAAAGTAACTGTAATTTTATTCCTTTTTTTTTTTAACGAATTACTATTACTTTTATTTTGTAATAAAATTACATAACGCTGTTACATGTAACCAGTTACTCCCCAACACTGGTTATGAATATGATGAAAGTCTTTCCTTATTCCAGGACAACACTTAACAAATACACTCTGTGCGTAATTTGTTACTCTTCTATGATTCTAACGGAGGTGAGATTCCGGTTTAAGTCTGGGCCCGCTTAAGTTTTTATCCTTGCTGAGGCTTTTAAAAAGCGCTAGAGCAGAGAACTGAAATGCAATAGAATTAAAAAGCAGTTCGCCAATCAGATGCAGTTGAGAACTGTGGCCTAAAACTCTAACCAGCATGCTTGACTGACATGCCTCTCTTTGAGACTGCCGCCTTGTTAGCAAAACCTCAAATCATAGGAGACCGTGCAAAGAACATGTTATTGGCTGCGGTGGTTGGTGAAACAGTGTTTTCAGCATGCCCTCCCCCCCCCCCCCCCCCCCACTTTCTCCAAGTCAACCCTGACTGCTCCGGAAACTTATTCAGACACTGTAGTACTGCTTTCTCTGATTTAATGTCTGACCTTGCATGTGAAGTGCTCAGAAAGGATTCTACTCAGGAAGGAGAAGTTGCTGTGAAATAGAAGTGTACTGTTTTAAAACCTGAGACCTTTGATGAACCAATAACCAATGAATTGAAGCGGTACCACTACATTATGCACATATATCTGTCTGCCTGTCTGTCTGTCTTTCTGTATATCTATCGCTGTATACCTATCTCTATCTCTGTATATCTGTCTGTCTGTCTATCTGTCTCAAATGCATCTGAAAAATTTTTTTTAGATCAAATATTCATACCGGGCATGATGTGGTGACATGCTTTTTATGCTTGTCCAAGATATAAATAGAAGTAATATAAACTAAAATGGAAAAAAAAAAGATTTTAAACGTATAAGGGTAAATTGACAATATAAAGGATACTTATGAAGTTACGGCTATGTATGGGTGTTTATATATATATATATATATATATATATATATATATATATATATATATATATATATATATATATATATATATAAGATATATATATATATTTAAATATAGTGTGTGTGTGTGTGTGTATGTATGTAGATGTATGTATGTATGTATATATAAATATGAGTCATATGAATTTATGCCCATTTTTCCTAGATGTGAACATTTTTTTCTACTTATTATTCCTGTTATCAGGCATGTGTCCACTGGTTAACCTTCCCTTCCATTAGCGTAATGAACATCGATGCTAAGGCATGTGATTTTAGTCAACATCAGCAACTCACCAGAGATTTAACTGCAGAGAACGGCAAATAAACCATTGGCACAGAACATGCCAGCAGCCCTGAAATAGCTAGCAGGATGTGTCCCAGTAGGCAGAGCGATCTCCACAAAGCAGGTCACACTGCTCCCTCCACTACCTATTTCAACTTAATTATCGAATGAATAATTAATGTTTGATTGTGCGGTTTCCCATGGCTGTCAACAGAGGATCGTTTATCATAAGATTATAATTCATTACTAATTGGTCTGGCATGAGGGCTTTTCATTAAAATAATTTGCTTATTTAAATGAGCAAATTTGGTAAGCTGGAAAGTTTATCGGGGGGAAAAAAAAAAGCACGCAAGGTCGTATCGAATTAAGCACGCGCGCTCAAAATAAATCAATCGCCATACACTGCTCACTACTTAACTCAATTAGTTGAAACAGATTAATAGGTACAGGAATATGTAATCGAATATGTAATCGCCGCACAGTCTGACCTCTTGTCCATGTTTTTCTTTTCTTTTGGAGGTTGGAGACACACCAGCCTCTTCCATGAAACACGGTGCACATATAGGATACAATACTCTTTGCTTATGCTGGATTACTAATGATTAGGATACATGCATTTCTTTCACTATCTCGCAGGTAAAGGTTGTGAATGAAATACAGGGTGTATCCTGGTGTTTAACATTAGATTGGTATGTGCTTTGGAACATCCCATTTGCCATTAAGACCCCATTTACGACCACAATCGCCTGTGTTGTTCTGGGAGGATGGTCCACCAGAGTCCTGGAGTGCAAAGTTCCAATCCCAAAGATGTGGTTGTGGTTGTTGCTTTTTAGCAGGCTACTCAAGATATTTGAGTCGAACCCATCTCATATTCATATCATATATATATATATATATATATATATATATATATATATATATATATATATATATATATATAATATATATATATATATATATACAGAGAGAGAGAGAGACAGAGACAGTGTGTGTTTATAATTGAGTATATGATTAGAATTCCTCTAATAATTAATAATACTAATTAGTGGAGACTTTGTGTTTGGTGTCCTGTCATTGCCTTAAAAGAGTACGACATAGGTGATTTGTCACTTGGAATATTATTAAATTTATTTAAGTACCATTTCTATGTATTCTATGTATCTTTGTAGTTGACATTTTATATTGCTGTCAATGTGGTGGAATAATTCTGGGACGTACTGTAACTACAGAGGTGCTATTGTGCTTTCTTTACCACAGCTAGTTTATACACTGGCCATGTGAACACTGAGGTATATTCAAGCTGCTGTTCATCTCTGTTGCAGCTCTGTTTCTGTTGAAAGGAGCGTATATTCGTACCTGGTTTTTTTTCCTCCATACCATGATAAGTAACTTGGCTTTGTCAGTGTTCAGGGAGATGATGTTTTCCAGGCACCACAGTGACAGGGTTTTGACCTCCTCTTTGTGGGACGCCGACAGACTTTCTTTTTCCAAGTAGGTCAGTATTACAAAACATGGGATGTAGTCAATCATATCTTACAGCGGCTGGCGGCTTGGGTGGATATACTGCATCTGCATTGTGACTTTTGAATTGTAATGTTTTGCCTCTCATTCATTTTGAGCCAAATTAATTCTGAGAATTGAAAACTCATGGCCATCAGGAGCAATCGGCATGCCATCATTATTTTACCATCAAACTCTGGATGAATCGAGAGGTTCTTTTGTATTGTTAGGAATTCATAACATTCTGAAAGCTTTATGGCGGTGACATTATGTTGTAGGGTTTGATATGAAATCTTTATAGCAGAGGTCTGATGCTATTTTATGCATTCTGAATTATTTACACTGTTATGAGTTGGATTCTCATTCTAAACATATGCAAAGCATCATAAATGCGATTCGTATGTATGATTGAGGGCTGTATACACTCCTTTCACCTTTGCCTAAATTATGTCCTTGATGACATCATGAAGGGCAACATTCCTGTGTGGCCAATTCACTCTTCACTTAACAAAAAAAAAAAGCTTCGCTTGTTAGCTTATAACTTATAAAGAAAAGGTCGAATGATTCATCAGCACTAATAGTCAGTGTTATAGATAGATAGATAGATAGATATAGATAGATAGATAGATAGATAGATAGAAACAACTGTCATTGTGTAGCACAGGTACAAAGCAACGAAAATGCAGTTACTATATATATATATATATATATATGCATATAGTTCTATATACATATTAATATATGATATATATATATATATATATATATATATCTATATATACTATATATATATATATATATATATATATCTATATATAGATATATATATATCTTATATATATATATATATATATAATAATATATATATATTATATATATATATATATAGTGTGTGTGTATATATCGATCGTCACTTCCCCCACATGTTGCCGGTACGATTGCCACCCTTGAGTCAAACTGTCATTGTATGGGTGATTAATAGTAATTACATCACACTACAGGGAGGGGGCACTATGTGAATTACCTGTTTAACATCATATCTCTCATCTCGATCACTTGAATAATAAGCCCTATATGTGTGTGTGTGTGTGTGTGTGTGTGTGTGTGTGTGTGTGTGAGAGGGAGAGCGAGAGAGGAGAGGGAGGGGAGAGAGAGAGAGAGACAGAGAGAGAGAGAATAGTTATTAGTTAGTGTCTAAAAACTAATAGTTAATAGTGTCATAGATTGATGGATAGATATCTATTTTTTTTTTTAGAGAGAGAAAAAAACTTAATCCAGTATCTATTTAAAAAAAATCCCAAAATCCAAAACAGACTGTATCTGTACATTTTTGTTTTTTTTTTTTTACTGTTTTATTTCTATTCCCTAAAATCCATAGTATCTGATTTTTGTTACTGTTTTATTTATAGTGATGTCCAGCCTGCAGAAGATTGCTACGCAAAAAAACTTGACACTTGCCTCCAGGATTTTTTTTTTCAGGGTGAAATGTAAAGCTGTGTCTTCTAAGAATCTGCTTTAAAGCCTACTGTAGATGCAGCACTACTCTATAATCGGTGCTCAAGATTAACCTGAGATTGTCTGAAACTGTCTTCAATTGTTAAATTATGAATAAAACTAACGATTCCAGCGGCCATAGAACAGGACTTGGAATAGAATAGTGAGCCTTCTCATCAGGATCGAAAGGTTTTGTCATTAGATAAAGCTGCATTAGTGCAAATAAATTGTGCAAGACACCCCTATAGGTTAAGTCAGGCATTTATTTTGTATTTGCCATTCAGTTTGAATGAAAGTGGATGCCAAACGATTAACACAATCTAGCTGTGGCATTCAACAAGGTTATTTACAAATGATTATAAACACTCAATAATTGAATTGATGAAATACTAATTCCCCCTGACCTTTTTTAATCGTGAACTTTGGTGATTATTAAAGCTGATGACCGGCTGAATAAATGGTATATTCCTGTATTGGTTTATTGGATGGAGGAGGGGAGAAACTATACTGTGTGTGTGTATATAGTGTCTGTATATTATATATATATATATATATATATATATATATATATATATATATATATATATATATATATATATATATATA
>JACRUU010000008.1:13689888-13692388 GCA_030449085.1 Kryptopterus vitreolus | reverse complement strand
AATTCACTGTGGTGGGAACTAGGACGTAAACAAGGTCATTATCTGTAAACTTCATTCATTCATCTTCTACCGCTTTATCCGATCTTCCCTCGGGTCACGGGGAGCCTGTGTCCTATATCAGGCGTCTATGGGCATTAAGGCAGAATACACCCTGGATGGAATGCCAACCCATCGCAGTTCACACACACACACACACACACACACACACACACACACACACACACACACTAGGGACAATTTTCCAAAGGTGCCAATCAACCTACCGTGCATGTTTTTTTGGACCGGGGAGGAAAAAACCGGAGAACCCGGAGAAAAACCCCCTGAGGGACGGGGAGAACATGCACACTCCACACACACATGGCCGAGACGGGAATCAAACCCGGACCCTGGCGGTGTGAGGCGAACGCTCTAACCACTAAGCCACCGTGCCCCCAGTCATTATCTGTATACCGCACAAATTCAGAACCCTTGAAGGCCCAGACCTACCAAGGTCCTCACATAGGACTGTGCACCAGACAGAAATGTATTAATATAGACATTTATTCCAAACTAACATGAAAGCGAATATAAGATCATTTCATTCATTCGTTGATGGCACACATTTAGAGACCGAACCAAAACAAAACTACACATGGTACTTGCAGGAAACAGCGAACATAAAGGAAAATGTAAACACGCTATATGTCAAAAATATGAGTACAATGGTACCTCGGCGTACGTCGTTAATACCTTCCTCAGGAAGCGCCTTTGAATGAATAAGACGTCAACCGAACCCAATTATCCCATTTGTCCTCCGGTCATGATCGGGGAAGTTATTAGCGTCTTCCTCTAGATGGCGCTTCAGGCAAAGGCGACAGAAACTGAAGTAACCGACGTCAAATCATCCGACGTTAGCTGAAGGCGGTAAGAAGCGGCATCTCTTATGAATTAGGACTGGTTTGGTGTGCCAGCACATTGGGAGTGGAGGGCGGATAGCTTGGCTCAACGGGGCTCAAACACCCAACCTTCAGATCAGTAGCCCGGAGTCTTAAACCACTAGTAGGGCACAGAATTTGCTGTTTTTTGGGGGGGGGGGATATACGGAGAAAGAAATAAACCCGAAGTAATGAACAAAATCGATCGTCGTTCTGTCAGTCATCACGTCGACTTGAAAAAGCATCACTATTATAATCGCTCTCTCCAGCTTCGGTCAAATTTTCGGCGCGTAACTCGTCCCGCAGTTTTTGTCCGATCGTCACGAATCATACCTCATATCGTGCGGCCCGATGGTGTGAGGCGTGCTATTACTTTTATAAGGAATCGCCCCACAGAATTCCGAACCCGGGGCCAAAAAGTGGGAATTTTTTCCCCCATAGAAAAATAATCTTTATTTCATTGCCTTGCAGTTCGGCCTGTGAGAGTCCGGAATGGATCACGAACATATACACCTCCCAAACCCCACACCTGTTCGGAATTTCGGGACATTCCAGCCCCATAGAGAGAGAATGGGAAAATTTGCTGTTCGGCCCTTGTTTGCCCAACATGCACATTTGTCATATCCACTCGTGGGCGTCACATGGCCGCAAAATCCGCAAAACTCGGACACAGGGTCATGTGACATGTCTAAACGCTCTGCACATGGAAGTGAGTCCGACGCCGGAGGTCTTGGGGCCGGAACAAATTACCTCAGGGGCCGGGTTCGCCCCGCTGATTGAATATCCCTGCATTAGAGATACAGGTTAGCTTAGGAAGATGATAATGAACAAGGCAGAGGGTAAGAAAAATTATGGATAACATGTATGAGACACCAGTGATATCCACTGTTGTGTTTTATATGGTGGCTGTTCAGCCTGGATACGTTCATTACGTAACCAAATGTACAATTTGTTTTTGTATTAATGTGACTTAATTATCTGCGTGATACTAAAACAGGTCGTCGTAATGGCTAATTTTTTATGTAAGTACATATTCATACATTCATTCATTCATCTTTTCTACCGCTTTATCTGATCTTCTCTCGGGTCACGGGGAGTCTGTGCCTATCTCAGGCGTCTATGGGCATCAAGGCAGGATACACCCTGGATGGAATGCCAACCCATCACAGGGTGCACACACACACACACACACACACACACACTAGGGACAGTTTTCCAAAGTGCCAATCAATCTACCGTGCATGTTTTTGGACCGGGAGGAAACCGGAGAACCGGAGAACCCGGAGAAAAAAAACCCTGAGGCACGGGGAGAACATGCAAACTCCACACACACATGGCCGAGACGGGAATCGAACCCGGATCCTGGCGGTGTGAGGCGAATGTGCTAACCACTACGCCACCGTGTCCCCTAGTACATATTCATACGTCTTTTATTTAAGTGAAAAGGTAAATTACCCCCCCCTCCTATAAACATGAGTATCTGTATTTCTACCTCTGGGCAGATGGATACATTGCTATGATTATCGATTCCAGTCTTTCATTTGAAGCAAATGTTGATATGAGCAAAATTTAAGAGAGATTTAATC
>JACRUU010000008.1:13659888-13684888 GCA_030449085.1 Kryptopterus vitreolus | reverse complement strand
AGTGTATGGTATTATGCATTACTGAAGCACTTGAGTCCCTGGGAGATTTTGTTGATCACAGCCGCAGCTGTGAAACAATTTAGCAACAATTGGTCAATTATAAGCGTGCTATGCTAACACTGTGCGCTCTCTAATGTAGGACTGGATGTCTGGTCAGATGTCAAGAAGGAATATAACTAGGAAGCTTTACACTGGAAACGCTAGATTAAATTCAATTCATTTGCTATTTGTATAGAGCAGGAGTGTCAAACTTGGGCCACATCAGCATTATGGTTTGCCCTCCAAGGGCCAGTTGTAACTATAAGACGGTATATATAGCGTTTGATGAGCGACGTCGCCTAATAACCCAAAAGACATACTGTTTTTTCCTCCTTGAAGCGCAAACATTTATTCTCATCTTTCTCGGAAGTGTCTTCCATTTGCATCAATTGTCCACTTCCTGGACATTTTGGGATAATTTGTAGAAATCGCTCAATTCCGATCGCCCGCGGTAAACGCTGATGTGGGATACGCTGCAATCCGGTGGAGAGATATGTGGTAGTCATAACGGAGTCGCATGCATTGTGGGAGATGTATGTCCTGTTACGTCGAGAGTTGAGGTCGGAGCCGGACGGAATGAGTGATACGGAACACCCGTACCTGAGGAGTAATCGGTGCACTGTTCCAGTCTGCCGAGGACAAAAAAAAAGTCAAGGCATTAGCCTCAGGGAGAGAGTCACCGAGCAGAGAGCGGAGCGAGAAGGCATGACATGGTGGGCGAGAGCACTCGTGCTGCTCCGTAAGAAACCTAAGCGGACGACGGATGGATGCCCGAAGGAAAGAGTCTCAATTCACTGGTGGGCATCGATAGACATTCAGAGAAGGCTTTACTGAATCGAGAGATTGTGGCTATGTCCCGGCAGAGTGTTATGGAAGGAAAGCCCCGGGGCACATATTGGAAAAAAATAAAGGTGGTTCCACCTTGTGGTGCCAAAATCCCGGGCTGGAAGCGAGTTACGACTCCCGGTGGACGTTGCCGGGGAAGGGGGCATGACCACACCGACAAGGGCGAGTGTACCACACCTCTTCAGGGAAGTCTGGAAGGGGTATCCCAGGAAACAGACTGACCTGCCCCAAGCACCCACTTGCCTAGGGATTTGGGAGCTTCCCGACCATCCTTGCCTTTCACTCCGGTGGGCGAGAAAACGTTTGGACGCCTGAAGGAAAGCTTGGCGATTCCGGAGTCGGCAATGCATGTGCCAGCATGTCGGGATTTGAGGGTGGAGCAGGGATGGGTTTAGTGGTACAGGACACCTGTACCTGAGGAGTGATCAGTGCACTCTGTTCCAGCCTCAGGGAGAGAGTCACCGAGCAGAGAGTGGAGCGAGAAGGTCGTTGTAAGTCTAAAGACTGTCGGTCGGCGAGAGCACTCGGGTGGACTCGGAGGAAGTGACGTGCCGGCCCATAAGAAACCTGAGCGGACGAAGGGAGGACGGCGGAAGGAAAGAGTCTCAATTCGCTAGTGGGCACTGACGGATGTTCGGAGAAGGCTACCCGAAAGTGAAGTAGTTTGGGCTATGATATGTACTTTAGTGAAACGATCAGGTGACCAGGCAAGTCTCTGTTCTCAGCCAAATCACTGACTCCCTCTGTCTAATCCACATTCGCCTTATACTTGCCTATGTTTATTATTAGCTTCGTAAGCTAACCTAGGTCTGTTGTGCGTGATCGCCAGGTGGTACGTCGAAAAAGCCGCCCATTAACTTGAAATAGTGTGCGATGTGAAAAAATGTTGGCATCCCACCCCAAAAATAAAGCAACAAACCTTTTGAAAAAGTACAGATATTTTTGGAAAGTAAAAAAACTAAAATGCTGGAAAAAAAAAATTACTCAAGTACAGTAACGAACTATTTCTACTTCATTACTTCTCATTTCGGGTACAGAGTGAATATGTAATACTGTATATTTGAATATATTTTTAATTAGAAGTAGACTTTCTTTTTTTTTAATCGGTAGAGATTAGTGTTTGTGTGGAAATCCCAGGAGATCTGAAATTTCTCAAACCAGCCCATCTGTCACCAAAAACTACAAACTAGCCACTGCAATCACTCTTTTCCTCATTTGGGTGTTTGGTTTAAACCTTTAGTGTCCATTCTCTCATTGAACTCTTTCGCAAGCAATTGATTACTCATGGAAACCGAAACTTGGTGCCTCGGAAGAGGTCAGTTCCAGGAATGGATCGGGTCAACAAATGTTTTTAAAAATGAGTGGAAATCCCCGAATGGCTCCTTTTTCTAACTAGTGACACTTTTTTTTTTTTGTTAATTATATCTGCAACCAACTGGTGCCTGGATTTACAAAGGGATAATCACGTTAACGAGAGTGACCGGCGTCGCATGAATAAGTAAATAATCAAATAAAACAAACCAGTGAAGCTGATGATCATCTACTGTCAATTGGGAAGGAGACCGAAATGAGACTTCCATTAATAAGAACGCAGAAGTAAGATACTACGTTGTTTACAAGACATACTTTCTACTCATTTCAATGTGTAAAAATACACATATTCTAACGTCGCCATTTCTTATGCATCTGTTAGAATTGTGGAATTGTGTTCTCTTTTGTGTTATAGCATTTTAGCCTATAGGCTTTATTCGTAAATATGGATAAATTGCTCTTTGTATTCATAAACATTTTAGAGCATTTGCATTGACTATTCATAATTTCCCTTCTGTTTATATATTTTTTTTTCTTAAATAACCCAATATCTAGGGGCACGGTGGCTTAGTGGTTAGCACGTTCGCCTCACACCGCCAGGATCCGGGTTCGATTCCCGTCTCGGCCATGTGTGTGTGGAGTTTGCATGTTCTCCCCGTGCCTCAGGGGTTTTTCTCCGGGTTCTCCGGTTTCCCCCCGGTCCAAAAACATGCATGATAGGTTGATTGGCACCTTGGAAAATTGTCCCTAGTGTATGAATGTGTGAATGTGTGTGTGTGTGTGTGTGCCCTGCGATGGGTTGGCATTCCATCCAGGGTGTATCCTGCCTTAATGCCCATAGACGCCTGAGATAGGCACAGGCTCCCCGTGACCCGATGGAAGATCGGATAAAGCGGTAGAAGATGAATGAATGAATGAACCCAATATCTAGGACAGGGATAGGAAACGTAGTATGACGAGTGGTTCCGTAAAATATACCTACAAAAGTCCATCGAAAATGGCATCCCTGGAACTTGGATTTCATAAGCTATTTTCCTCCTATTAAAGCGTGTACCTACAAGCGCAGGATTTCAGGATTCCCTTTTCATGTCCTCCTAACATCTAAATGTAAAAGAGATCAAACAAGCTCTCAAAGGACATTTCTTAAACACTGTAATCTTCATATGACAAGTCAGCCGTCACACTACGTATAATGGGCCGAATGGTGAATAAGGAACGCGAACGCTTTGCCATTTTCGCACCGGCGCATGTAATTTAAGCGTCTTTCCGATATTCTCTTGAAAACATTACATGGTGACCTACATATCGTTCGAAATATATAGCTAAAGGGTTGTTGTTGTTGATGCCCAACAACGGGGGGAAAGAAATTAAATATACGCGGCATAAAATGAAATAGTATTTCACACTTCCACCGCATCAAACGTCGCGCACGCCGGCAACTACTTGCTTTGAGACCTTCGGCAAATTTACGCAGGCTGTATAGTTTGGTTACTCGATAGAAATATCGCTGTCACAGGGAAATCATTTCCTTTTTTTTTCTTCCTCTCCCGTAATAAACTTTCCTGACAAAATCTAGTATGCACCAGATATTGGAACAGCAGGTAACCTATCCGCTAATGCTAGCGATCTTTGAGAGTTGTATCCTTTCATATGTTTATAGGTGTGTGTGCGTGTGTGTTAGTGTACATGCGTGCATGCCACCCCCCCCCCCGTCTTTGTGTTGACATGTATAGAACATCTTTTATTATTCTTATTTTAAATCCATTCCATACTGTGCCAGTCTTTGTTCACCCACATAGAAACCTCTACATTTATTTATTTATTTTTAAATCATTTTTATCTTAATATTTTTATTGTGTTATCTTATTATGGTATCTTTGTTTTTATGTTATTTTCAATCCATTCCAAACTAAGTGTCAAAGTATTTTATTTTATTTATTTATTTATTATTATTTATTATTTTTTTTAATATTCTACTTTTTTACTTCACAAGGCAGAGGTTGAATAAACACCTCAGGTAACACACGCCAGCAACGTATTTACTAGGGTCAATTACCAACATTGGCATTTAAAAGCTGTAAGTTATACGTGCAAAAACAACCAATTGGACAAAAAGAAATACTTTTATTGCTTTATTTATTTCCTTTCGATCGAGAACTCCGCTCTATACCATTCTACATCATACACAAGGCATTAACTAGTGTGATAGCACTGTGTCAGGTCTCGACTAATCTTATTCTGTAATCTCCCCTAAGGGTCCCTACAGTGAATCCTACTTAACACCCTGTCCGCTACATCTGCCTCTTTCACCCTAACCACCTTCAAGTCTTCTCTGACAACACCCATAAACCTCCTCTTCGGACTTTCTTGCTGCCAGGCATCCTCAGCATTCTTCTCCCTCCATGTCCTCCATGTCCCTAGTCTGCACATGTCCAAACCATCTCAATCCAGCCTCCCTCAACTCGTCTCCAAAACATCCTTCATGCGATGTCCCTCTAATAAACCCGTTTCTAATCCTGTCCATCCTCGTCACTCCTGATGACAGTCTCAACATTGGCAGGTTAATACTAATAATGTAGTATTAGAATAATATTAGTATTAAAGGTTTTCAACATTGTCCGCACATTTTTCCCCCCCACTTCGTGTGCTTGTGTGTGTGTGTGTGTGTGTGTATGTATGTATGTGTATGTATATATATATATATATATATATATATATGTGTGTGTGTGTGTGTGTGTGTGTGTGTGTGTGTGTGTGTGTATATGTCTATAAATTCATGTTACTGTCAAATTCACTATTTACTGTCAGTATGTTATTAACTTTGCGATTAGCGCGTGATCTGCTCCTTCACTCTGCGTTGTGTTGGCAAATGAACGAAACCTGAACAACAAAGAACAAAAAATGAACAAATGAATAAAGAAACTTCAGTGCATCCACTCACGCTTCCTAAACTTCCCCGAATCACGCCTACTAGCTGCTAGCATTCCCAAATCCGTATTACGGAAGCACGTTTTTCTTTTGGGAATACAATTCACAAGTTTATATGGAAAAGCAACTGGAACAGAATTCTTAAAGGAGCCACGTCCCATATTTTACAATTAAATCAACCGCTAAAAAAAAAAACGGTGGTGGGGTAACATTTGAAATGATCAAGAAGTGGATTAATTTACAAGAAATGAATATAAATAAGAAGAATTTCCAGAGTAAAATAAATATTAAAGTAATCAATCATTTTATTAAAAGGAAAGATTTTGAGAGAAATGTATATAATTATGTAGCAGACTTTATTGAAATAAGAGTATAGACGAACACGGCATGAAAAAATTGGTCACAATTATATGATTACATCTATTATTATTATTATTATTATTACCAATTATTATTTTATTACATCTATAACAGTTAGAGTATTATTAGAAACTTTAAAAGTATTCATTTTTTGGTACATTGAAAAACGTGTTGCAAGTAAACTGTTTTAATTAAACGCACACACTTTAGTGTGTGTGTGTGTGTGTGTGTGTGTGTGTGTGTGTGTGTGTGTGTGTGTGTGTGGTGTATATATATATATATATATATATATATATATATATCTATATATATATAGATATATATATATAGATATATATATATATATAAATATATATATATATATATATATATATATATATTATATATGTATGTGTGTGTGTGTGTGTGTGTGTATGTGTTATATATATATATATATATATATATATATATATATATATATATATATATATATTATATATATGATTTTTTTTTTCTTGCTGTGTACCTGTACTATGCAATGAGAAACATCTATCCATCTATCTATATATCTGTCTTGCTCTCTAGCTATCGATCTATATGTGACCCTTAGGACATGCCTCCATGTGTCTCCATAGCGTTGTTTTGCGTTATATATACACAGCAGCAGTGTTGCTGAGAGAATGCGATTGAGAAACATTTTTCAAAGAATTCAATCTACGAATAAAATGTCACGAATTATTGGTCACTTTCTAAATAATAAAAGTATAGCGCCTCTACTAATGATTTGTTCGTGTCATTTTTTTTTTTACCGCATTGCGATATAAACGCCAGCTTGTAACCAACACACACTTATGATTCACACTTTTTTTTTTTTTTTAACAACAAAAACGGTTCACACACAGTGCTGTGCAAATCCACTTTAAATGCAACACATGGGTGGTTTATTTATTTACTTATTTATGTATTTATTTATTTATTTATTTTCATACAAACGGATCCGACAGGTTTCGGTACGAACAAAGAACGGAGCCTTGTTTAGAAAGTCGCCAGGCCCGTCGGTGTATTTTGCGCCTTCGCAGCCGTGGTGTTTGCTTTGTATCTCAAGGGGTCTGTATGTAGAACACACGCTGTGTATGAATGAACGCACCATGTGCACAGGCATGAAGAGTGCGTGGGTTTAAGAGCACGGGAAGAAGAAGAAGAAAAAAAAATGTAGATAATGTGAGCATCATAAATGATTGCACCAATCATATGATGCAATGCATGATGGGATAGCCACATAAAAGCTAGGAAGATGAAAAGACGTGGCGAAATGAGAAAACCCGAAGCTGGTAACAGTAAACATAAACAGTTCACAAGCAATGTCTGATAAAAATGTAGGTGGAAATAAATGTGCATGTATTTGTTCTCCTACAGCGCACACACATACACACACACACACACACACACACACACAATTTGGTAATTGCTTCTACATGATTGCAGGCAGTATGTAGAAGAAGGATTTTGTGGAGAGTTTAGTAAGTAGTGTGTGTGTGTGTGTGTGTGTGTGAGAGTGTGTCTGTGAGTGTGTGATCCTACTGAAATGACCAGTGGTGCAGATGAAGGTGCCATTTGCCACCATTAGCTCCCCACTACAAGAGCCCTTTAGGAAGATAGATACGATAGATAGATAGATAGATAGACAGATAGACAGACAGATAGATAGATAGATAGATAGTTAGATAGATAGTTTTTCCTTTTTAGCACAACATGAGGGTCGGAAGAGCCAAAAGGCAGCTGAGGCTTCTGTGTGGTGAATGAAGAGCCCTAATGGACGCTAGAGTAAAAAGTGTGTGTAGAGTGGTATGTGTGTGTGTGTGTGTGTGTGTGTGTGGCCTTCCATATCGATGCACATCATCAAAACGACCGTTAGCCTTACTCTAATAGATAGCATCGCTGTCAATCATGAGGTCACATGTGGGTGGGGTCAGGCCTGAGAGGACACAAATGGCTCTACGATGATGCCGCTTCGATGTTTTATAATAAAGCAATTGAACATTTTAGAAAGACACGCATGCAAATGGCCAAAACCCTTTGTATAAAACAAAACAAAACAAAGCTAACAGCGAGTGTGACACTCTCCATTCCTGCATTTTTGTAGTGGTGGACCGTCACGCCCTCTCTGCTTGCACGTATCCCAATCACTGATTCGCGTTTGAATATAAATTTTACCCCTGGATTTTTATTCAATTATATAGCCTATTCTGTTTATTTTAGAGAGGTGTTTGTAGCAGAGTTGCAAAAGTCCAGCCTTGAGATGATAAAAGGCCGAAAAAGCACCCGAGTGGCCTATGTAGATAAAATGGGTACTAATCCTTCTGATCTTTTAATAGAGAAATCAATATACTGTATGCGTGTCAGATTAGCAGTGTGTAAGGAACAGGGCAGTTGACTTCGTCAAAGGTTACCTCAAGGTTGCACGGCCTGATCGAAGGCGAGTCCAGAATGCTGTCCGTCGAGATGACTGATGAAATTGAGGTGACGTAATTACTGGTGGCGATCCTACAAGTTCAGTTTTTGATATGCATCTCTACCTAGTGATTGCCTTCATGCTCATCTTTCCTATTAGCATTCAGCATTTAGAGTTGGAAACCAGTTTATTTTCGTTGGCTTCAAACTTATTTGCAGAGGTGCATTTTTCTAATGTCTTGATCTATTTTAAGGGGTGACATTTAAAAGGAACGTGATTCATTTTAAAAGCACGACTGCAGCAACACGGGGAGCCGCGATGCTTAGTAATTAAACCAGGTTGCTTTAGTTTTATACTGGAAAATCGCCTGAGAATTCTTGAACGAACCCTTGTTTAGAGCAGTCTTCCTGATGAAAAGCGTTTTTGGAGTGGCTGGATGTGAAATTGGAACGGGGCCTTGTTTAACACCGAGGATTACGGTGGGCCAGAAGAGCAAAACACATTAACGAATTATCAAACAAAATAACAAATCTGAAATCACGTTAACAAATCCGGAAACACGTTAACAAGCCCGGAAACACATGAATAAATGCTGAAGCAGATGAATAAATCCGAAAACATTATTGCAAATCTAAAGACAAAATAACAAATTGAAAAACAAAATAACAAACTTGGAAAAAACACATTAATAAATCCGTAAAGAATGTTACAAATCTAAAAACAAAATAACAAACTTGGAAAAAACACATTAATAAATCCGTAAAGAATAACAAATCTAAAAACAAAATAACAAAAAACTCGAAAACAAAATAACAAATTCGGAAAAAACACATAACAAATCGAAAAAACGTAAAAATCCGAAAAAAACGTTACAAATCTAAAAACAAAATAACAAACTTGGAAAAAACACATTAATAAATCCGTAAAGAACGTTACAAATCGAAAAACAAAATAACAAACTCGGAAAAAACACATGAATAAATCCGTTAAAAGAATCAAAAAACGTAAAAATACAAATCTAAAAACAAAATAACAAACTCGGAAAAAACACATTAATAAATCCGTAAAGAACGTAACAAATCTAAAAACAAAATAACAAACTCGGAAAAAACACATAAATAAATCCGTAAAAAACGTTACAAATCGAAATCAAAATAACAAACTCTGGAAAAAACACATGAATAAATCTGTAAAGAACGTAACAAATCTAAAAACAAAATAACAAACTCGGAAAAAACACATAAATAAATCCGAAAACAAAATAACAAATGTAAAAACAAAATCACAAACTCGGAAAAAACACATAAATAAATCCGTAAAAAACGTTACAAATCGAAATCAAAAACAAAATAACAAACGTTACAAAAAAACAGAAATCGGAAAAAACACATAAAAAATCCGTAAAAAACATAAATCGAAATCAAACAAGGAAAAAAAACAAATAAATCCGGAAAGAACAAAATCGTCAAAAACTCGGAAAAAACACATAAATCAAATCAAATAAAAACAAAATAACAAACTCAAACTCAAACTCGGAAAAAACACATGAAAACATAAATAAAAACAAATCCGGAAAAAACACATAAAAAACGTTACAAATCTAAAAACAAAATAACAAACTCAGAAAAAGCATAAATAAATCCGGAAAAAACAAAATAAAAACTCGTAAAGTAACGTTAAAAACAAAATAACAAACTTGGAAAAAAAAAATAAATCCGTAAACGTTAAAAAAAAACAAAATAACAAAACCTGAATAAATCCGTAAAGAACGTTACAAATCTAAAAACAAAATAACAAACTCGGAAAAAACACATTAATAAATCCGTAAAGAACGTTACAAATTTAAAAACAAAATAACAAACTCGGAAAAAACACATGAAATAAATCCGTAAAGAACGTTAAAAACAAATACAAATCTAAAAACAAAATAAACTCGGAAAAAACACATGAATAAATCCGTAAAAAAAAACAAATCTAAAAACAAATAAAGAAACTCGGAAACATAAGATTGAACAAATAACAAATTGAAAAAAACAAAATTGGGGTGAAAAACAAATAACAAACTCGGAATCATTTAAAAAACAAAATAAATCAAAATAACAAACGTTTGGAAAAAACACATTAAAACTAAATCCGGAAAACATGGAAAACAAAGAAACCGTAAAGATGGGTAAATAAATCTAAAGGGGGGGATTGGAAAAAACCATTGGGGTGGATGGGGGGGGGGGGGTAAAAACACATAACCATGTATAACGGCAAATGAATGTCCTTCCTCAAAGTAACGTTTCCAATTTTCGCCTTTGCTTTCTCACTTCTGTAATTTGATTATAAAGTTAAATAAACATAGAAGTTATAAGATTTCCTGAATATTTTATGTTATTTTTATGTTATTTTCTTATTGTTATTTTGTTTGTTCATTTGTTTTATGATTTGTTTTGTTTTTGAATTTATTTTGTTTTTTCAGGTTGATTTTGTTTTTGTATTTGTTTTGTTTTTATGATTTTTTGTTTTATGATTCATATTGTTTTATTTTGCCATTTGGTTTTTGTATTTATTTTGTTTTCAGATTTGCTATTTTGTTCATCTATTTATTTTGTTTTTGCATTTATTTGGTTTTATGGTTTTCTATTTTGTTATTTGATTTGTTATTTTGTTTTAGGAGTCGTTGATCGTTCCTCGGCCACCGTAGAGGTTCGAGGAAGAAAAGAGGCAGGCAAAGAACCATAGGTCTAAAAAAATTTGTAAATGTTGTCCAGAAAATTCCAGCATTTAGTTTTCTTTCCAGCGAAATTGTTCTTGGGTAGATCGTTAGTTTGGATAATATTTGTACTTTTGCTTGTTTACTACATGCCTGTGTGGGTTTCCTCCAAGTTCTTTGGTTAAAAAAAAAAACCTTTCCTAAAGAACGTACAAATTCCAAACCACACGAGGGGAAAAAACTGGCTGTGCTCAATTGTTGCTTGGTCTAAAAACAAAATTCATTTGTAAATGTTGTCCAGAAATATTCCAGCATTTAGTTTTCTTTCCAGCGATTATTATTGTTCTCTGGAAAAGATGCACACACCATAAATATCCACAGAGAGAGAGATGGTCTTTTTTTTTTTTCGTTTGTTGTTTGTTTGTTTTTGTAAATGTGTAGTGTGCAATAGCTGTATGGGGAATATAACTTCTGATCTAACACATTTTGCATAAATTCCTCAGTGAATACTCCTCCTACTCCTCCTTGGTGTCTCTCATGGGCCTGAGTTTCCTCCGTTCTCAGAGCTGGGGGGAAACAAAGCAAAGAGTTGCCCAGAATCAGTCGATCAGGTTGAAGGTTCAGCCATATGAGGCTTGTTAGCTCTGGGCTTTGTGAAAGAAAAACAAACTTAAACATGATATTGATTACTTAGGGAGGAGCTGAATGTGGAAAAATAACAATAAAGGTGGGGAATGTTGGTAAAACATGTTGGAGAGCAAGATGTGATGGAACAGCGGTCACAAAGCAAATGTGCTAATTCTGTGAGTTGGTTCTACCGATTTGATGGAAATGATTTTATTAGTTATTTACTATTATTCGAAATGAGCAAATTGCTTTCAAGGTGCTGAAGCCAGTTGTGTGTAATGTTGTACAGTATAATAATTAAATGTACTTTGCAGGACTGATTGATTAAGATGTTGTACAGACTTGCAATCCCATAATAATAAATGGACAGTTCAATTTCGGTACAGCTTAGTGGTTAGCACGTTCGCCTCACACCGCCAGGATCCGGGTTCGATTCCCGTCTCGGGAATGTGTGTGTGGAGTTTGCATGTTCTCCCCGTGCCTCAGGGGGTTTTTTCTCCGGGTTCTCCGGTTTCCTTCCCCCGGTCCAAAAACATGCACGGTAGGTTGATTGGCACCTTGGAAAATTGTCCCTAGTGTGTGATGAATGTGTGTGTGAATGTGTGTGTGTGCCCTGCGATGGGTTGGCATTCCATCCAGGGTGTATCCTGCCTTAATGCCCATAGACGCCTGAGATAGGCACAGGCTCCCCGTGACCCGAGGGAAGATCGGATAAAGCGGTAGAAGATGAATGAATGAATGAATTTCGGTACAGTTAGCATAAAGAAATGTGCTTTTTTAAATGTATATAATTTGTTCTATAATTAATTTATATATATATATATATATATATATATATATATATGATATATATTATATATATATAAACACATCTTATTTCCTTATTTCCACAGTGACACTCTAGTTTCCTTTTTTTTTTTTTTACCCCCGACATTGTTGTTATTTTCATGTATGTCAATAATAGTAATATTAACACATATTATTATTATTATTATCAATATTACTCTAAATATTATTCAGGCAATATTCATCTTAATTGTCTTTTTTAATGTGTGCTAATTCCAAGTCTCCCCCCCCCCCCTCACATATCGGTGGAAGCCTGGAATAAAAATGTTGATTTCGAACGCAATATTAAGATCATAATTGAAGGATGTCTTTGAGACGCGTAGTAAATAGTAAATAAGTCATTTCAAGGCAGTATGGTTGAAGCAAATTACTACTACTACTACTAAACTACTAGTAATAGTTATTATTGGTCAGCTTAAAGAGAATTGCGACTTTGTAACCGATACACTGATATTTAGCTTGATAATGGCTGTCCAATGTTTCCAAAAAATAAAAATTATAATAAAATTGTATCAGGAGACCAGGAGGTGTGTTTTTTTTTTTTTTTTTTTTTCCTTCCCCCCCTTTATTTTTTTAAGTTACTGGATCAGTAAAGCAAATAACCTGATATCACACAAGATTCATCTCTGTGTTTCCACTGCTTTATATTTTATTCATCACGACCTTAAAATAGAACGTGAGTGTGATTCGGAGTAAGAGTAAATGAAAATGGATGATTTTAGACACATGCGCTGAACATGGAAGATAAATATGCTGGCAATCTAAATTATTTAAGACTTTGTTGAAACCAGCTATTGGTAAAAGACATTTTCCACCTACAGAAGGAAGGAATGGGACGTTCCCGTTATTGTCTTAAACGCTAGAATTTAGACGTCTTTTTGTACAATGCCGGAAACGTTATCGGACGCGTGAAATAATGTGTTCGAACCCAATTTGAGAAAGTAGATAATGTTATTTTTTTTTCCCCCTTGTTGTAATCCGTTACAGAATGTGACGTCAACGCGAGAGGCGAACAGAAAATGAAGACTAATATGATAACGGCTGCATGACTAGCTCGAGTTTTAATTATGTACATCATTAATGCGTTGTGTTATTTCAACGATCTGTCTTAATAGAACAATACGGCCCCATGTTTATTTGTCAGCAGCTTGAAAAAGATCACTTAATCGAGTAAATATTCTTTGAATGCACCGTGAATATACAGTAGGATGAAGCTACAGGAGAGGCGAAAAATTCAAACCAATTTTATGTGTATATCACTTTTAACAATAGACATTGTCTCAAAGCAGCTTTACCCAGTTAGAGACGTAAAAGATTGTGTACGTTTGGCCGTTATGAACGACTTGGCAACTAATTTGTATAGTATTATTATTTCATCATTATTTGATTTTCTATATTTAATAACAGCAGACTAAAATACTTGATTTGTAAGTGATATATATATATAATATTATATATATATATATATATATATATATTGATTATATAATATATTATGATCACAATATAATGCACTGTTACCCAGTTGTTGTGGGTCCATTGTTGTGATATTGACATGCTAAAATTTAATTAAACAAACATCATTCAACCAAAGGTTAAAGAAAACTTGTCATTCATTCATTCATTCATATTCTACCGCTTTATCCGATCTTCCTCGGGTCACGGGGAGCCTGTGCCTATCTCACTTGTCAGTTAAAACAAAATACGTGTTTCTTTGATTGTATTTACCAAGGCTACCAAAATAAGTGAAGGCCTCTGCATATAATATATAGTATAATCATTGTATATCTTGCACACTGGACAGTATGTAATAGCCTTCTTTTTTGCCCTTTGCATATACATGTATGTAACCTTTTTCATAAACGCCATATTCAATATATTCCAGATAGGTTTTCAGTATATTACAATATATTGGAATTGAATATTATTGAATGTGATGTCATGTCACTTTAGCCATTATCACGACTTACCATTACCATTACCATTGAATAAATATAGTCAAATATGGCGAGGTGGTAGCGCAGTGATGGAGCACGCTGGCTTAGTGGTTAGCACGTTCGCCTCACACCGCCAGGGTCCGGGTTCGATTCCCGTCTCAGCCATGTGTGTGTGGAGTTTGCATGTTCTCCCCGTGCCTCAGGGTTTTTTTTTTCTCCGGGTTCTCCGGTTTCCCCCCGGTCCAAAAACATGCACTGGTAGGTTGATTGGCACCTTGGAAAATTGTCCCTAGTGTATGAATGTGTGTGTGTGTGTGTTGTGTGTGTATGAGTGTGTGTGTCCTGTGATGCTTTGGCATTCCATCCAGGGCGTATCCTGCCTTAATACCCATAGACGCCTGAGATAGGCACAGGCTCCCCGTGACCCGAGGGAAGATCGGATAAAGCGGTAGAAGATGAATGAAAGAATGGTAGCGCAGTGGTTAAGGTACCGGAAGTTCAAATCACACCACCACCAAGATGCCACTAGTGGGCCTTGACCAAGGTCCTTAAACCTCAACTGCTCAGTTGTAAGTCGCTCTGGATTGAGGTGGTCTGGCAAATCTCTCAAATGACTTTTTGTAATATTTTTGTTTATGGCACTCTTTGCTTTTTGCCAATAAGCATATTACGCTATGCAATCTTTCACCAAGAGACTGAGGAGTGTGTTTTCTATGTAGAAATCAGTTTCTGCCAGGCAATTTTTCTATACAGCCTTAATAATTGTCCAGTTGCCTTTGATTGCATCCATTCTACCTTCTTCTATTTGAAAGGTTTCTAATCACTTCAGCCTAGAGCTGAATTTCCGATATATATATATATATTATATATATATATATATATATATAGATATATATATATATATATTATATATATATACATATATATATATATTTTTTTTTTTTTTTTTTGTCAAAATTCTTTTGGATACTGTGATGAAAATGTATCCGCTAACCCGGAGCATTTCCATACAACTGATTAAACCACTCCCCTCCTGAAAACGAGCTCTTCGGAGTTGTCAGAGCGCCGCAACGTCGTATTACATAAGTGTAATACAACATACAAGGAGGTGGAGAACTACGGAAGCTCGCTGTGCCAAACCGAGGTGAAATCGTAACCATAAACTCGAATTTATCAAATTAATCTCCCACCTCTACTTCAACCCAAAGAGCACCAATCATTTCTGGTAATGCCTACCGATATAAAGACCATGCCTACTGGCGTACAGTTCCTCAAAGTGCCAAGTCCATTTGTTAGCGATGTTCTGAATGTAAGCTAATCCTCCCACACACTTGCTTTAGTGGAGCTTGTTCACGGTCTCGGCTTCCCCTCCTGAGGCACCAAAGAGTTTGGCATGACATGTTTGGGGCCACCCCAGAGTCCTTTTTTTTTTCCCAAGGCCACTCTTCCCATGTCAAAGCTTTTGTTAATGGAAATGAATTTGCCACAAGTCTTCACATTTCTTATACTGCTCAAATTACTCAGGAGGGTCCTCTTTGAGCACTGCACAGAAGGCCTTGTTCTTCAACTTGACAACTTTTCAACTTGACAATGGCAGCTTTCCACATTTCCCGTCATTTCTACAGGCAGGGCTTGAACGTTGGGAATTTGATTCTTGGAGCCCAACATAGTATAGTCCTATAGAAGCAAATCTTCTTCCAGCTGTTCAAAAGCATACAGTCGACCCTTGCAATGTCGAAATGTCTTGGCCTCAGTTCTTCGTGGGTTTTCCCGTAGAACTAAACTAATAATGGTTTCCACAAATATCATCCGCGATTTTTATGATGGCTTTATTTCATGGCCTTCATTTATTCATACAGTACAAATCAATGTCTGTATTTACCCTACAAAGATACCAAAGAATATGCGTTGTGTGAAATCACAGTACGTACTGTCATTCAATTGACCAATAAAGGGAGAGAGTTGGCGATTATTATGGAGCGCAGAAACGGTAGCTATGTGATTGGAAGGACGGGGCTTCGAGCCCAGGTATCACCAAGCTGCCACTCTTGGGTCCTTGAGCAAGGCCCTTAATCCTCTGGGCTCCTGTAGCATGGCGCTCTGATTCCAAAAAAAGCTGGGATTTGCGAAGAAAGAATTTCACTGGGGTGTAACGTATATGTGAGAAATAAAGGTTCTTCTATTCCACTAGTGTACATAGGTAAACTAGGGAGGAGTTTAAGAAGAAGGCAAAAGAGAAGGTTTATGGATGTGGTGAGGTAAAGGTATTCGAGGTGAAATAGGCAAGAGGAGAACGATGATCTTTAAAAGCTGGAAGTAGAAGCCCACGACTGTATAGGGGTCACAGAACTGTCCAGTCTACAAGTCTACCTTTACATATTTTTTTAAGGATAATGTATTAAGCAGAGTGTAAATAAAATGTAAGTGCTTTTGGGGACGTATTTAGAGTCTGAACTATAAAAACCTTTTTTTTTTTAACCCCATCAAAAATGCAAGTTTTTTCACATTATTATATGTAAAAAAATAAAAGAATTTGAAAATACTAAAAGACTACTAATGGTTAAAAATGATCTAGATAGTATTTGGGCTGCACCTTCAGTCTAAGCCTCATATTTGTGAATATAACCTAGCAATATTGTATTTATGTTACTTTTACAGCATTTAGTGGACTACCTTATCCAGAGCGACGTAAAATAGTGCTCCATCTAAGAATACATTAATCAGGTATGGTTGATATAAACTTAGGGTACAAAATAAACATATACACATTTGAAGGATTTCTTTAAATGTATTTATTTATTTATTTTTAAATGATGGTTTCCTGGACAGTGAGAAGTAAGAAGTGTTAGGATAGGTGTTGTTGGAAGAGAGATCTTGAAGATGAGCCAGCGTCTCTGTTGTTCGGACATCCAGGGGAAATTTATTCACACCACCTCGGTGCCAGAACAGAGAAGAACGTTTAGCTGATCTTACCTTTTACCCTGAGAGAAGGTGGAACCAGGCGAGCAGTGCTAGACGCTCTCAGGCAGCGAGGTGCGCTACAGGCGCTGATGAGGTGCCGATCCATTTTTGGCTTTATAGGCGAGCATCGGCGTTTTGAATCTGATGCGTGAGAGGGTGGTGTGAGAGAATTTAGGCAGGTTGAACACGAGTCGCACAGCTGCATTTCGAATCCTTTGCAGTGGACGAATAGCGTTCTGAGGTAGAACCTGCCAGCTGAGAGTTGCAGTAGTCCAGTCTTGAGATGACGAGAGACTGAATGAGGACCCCAGCAGCCTGTATGGACAGAGTATTGCAACATCGGCTATCGTAACTTCTAAATATGACAAAGAAAATGGAAATTTTCTTGTATTCATTTTCTACAAGCTACTCTGTGCAAATTACAATTACAGCTGTGTTCAATGAGACGTTGCTTGGTAATGACCAGGAATGCTGATTGTGCATTTTGCTGTGGTATGTAATGTATCTACCTGAACTAGTTTTAAACTAGACCATATCTAAATGTACTATAGTTAAACCTCTACTAACTGTGTGTATTTGTATGACTATGTATTGCATAATAAGTTCCGCAAGGATAGTGTTACTGTATGTGCTCAGTCACAAGTTCAAAAACGTAATCCTTTATCACATCTGCATAAAAACTCGATTGATAATGAATTTATCGCCACTGTTAGTGCACAAGTGTCCGGAAAGTTTTCAGCTTAAGTGCTTTGAAAGACTTGCTTGAGATTTATAATAATACTCGTGCAGAAATAGAAGTATGGGTAGACTGTGCTGATGGAAATTCCGAAAAGTTAATTGCATAGTGATTGACATTGTAATGGTAATGTGTGTGGTGTGTGTGTGTGTGTGTGTGTGTGTGTGTTTGTCTTGTGTGTGTGTGTTGTGTGTATATGTGCATAAGCCCGTGCTCTTTTTTTGTGTGTACCAGGTAAGGTGTAGGTAGTTATATAGTTATGGTTACATGACATGTTCCTGCTTTGCTTTTTTCACCCTCTCAGCTCATCTCATCACTTATCCTATTCTCTCTCATTATCCTCTCCACACTCTACATTATCCTCTCCACTGTTTTACTACTTGCTTGCCCTGAAACTTCCACGTTATTTTTTTTTATTTATTTATTTATTTTTTTTTTATTTTTTATTTTTTTTAAAGCTACACACATACAACTACACACATACTTAAATTTAACTAGATGTTTGGCAAAACCAAAAAATAAAAAAATAAAAAATAACCACCACATTGTAAATGTGAAGAGGATTCTGCAAATTCTGTAATGGTTGCCGTTCTACCTCAACCTCCTTGAACAAGCTAAAGGAACCAGAAAAGAACAAGACCTGCCTGCACACATGTACAGTGATAATAGCCTCCATTTTATGATTTTTTTTTTTTATTTTGTTCTTTGTATGTGACATGAAATGACAGCCAAATTTAATTTGTGGCGTTTGGAATCTGTCACTCGAACCCGCCCCATCCCACCCCACAGCATCACTGCCATAAGCCCCTGCCCTACCCATGTTGAAATGAACAGCTATACAGCTCTATCTGACCAGAGCTTCCTCTCCTTCCAACTATGGAGATGTAAGGAGACACACTATTTTACATCTTTGTTTACGCCAGCAGACGGACGCCAGCATATGGAAACATTTTACTGAGGACATCAGCAAATTCCACACTGTAGTCTGGTGACCTTCATACCCAGACGTATGCAGAAATACACACACACACACACACACACACACATATATATATATATAGATAGATAGATAGATAGATAGATAGATAGATGTAGATATATATATAGATATAGATAGATAGATAGATATGTGCTATAGATGTATGTGTCTGTGTATATATATATATATATATATAGATATATATATATATATATAGATATATATATGTATATATATATATATATATATATAATTATATAATGTGTGTGTGTGTATTTGTGCATGTGTCTGGGTATGAAGGTCACCAGACTGCAGAATTCGCTGATGTCCTCAGTAAAATATATGTCTTCAAAAATGAATATTTCTTTCTAGGACAATAAACTTTAGTCCTTCTCTCCGTATCCTCTTACCTAGCTCTACACAATGTTGTGTCATGAAACTCTGTGTTGTTTTATGTAGTACCAGGATTCTAAAATGTTATTTTCTCATTTTACAGTCTACTGTCAGTTCTACTGCATATGGCTAGCATGAAAATAAAAGTGACTTGACTTTAAAGTCCACCTTGAATCATTTTCCAAAACACAATATAGGTGTAAATGATGTGACTAATATGTAAATTGCCAAAGAAAAAAGTGTCAGAAATAAATGGGGGGAAAAAAGAAAAGACACTAAACCTATGTAATGTAACAAGCAAACGTTAAGTGCCGTTCAACTTTCTGAAAATATGAATAATATATTTCTTAATCGTTAATGTCACAAGCTTTCTTTTTTATGATTTGTGTAGCACAGAATTATGGCTAATACACCTGTGCATGTAAAGGCTCCCTCTGGGATGGTTCAAAACCCATATTCCAGTGTATAAATAGTGTGTTTAAGAGGTGCAATAAGTTCAAATGTCATTGGGTGTTTGTTTGTGTATGCGAGAGAGAGGGAGAGGGAGAGCGCGAGTATGTCTTCGGGAGGCATGGTGAATAGCCCGGGTTATTATGATAAGCATTAAATGGCTTCACAATGAAGCTTCAATCAAATAAAGTGTGAAATGATCAATTACATACAAAAACGACTCATTTATACCAATTCAAGTTGCACAACCTCCACGCCAAAACAACTGCCGCTGGTCCACAAACATGGTTATATTTCTCAATCAAATTGTAGCAGTTTTTTGCCGTCTTGAAGAATTAAAAGTGTGTTAGAAGAGGACTACACCCATCCAACACATTAGTAATCTACTGCAATTTAGAAATCTACTGATTATTCCATGGATTAATATTAAAACATTCCTTTATGATTGTGCTATATATACTAATTTTTATCCCGGTTTCTGCCGTTAGGGGGCGCCGCAACTGCTGGTCTGCAGATTTCAAATGGGGCCTATTTCACTATGGGGCCAAATGTTTGTGGACAACAGTGTTGCCATAAATGTTGGTGGTGTGTTGTTCTTTTTGAACGTCTCATTTCACCAAGACGGCTTTTATAATCAGTAGTGGAGATGTGCGCGTGATCCCTCGTTCTGCGTCGTTCCAAAGTTGTCCAACACAGCAAGAGATATCATACAGGAGATCTGCCATGGGAAAGTATCTCTCTCTTATGGATTATCGTGCTGTGGAAGAAGTTTGGGGTCTCGTGGTTACTGAATCCCATATAAACTTGTTTCGAAGAGCAAACGCAGTGTAGGTGTCCCAATACTTTTGGGTCGTAATATTTATTGACTGGGTTTGTGTATCTAAACAGTATGGGGGTGCATTCAGGGGAGAAGCATACAGGAGAACATGCCAAAGACCCTGAGGGGATTCGGTGTATGTTTTCACTCTGGACGCAAGCCTCGACATTTATCCAGGCTTGGGACCGGCACTGGACGGCTGGGGCAGACTGAGCAATTGGGGATTAAGGGCCTGGCTCAAGGGACCTCTAGTGGCAGCTGGGCCTGTGCTGGAACTCGAACATACGACCTTTCCGTCCAGAGCCCAATACCTTCACCATTGAACTATCACCTCCTCCCTATTAAAGAGCAATAATAAAAACTTAAAGTCTAGTGGCTGGGTGCTGTTACTTGGCGGTTAGTATAGTCGCATGCATTGCGAGGTGTAGTTTACTGTCAATGCATGCTTTAAAACATATTTAAGAGAATCAAACACCCTTTAAGCTCTTGCGGGGCGCATAAAATGACACAGCGGGCCATATTTCACCCGCGGACCTTGAGCTTGACACGTGCCGTAGAGTGAGGGTGTATACTGGCATCACACGACAACCATTCGCTTTTTCCATTCTCACCTGTGCACATGATTGTACACAACACGCGCTTCATCATCATGTGACTAGTCATCATGTGACTAGTCATCATGTGACTATTGTCAGAAGTACTGGTGTTGTTTTTTTTTTTTTGTTTTTTTTTTGTTTTGTTTTTAACCTTATGCTAGCAATTTTCTTAACTTGGCTGAGTATGCTTTTCTCCTGATATGGCATCATGCTAGACACTAGAGCAATAGGCTTGAGCATTTCTCTTCAGTGCTGATTGTTTTGTCTGCGCTTTTTTTTAAACAATGTGTCTGATTTTCACTTGATTCACCTCCTGTGCCTTGTTTTAAGTAGCTTATTTGTGGAGCTTGTAGCGACCTAGCGTCATTGAATGTGTGTTACCTCAGTGTACCGCACTAAACCTGCTATTTAGCGACGCCTGCAAAAGCATCACTATTATAATCTCTCTAGCTTCGGTCAAATTTCCGACGCGCAACTCGTCCCGCAGGTTTTTGTCCGATCCTCACGAGTCATACCTCATATCGTGCGGCCCGATGGTGTGAGGTGTGCTATTACTTTTATAAGGAATCGCCCCCCCATGTGGAATTCCGAACCCGGGGCCAAAAAATATTTCCCAAAGAAAAAGAATGAAGTCGATTTTCGTGGATCGCGATCATCATAATTGGAGTGGATGGCGATCATATACCTCCCGAATAAGTCCCCACACCCGTTCGGAATTTCAGGAAATCTACGACATTCCGGCCCCATAGAGAATGAATGGGGAAATTTGACTCTCCGCTATTCGGCCCGTGTTCGCCCGACATGCACATTTGACATATCCACTCGTAGGTGAGATGGAGTAGGTCGCGAACATATAACATCATGCCGCCACAAATGTGGAAAATCTGTGAAACGGCGAAACTCGGACACAGGGTCGTGTGACGTGTAAACGTTCGGCTCATTGAACATGAGTCGGACGCTGGACAATTTGATGTCACGTGGCGTTTTTTGTGTCTGAACACTCCGAACAAGCTAGTAGTCAAATAGAAGTCAAATATTAAACGGTAAGGGGTCGCGCCCCGCGCTGCGGTTTAGATTACTAGATTACTGCTAACGTTCAGTTGTGTGTGATTTGAAGTGGGTCTTCTGTTCGTACAAATGTGAGCTCTTCCTGCACTTGGGTTGTACTGCACCAACAACCTATATATTATATATATATATATATATATATATATATATATATATATATATCTATATATATCTATATATATATATATATATATATAATATATATATATATATAGTTAGTGTTGATCTGTCTTTTCATTGCACCAATAGCTATATAGCCATTCTGCAAGACTTGAACTCCTGCGGTCAATCTCCAAGTCTCTTTCAAAGTGAATATGGGCATCGGCTCATTGTTTGGCATCGACAATGTGAAGAAAGCGCTGTCTGACTCCTGCATCTCCTGTTCTGACTCGACAGTTATGCCAATGTCGACACAGCGTGCTCAGCTGGCAGACTTGTTTCCTGGCTAGGAGCTGAATTTGGCCCAAGCCCCAGGCCCAGAAGCCAGAAAGCAGTTTGAGTTGCACTCTAGACAAATGAATGACTTGGCAGCAGATATGGCTACGCAAAAATCGGCGATCCGTGAGCAGAGACTGTGTAACTCGGAAGCTCGTATTTCTCCACAGTGCCCTACTTCTAACTCAATAGCCAGTCCTTCGCTCCCTTCATCGAATCATAAGGCATTTGCTTGTTTATTCCATATTCTACTTGTTCTTGGAACACAATTTAGCACTAAACGGCGTACTGGAAATTATTATTATTATTATGGTTTAACTTTGGTTAGAACGAAATATTACGATTTGATTTTATTGTTGTATTTTTCCACTTAGGCTTATCCTTACTTCGTATTTGTATGCTTAACAAAAAGACACATCACTTTCCCCCATTGAATGATGCCCTTACTATGCAATTTGTATTTGGGGCATGGGACGTGTGTACACACACACACCGACTAACATTACAAGCGTTGTGTGTGTTTATATGTATTATATATATATATATATATATATATATATATATATATATATATATATATATATATACTATATATATCTATATACATTCATTCATCTTCTACCGCTTTATCTGATCCCTCCTTGGGTTGTGTGGGGCGTCTATGGGCGTTAAGGCACGGATACACTCTGAATGGAATGCCAACCCATCGCAGGGCACACACACACACACATTTAACACTAGGGACAATTTTCCCAGTGCCAATCAACCTACCGTGCATGTTTTTGACCGGGGGGGAGGAAACCGGAGGAAAAAAAAACAAAGACCCTGGAGGTGTGAGGCTCACATGTTTAACCACTAATCCATATCATATATATATATATATATATATATATATATATATCGATATATATATATATAGTATAAAACACACACACACACACACACAGACTCTCTCTCATTTTTTTAACTGTTATATTTAATTTTATATAACATTTCTCTCAAAATCTCTCTCCCTGTAATAAAATGATTGTTTATTTAATATTTATTTTATGCTAGAAATGATTCTTTTTTTTTTTTTATTATTATTTCTTGTTAATTTCAATGTATCTTTTTGAGTGGTTGTTTTAATTGTGAAATATGGGACGTGGCTCCTTTTAAGAATTGTGTTCTGGTTCCTTTCCGTATAAACTGGTGATACGTTTAGGTCATACGGAAGCGCACTGCATTGTGGGGGAATGCAACGCGCTTGTGTAAGGTTCCATACGGTAATATGGAGCTCATATTTGAGATAGCTCATACCTGTTGTGAATGCGCAGCTAGTAGGCGTAATTCGGGAATATTTAGTAAGTGTGAAATGGGTGTCTGTATATGTATACATTCGTATGTATTTGTATGTAAATATATCATTTAGATTTGGACACGATTTCATTCCATTCATGAGCATTTCTTCTGTTCTCATCCTCATTCTAGGGTTTCCTGTCTTTATTCAAAGGTCTCCTTTATCCAAATTCACAAATGTCCCATCACAAACGCTCTCTCTGCCAATTCCTCTATCACTGATCTCAGATATTCTCTCCCTCACTATAATCAAGCCGCCCCATTGACTTCCTTGCTGCCTCTATCTGCTGCTTTCCGACCCATTAATCCTTATTAATCCTTACTTATCCCAATCCCATTTCCTACTCATCCCATTTCCTGCCCTCTTTTATCCACCCCGACTCGTTTTTTTTTTTTTATCCGTTTCATCAGCTAGTCAGGTTATTCCTCCATCGCTCCTTTTTATGCATCAAAAGAGAGATCAGCTCTGCCACCTAAACTGAAGAAGGTCGTGAGAGCACTGCAGAATACCGGTGCGCCTTAATACATTTGAATACCATTGAAATAGTTGATTTATTCCATTCTTTCAATTTAAAAAATGCCATATTATATAGATTCATTACACTTTTTGAATTATGGCTTACAGTTAATAAAAATACAAAAAAAAAATGATTATTGCATAAAATTGTGTAAAAAGTTCAATATTAGAGACTCGTCTATCGCATTCCTTGTGTCATTCTTAAACCAGAGGCGTTTTACCTGGGCTAAGGACAAAAAGAGACTGGACCCACAATCTCTATAATTATAACCAAACTTTTATTCATACTTTATATTCTGTCGGGTTCCAAGGCAATGACAACCAATGAAATAGTCCATTCAACTGCCAGGAGACCGCACGGATTGGGAAAAACAGACGGTGAAGTCTACCACCTTCAGACATCAGATCACTAATGTCCGATCTTGTCCGATCCTCACGGCTCATACCTCATATCATGCAAACCGATGGTGTGATGTGTGCTATTACTTTTATAAGGAATCCCCCTGCAGAATTCCGAACCCGGGTCCAAAAAGTGGGAATTTTTTTCCACAAAGAAAATTAATAGGGCCAAAATTTCGTGCCTCACAGGTCCGACATGCACATATGGCATATCCACTCGTAGGGGGATCCCGATCATATACCTCATACACATATTTAAGGAAATCAGCGACATTCCGGCCCCGTATT
>JACRUU010000008.1:13647388-13654888 GCA_030449085.1 Kryptopterus vitreolus | reverse complement strand
GAGAAAGAAAGGAAGCAAGAAATTAAGTATATATATATATATATATATATATATATATATATATATATATATATATATATATATATATATATATATATATATATATATAAAGACTGAACGATGAGTGCCATCCACATACACTCGTACACATTTATTTTCTCTCCTTCAGTGTTATAATTGAAAGTGATGACCTGAGTCACAGCGGGCTGATCGAGGCAGGGAAGGCAAGAAATGGCTCAGTCTCGTTATTGTACTTAACACACTCATGTTGACTTCCCCTCACCAATTCCCCTCTAGGGAATCCTTGTTGCCTTCATCATCATCATCATCATCATCATCATCATCATCATCATGGCAGTACCACAATTTTATTACTTCTAGTGAGCTCTTGATGGCCTGAGGGATCAACCCAACATCTGTGTAGACATCTTAGCAGATGTTGAACTTGAAAAGCATCTTCCTTTATTTCCAATAATACAAAGCCAGTACACCAATAGCACATTTTTAATTTGTTCAACAGTTTTGCTGAAAAATGCCTTTTTTCCAGAATATTCCAGTGTTTCTAGGGTGTCATAAATCATTATTATTATTATTATTATTATTATTATTGAGACCCATCCATTAGGGTTGCAGAAGCCAGTGCACTCTTAGTGCAGGTCCCAAGCCCGGATAAATGAGGAGGGTTGTGTTAGGAACGGCATATCAATAAACAGAATTTCATACCAGATCGGTCGAGGCCCGGGTTACCAACATCCACCAGAGGCATTGTCAAACCGACAGGCTACTGGGCTGCTGATTGCCAAAGTAGAAAGAAAGGGGGAAGGTATTTACCGAGACAGCAGGGAAAGGAGAAGTATAGAAGAGTGGGGTTTAGGGTTGGTATTATGGCTGGAGGACAGAGTTGTGTTGACCCGTATGGTGAAATGACATGGTGTAGGGATAATCTTGAAGAAAGAGTACAGTAAGAGTGTCGTGGCGGTGGAGAGAGTTTCTGATGGAGCTGGAAGTTGAAGGCTTGATGATGAACGTCATGAGTGTTTATGCTCGGCAAGTGGGTTGTGAGATGGAGGAAAAGGGACGATTGTGGAGTGGTGGTGAGGGTACAGAGGAATGAAAGATTGGTGATAGCTACAGACTTCAGTGTCCATGTTGCTGAAGGGAACACAAGTGGAAGGGCAAATGGTGGTATATTTTGTGTAAAGCATTGAGACGCAGTGTTTAAAAACGTAAAGAAGGAGGAGGAACATACAGGTGATGTAAGAGTGGAGGGTGGTGCACACGGGTGGACTACGTTCTGTGCAGAAGGTGCAACCTTAAAGAGACTGGAGACTGTAAGGTGGTGGCAGGGGGTAGTTTTGCTAGAATGACTTTGGAGGTGAAGAAGAAGAGGAAGAGAGTGAAGACTAAAAAAAGAGAATAAGGTGGTAGACACAGAGGGAGGAAGGGTGTATTGTGAGATTCAGGAAAGAGGTGAGACGAGCTCGGTGGTGGTGAAGAGGTGTTGGATGATTGGGCAACTACTGCAGAAGTGATAAGGGAGACGGCGAGGAAGAGACTTGTCATCCGGAAAAAGGAAGGAAGACAGAGTCGTTGTGGTGGAATGATGAGGTGCAGGAAAGCAGTAGTAGTAGTTTTTAGCGAGATGGGATTGAGTCAAGGCTTGGCTCTGAGCCCTTTCCTGTTTGCTGGGGAGACGGACAAGTAAGGCAGGAGTCTGGGATGAGACTGAGATAGGATGGGATGAGATAGAAGGGTATCTGTAAGCGACTGAAAGGGAAAGTTTATAGGACTGTGGTGAGACCTGCGATGTTGTATGGTCTAGAGAACGCGGCGTTGTCATAAAATAGGCGGGTCTAGATGTGGCAGAATTGAAGATGTTGAGAATGATGAGGATGGACGGGATTAGAAATGAGCACAGCGCTTGTAGGATGGTTTTGGAGCCATTTGGACATGGGGTAAGGTCAGAGGAAGAGGTTTATGGGATGTGCTGAGGGAGGACATGTAGGTAATTGGGGTGAAAGAGACGGATGTAAAGGACAAGGGTAGTGCGGAGAAGGATGATCCATTGTGGGAACCTCTAATGGGAACCGCCGACAGAAGAAGAATTATTTTGGTCACTTAAAAGTTCATGGTAGGGGTACGGTGGCTGAGCAGGTTCGACTCCAGGGCTGGGGGTTTGATTCCCTCTGTGTGTGTGGAGTTTGCACGTTCTCCCCATGCCTCGGGGGGGGGGGGGGGGGGGGATTTATCTGGGTTCTCCTCTTTCCCCTGGTCCAAAAAAACATGCAGGTTGATTGGCACCTTGGATACTTGTCCCTAGTGTGTGAATGTGAGTGTGTGTGCACCCTGCAATGGGTTGGCATTCCATACAGGGTGTATCCTGTCTTGATGCCCAAAGACTGCTGAGATAGGCAAAGGTTCCACGCGACCCGAGGGAAGACCGGATAAAGTGGTAGATTTAAAAGAAATAAATAAAGGAAACCCTTTTACCGCACCCCAAGGTACAGTTAAATACTATCTTATCTTAATAACAGTAATTTTAATCGCTGATTATATAATTAATACAACGATTGTCCTTAGTAGTAATACTGTTCCTCCAGAGTTTGGCAGCTTTGTTTATGTTTATTGTTGCTCAGGAGCTTATTATTTGCTGTTGTTGCCAGCCTGGCTTAGTGTGCCCTCTCTGAAATGAAATCGCTCTGGAATCTTAAACCCCTGCATGAGTCATTGCAGAGATATCAACTAAACTCGGCCCAGAAAAGCATTTACTGTAACAGATATCAGCCTTCTCTGTTACAGTAATCCGGCTCCTCTCTCACACACACACACATTTCCCCCAGGCTATTGCTTGTGATTGTAGGATAGACAGAGTTTTATAGCAGCCGGTATGTTTAATAGGTGGAAAGGGAGCGGGATTGAGGGAGCGGAGGAGTGGACTTGGCGTTCGTCTTAATTTCGGTGTGGCATTTCTTTATTAGTTTTCTTTTGCTGCAATGACATGGTCGTAAATCGTGTCAGGATTTAAAACGGAAAAAAATAAAAAATACCCTTCAAAACCTTGAGTCCTTTTGAAAACGCTTCTCTCCGCGTGACGCTTGTACGCGTAATAACTTTCCGAATTAAAGAAGAGCGGCAGGTCGTTGTAATCCAATTCCAAAGCCGATCACCTAGAGGCCCCTTCTGAGCCGGAGCGCGAAAGATATAAAACTATCCCGCATCTTCGGGACACTGCTCTAGATTGCAAGCGGAGAGGTAATAATTATGCTACTGCACAAAGGGGGACGTCTTCACCTTATTGGAAATGGCGGCGTTAAAAATTTGCTTTCCTATACCGGGGAGCATGCCGACGGAGTGCTGGCACGGTAAACAAGGGCTTATTGCGGGCCCAAGATGCCTTACGCAATATCGAGGCTCAGAAGAGAAGGCGCATTCTTTAATGAACGTGTGCCTTTGTTTCGCAGCTCCAGACAGAGAAGGAAATCGATTTAGCTCTGATTAAAAGCAGAGGTTCGGTCGTCAGACAGCCGAGCAGAAGCGCAGAAGCATCGGATTAAAATGATCAGCGCACTCTTTATCGTCACATTTGTTTTCTTAACGCTTCGATTGAATGATGGGGCTGCAATTGTATAACCGAGTAAACAGTTGTAGCTCTTGGGAGGCAGAAATGATCAGCTTTTTATCTGGGTATCTGTGTTGGTTTGCGCTAGTATTATGCAAATGACGTCGAGTTTTAAAGCCAATGCCGCGAATGTCAAATGCGATTAGTTAGCGTAATGGCTTGACTGTATCTAGGCTTTTTCTGCGTAGAATTCTGTCTGAATGATGGTTTATGTTGTAATCGGTGAAGCGCTCAGCCCTCTTTGGGTAAATTCCAAGCTTGGGTGACTATTGGAACTCGCTAGCTAGGTGGTACACCAACGTATACTATGAAGACGGTTCACATGCGACGTGTCTCGTCTGGTTCCATTAGCTAGCGTTCGCTTTATGTTCAAAGCTTCGTCTGTGGGAAAGAAAATGCGTGACTGTTGAAATGAGGGGTTCATTATTCAGAATTAGCAAAGATCTACAGGTCATAGAATCACATGGAAATAGGTGTCTTTAATTCTTTACACTTCAGGGACCAATTAGGTGACACATTGGGGCGGGACTAACCCCAACCCTTACACTAACCCCTATACTGTACAAAATCTCTCACACTTTGTTCTTGTTAATGCATTATTAGGGGATCAAGCACGCAGTGCATGAAACCTTATTGTTTTTGCCGTCAGTATTATTATTCTTCTTCCCTACAAAAAATCATTGCAGACCAATCCGTAAGTCCTAGAGACTTGAGATTTGGACATATAGTAGAGCTCAATTTGGGGGAGGTTGTCTCAAGGTTCAAGCCATTTTGACATGAGGGGTACTATAATACATTTTGGTCATAGCGCATTGAAAATGTATCGTGTGCTAACAGCTTATATATTTTTAGAATCGTTGCGGAAAAGCGACAGAATTGGCGGTTTTAGGCTGTAGTTTGCTTTTTCTGTACAACTTGGTTAGGTTAATAACCTACTTGTGGCCACTAGTCATAGGTTTTTTTGCGGCATCAGAACAAAGCCAGTCTACAAGTGTTCAGTAGACACGACTTGTCAATAATTCTACAAAGATTATTGCAGTTTCGACTCACCTGGAACATTTCACCTGAAAGGTCAAAGTAGGCGGGCCACATTGACACAAATGGCTATAACTCCTGAACGCAACGAGGTATCGTCATGAAACTTGGCACATCTCTGTATGTCCTGAATCCTTGGTCAAATCCAAATATTGCGTAGTTTCGCCAATTAACAGGTCTAAACAAAGAACTTTTCATTTTTCTTTGTACAGCACAACCTCGCAATAGTCCTATTGGGGTGGGGAGGGGGATATCCATGCAGCCTTCATGATGGTAAAGTGAACTGTGTCGTCACAGCGTGCACTGAGACATCACGGAGCGAATGCATGTTTTTCGAGTCCAAAAACTTGCGTCCTTCAGTGCCTCAGATGCTTCTGTCTGTATATTTTCAAATCTTTCCAAAAGATTTATGTGTAAAAAAAAATACATCTTTTTGCAATTGTACTCATAATTTGTTTACAGTGGCTTTTAATTTTAACAGAGCTGCATTATACATTTATACATTATTATACATTATACATTTTCCTTTTACTATCGATTATGCATTTTCTTCTTTGCTTCTAATAAATTGTTTTTTTTTTTTTTTTTTTTGCCTATTCTACAGACCCTACAGTACCCTTGTTGAAGAGTGGGCTAAAATACCTCCCTAGTGATAATGAAAGACTCATTTCCAGTTATCAGAAATGCTTGACAACAGATTTTAAGTTACACAACCAGTTATTTAAGGGTTAAGGGGCAATTACTTTTTCACACATGGTCCAGGCAGGTTTGGACATCTTTTATTTTTTTCTCTTTTTAATCCATAATTTAAAAACCTGCATTTTCTATTTACTTGTGTTATCGTTGTGCAATTTCATAATTTGCTTAATGGTCCAAATGCATCCAATTGTGATAAATAAGAAAAAAATATATAATGTATTTATTTATAAAACATAAATAAGAAAAATATACACCGTATTGCACACTGAGTGCATTCAATGCCTGATATTTTTATTCACTGATGTTTGTTTGTTTGTTTGTTTGTTTTTTCATTGTGGTAGCTGCTTCATTCAAATGCATTTATCTAGGGTTAAATTCGAGATGCGCCCTTTGGATTACATTAAATGCAGAGTTTTGATGTTGGTCTACTTTGGCTTAGGACCAATGCTCTCCAACGTTCACTGTAGTTCTCACTCTGTGGTGTTTGCGTTATTTATAATTATACCCTTGACATTACCCAAATGAGGACAGGTTCCCCCTTTTGAGTCCGGTTCCTCTTCACCCCCCCCTCCATTCCATCTAAGGGATGTTTTTCCTTGCCAAAGTCGCCCCAGGCACTCTCTCATAAGGGATAAATACACATAAACCATATATATTACAAATTTATTGTAAAGCCGCTTTGAGACAATGTTCATTGTGAAAAGCGCTGATAGAAACGAATGTGAATATTATTGTAACAAAATATATGACTGCTCTACTCTACCATCACCTTAACCTTCATCCTCATGTTTATGTTAAACCAGGCATGTCCAAAGTCCAGTCCCGGGGGCCAAATGCGGCCCGTGTTCAAATTTCCCCCGGCCCGCAGTCTCCGTCATAAAATCAATAACATGCGACCCACCAGCACTGTTGACCAACAGTATCTATTTTAAATTTCACCAGAACACCTGTAGCTGCACTCTCGCGTAAAGGTCAGAGAAGAAGGATGCAAAGCTATAAAATTCCACTGTATTCATTAATTAAGGCAAAATAAAATAACATTTTACTTTTATCTGCCCTCATTTTGTACTTGAGAATAAGATCAATGTTAGTGTTGTTTTCCTGTTCACAGGATTTGGATTTAGAAGTTTACAGTTGCCATTTAATAGTTAATAATATTTAATGTTTCAAATGAAAATAGATATGTTTAATCTTCCTGAATGTTTTCTTTAGTTTATATGGCCTTTTTCAGAAAAGTCATTTTAGTAAAAACTTGTTTAGATTTCTGTTGTGTTTATGCATGAAGAAATAAAAAAAAATCTGCCATTTGCAATAAAAAAAAAATCATTAATTTGTTAATTTGCATTTAATTTTAATGTTCAAGGAATGTCAGACTGAATGGCCGGCCCCAACATAGTTTCACCTCACCAAATCTGGCCCTCTTTACAAAAAGTTTGGACACCCCTGTGTTAAACTATCATGTTTATATGAGGGCTGTTCATTGATTACAATAATTACTCGCAATTAACCGCACGACGGTCATTAAACTCATGATTAAATGCAACTTAATCCCACACTGTTCAAAATAGACCCTAAGTGAACTATTTAATACTCCAATCAACATGGGCAAGGACAAATACGGATGCTTTATGCAAATGTATGTTTATTATTAGTGAAACCAAAATCAACATAAAGCGTCAAGGCAAAATATTCTTGTAAATTAATGAGTGTTTTGAACTACGTAAATCATCAGGGCACCCACCAGACCTTTTGTTGTGTTTCCACACGGACCGGTTTAATTGCCGGATGTTTGCGTCGTGGTGGACTTTGGCGCTTGCTTTGATATTTGGAGCATCAGTAAAAGAGATATTTATGAGGAAATAAAGGACACCAGAAATAAATGCATTGTGTTTATGGTTTTAGTTTATTTTATATTTCTTTAGATTTTTTTTTCTATGCTTTTGTCACACGCTAGTAAAATTTGTTCCACTAAAATTAATTCGCATTAGCGATTTTGACAGTGCTAGGAAATGTCTTTTTTTTTTTTTTTTTTTTTTTTTTTTTTTTTAACTCCGAAACCTTCCCAAAACACTAATTTGTCATGGCATCTCTTTTATTTCAGTCTGGTCAGTGCAACACCTTTAGTCGTCTAGTTGTCAGAGTTTCAT
>JACRUU010000008.1:13639888-13644888 GCA_030449085.1 Kryptopterus vitreolus | reverse complement strand
GAACGAAATCGGATCACACTGCATCATAACGCTGTGTGTCGTATCTCTAACCGCTTCAAGTGTGTGTTTAATTGACGATATAGTTCGCTCTGCATCAAGATCCGGATCTTCTCCCTCTCTTATGACAATGCACATCCCTAATTAATGTGAAATAAACTGCCGTAGAAAGGACGTCTTGTATCGCTACATTCACTAAATCTATTTAGTATTGTATACATCATCACTATAATTAATGTGTCCATCCAACTCTGTGACTAAGTGACAGTTGTTCATATCATCACTGTAAGAGAAATACTTCCTGTTATGTTAAAGAGCTTGTTATATATCCCATGTAGAATTGAGATATTCCTGTGATAACCGATCCTCTCGATACGAACCCCATATTAAGTAATACTTGTTTCACGATGGCCCTAATACTGCCATGACTTTTGTCAGACAATGTAAAGATTCTAACCATTATTAGGATTCTAATCATAATGAAAAATATCTAGTATTACCGTATTGAGTGATTTTATTTATGCGCTATATATTAATGGTCATCTGTACCACGTTTAACGACACAATAATTGTACTATTAAACTGCATGTTGTGTTGGAACGACATAATTGGCCGTCTATCTCCTCTGACATTTTCCCAGGCATCCAGCTAAGTTATGACTTTTATGATCTCCGTGCTTTTGTGTCCTCCGGTCCCCGAGAAGACCTAATTACCTCCCAGATGCAACATTTCATAATCCGCAACCCGGGCTGTGCAGAAGCTCGGAGCTTTGATTTCTGACTTTGTGTCTTGCTTGAAAACATGATCAGATGGCCACATTTTACCTAAATTAGTGTTTGGCTTTAAATGTAGAAGAGAAGAAAAAAAAACAAAACTGCCAAATCTCAGAAATAAAAAGGCACCAGGGAAAAGGAGGTGGAAAGATGCCAATTTAAATGATGGAGAATGCAGGGGCAAAAATGATCCGCCAGCGCTCAGCTTTTCATCTCCCGGTTTCAAAGCGCGGCCAGAGGAAAATGGTTGCCTATAAATACGCTTTTGATTTTCTAACCAGCCATGACAACAAAGTTACGAGGGGAGAACATTAGGCTCCATCGATCGCTGCCTGCTCAATGGGATAAAACAGGCCCTGACCTTTTTTTTTTTCTTTTTCTTTTTTTTTTTTTTTCCTCACCCCTCCCTCCTTCCTTCCTACTGCTCTCCCACATTGTTCAGCGCCTGAATTCAGGGACAAGGTCTGAGACTTGAACACAAATCAGAGGTGGCCGTTAAAGGAGCGCAGCAATTCTGCAGTGGTTGTTATTAAGCCGATGAGGCGCCATAAACGGTCACTAGATGCCGTGTTGCACATTCATGCTGATGGATGCTGGATAGACAGGGCGATATTTATACACACACACACACACACTCTCGCGAGCATGCACATACACGTTTACTCACTACTGGCCCGATGAGTTAAAAAATCTTGCAGGTAAAGACAGTTTGGGTTTTTTTTCCACCCAAATGTACTTGTATGATGTACAAGGTTTAAAAAATTTGAGTTGGTATGAGAGGGGCACCGCCAGGATACGGGTTCGAGTCCTGTCTCGGCCATGTGTCTGTGGAGTTTGCATGTTCTCTCCCGTGCCTCAGGGGGTTTTTCTCCGGGTTCTCCGGTTTCCTCCCGGTCCAAAAACAAAAGCACGGTAGGTTGATTGGCACCTTGGAAAATTATCCCTAGTGTATGAATGTGAGTGAATATGTGTGTGTGTGTCCTGCAATGGGTTGGCATTCCATCCAGGGTGTATCCTGCCTTAATGCCCATAGACGCCTGAGATAGGCACAGGCTCCCCGCGACCCGAGGAAGATCGGATAAAGCGGTAGAAGATGAATGAATGAGTTGGGATGAGCTCTGGGTTTTTACACCGAATTTTACAGATCCTAAATGCATGTTTAGTGAGCTTTCCATTGAGTGAATGTAACACTCCAAATAAGTCGCTTTCCATAAAGCAAGGTGTACATGTGTAATAATGGCCCGGAATGATTTTGTAAACGCTCCAAGTACCAGCTGTCAAATTATCCCAAAATGCGCCCGCGCTGGAGTAATTAGCAGTCAAACTGTAATGTTTGAAAGCTAATCAAAAATGGGGAAAATTAGCCAACGGGGCAAAACTCTGATTAAATCATTGATTATTACAGCACAGATGTAAGAACACAATATGATCAGAACATTCAGGAGACAAACACGAGGCTCGTATTTGACAAAGGCCTTGGGAGATGTTTATCTGAATAGATGCGACGGGAAAGACTGGTGGCGATTGTTTTTTGATAGTCAGTAATGATGTCAGTTTGTTGTAAATAGATTAGGAATGCAGGTATATATATATATGTGTGTGTGTGCATATGTGTGTGTATATATATATATATATATACATGTGTGTGTACCCTTCCTTCCTTCCTTTCTACCGACCGCCCTACCTACCTTCCTTCCTATCTACCTACCAACCTACCTACCTACCTTCCTTCCTTCCTAGCCATCTGCCTACCTACCTACAAACCGTCCTAGCGATGCTTCTTCCTAACTACCTTCCTACGAACCTTCCTTCTTTCCTACCTACCTACCTTCCTACCTCCCTTCCTTCCTTCCTTCCTACCTACCTACCTACCTTCCTACCTCCCTTCATTCCTTCCTACCTACCTTCCTTTATTCCTTCCTAGCTATTTACCTAGCTACCTACCGACCGTGCTACCTTCCTTCCTTCCTTCATTCCTTCCTACCTACCTTCCTTCCTTCCTAGCTATCTACCTAGCTAACTACCGACCATCCTACCTAGCTACCTACCTTCCTTCCTTCTACCTACCAACGTACCTACCTTCCTTCCTTCTACCTACCTACCTACCAACCTTCCTACCTACTTTCTTTCCTACCTACCATCCTACGTACCGACCTACCTTCCTTCCTACCTCTCTACCGACCATCCTACCTACCTACCTTCCTACCTACCTTCTAGCTACCTACCTACCTCTTTCTTTCTTTGTTAATTTATTTCTTTTTTTACCTACCTTCCTACCCACCTACCTACATACCTTCCTACCTACATACCTACCTACCTACCTACCTACCTACCTACCCATACCCTACCTACCTACCTACCTTCCTACCTACCATCCTATTTACCTACCTACCTTTGCTAACTTCCTACCTACCTTCCTACCTACCAACCTACCTACCTTGCTTCCTTCCTTCCTACCTACCTTCCTTCCTACCTATATATCTACCATCCTACCTACGTACAGACCTACCTTCCTTCCTACCTACCTACCTACATTCCTACCTACATACCAACCTACCTTCCTACCAACCTTCCTACATCCCTTCCTTCCTACCTTCCTACCACTGAGCCAAACCCCCCTTGTGTATATATGTATATATATATGTATATGTATATATATGTGTGTGTGTGTGTATGTATACATTTGTGTACCCTACCTACCTTCCTTCCTACCTACCTACCCTCTTTCCTACCATCCTAACCCTACCTACCTTCCTTCCTTCCTTCCTGCATACATACCGACCTCCCTACCTTCCTAACTAACTACCTGCCATCCTATATAAATGTATATATATATATGTGTGTGTTCGTCTACCCTACGTAACTTCCTACCTACCTATCTACCTACCTTCCTACCTACCTACCTACCTACCTACCTACCTACCAACATACCTATCTTCTTACCTAGCTTCTTATCTACCTTCATAACGACCTTCCTAACTACCTACCTGCCTTCCTACCTTCCTACCTACCTACCTACCTACATTCCTACCTTCCTTCCTAGCTACTTATCTACCTTTCATAACTACCTTGTTAACTTCCTACCTACCTACCTATCCTAACTTCCTTCCTACCTTCTACCTTCCTACCTACCTACCTACGTACCTACCTTCCTTCCTTCCTAGCTATCTACCTACCTTCCTACCAACCGTCCTACTGGCCTTCCTTCCTTCCTACCTACCTACCTACCTACCTACCTTTCTAACTTCCTATCGACCTACCTACCTACATACCTACCTTCCTACCTAGATTCTTATCTACCTTCCTAACTTCCTACCTACCTGCCTTCCTACCTACCTACCTACCTACCTTCCTAAATTCCTACCTACTTTCCTACCTATCTTCCTACCATCCGACCTATCTACCTAACTATATACTTTCCTACCTACCTACCTACATACCTTCCTACCTACCTATCTTCCTAACTACCTACCTATCAACCGTCCTATCTTCCTCCTACCTACCTACCTACCTACCTACCTTCCTACCTACCATCATATTTACCTACCTACCTTTGCTACCTTCCTACCTACCAACCTACCTACCTTGCTTCCTTCCTTCATACCTACCTTCCATCATTCCTTCCTTCCTTCATTCCTTCCTTCCTTCCTACCTATATACCTACAATCCTACCTACGTACTGACCTACCTTCCTTCCTACCTACATTCCTACCGACCATCCTACCTACCTAGCTACTGACCTTCCGACCTACCTTCCTTCCTACCTACCGACCGTCCTACCTACGTATATGTATGTGTGTGTGTGTGTGTGTGTGTGTGTGTGTGTGTGTGTGTGTGTGTGTATGTATGTATGTATATATGTGTGTATGTGTGTTCCCCTTTCTTCCCTTTCTTCCCTCCTGCCGACCTACCTCTTTCTTTCTAACTACCTACCAACCGACTGACAGAAACAAAACTTTCTACCATCCTAATTACCTACCTACCTTCTTACCTACCTATTCTTAGGATCCTATTTTCCGACCATCCTACCTACATACCTACTATCCTACCTACCTACCTTCGTTCCTTCCTACCTACGTCCCTACCGCCCTACATACCTACCTTCCTACCTACCTACCTTCGTTCCTTCCTACCTACCTACCTAGCTACCTACCAACCTACCTACATATATGTATATATGTGTGTCTACCCTACCTACCTTCCTTTGTACCTACCTGTATCTTTCTTTCT
>JACRUU010000008.1:13544888-13634888 GCA_030449085.1 Kryptopterus vitreolus | reverse complement strand
CTACCTTCCTTCCTTCCTAGCTATCTACCTACCTCCTACCTACCAACCGTCCTACCAACCTACCTTACTTACTACCTACCTACCAACCTACCTTCCTGTGTTACTACCTACCTACCTACATTCCTACCTTCCTTCCTAGCTTCTTATCTACCTACATAACTACATTCCTAACTTTCCTACCTATCTACCTTCCTACTTACTTCCCTACCTTCCTACCTCCCTTCATTCCTTCCTACCTACCTTCCTACCTTCCATCCTTCCTAGCTATCTACCTACCTACCTACCAACCGTCCTACCAACCAACTATCCTACCTACCTTCCTTCCTACCTCCCTTCCTTCCTTCCCAACCACCTTCCTTCCTTCCTTCCTAGCTATCTACCTACCTACCTACCTACCTACCTACCTTCCTACTTACCTACCTCTACCTACCTACCTACCGATCTTCCTTCCTTCCTACCTACATCCCTACCTACCTACCTACCTTACTACCTTCCTTCCTACCTACCTACCTTCGTTCCTTCCTTCCTACCTACCTACCTAGCTCCCTACGGACCTACCTACACACATATATATATATATATATATATATATATATATATATATATATATATATATATATATATATATATATAATATATATATATATATGTATATATGTCTACCCTACCCTACCTTCCTTCCTTCCTACCTACCTACCTCTATCTTTCTTTCTACCTATACCTACCAACCGACTGAAAGAGAGCAACTTTTCTACCTTCCTAATTACCCTGCTTCCTTCATATCTACCTTCCTACATACCTACCTCTACCTACCTACCTACCTACCTACGGACCTTCCTTCCTTCCTTCCTACCTACCTACGTCCCAACCTACCTACCTACCTTACGATATATATGTGTGTGTCTACCTTACCTTCCTTCCTTCCTACCTACGTCCCTACCTCCCCACCGTCCTACCTACCTTCCTACCTACCTACCTACCTAGCTGCCTACCGACCTACCTACATATATGTATATATGTGTGTGTACCCTACCTACCTTCCTTTCTACCCAGCTACGTCTATCTTTCTTTCTACCTACCTACCAACCGATTAACAGAGAGCAACTTTTCTACCTTCTTAATTACCCTGCTTCCTTCCTACCTAACTTCATACCTAACTACCTACCTTCCTTCCTTCCTACCAATCTACCTACCTACCTACCTCCTTCCTACCCAGCTACCTACCTTTCTACCTACCTACCTACCGATACAGAGAGCACCCTACCTACCTTCTTAATTACCCTGCTTCCTTCCTACCTTTCATACTAACTACTACCTACCTACCTACCTACCTACCTACCTACCTACCTACCTACCTACCAACCTACCTACCTACTTTCCTTCCTTCCATCCTAGCTATCTACCTTCCTACCTACCGACCTTCCTACCGACCTACGTTCATACCTACCTTCCTTCCTATCTACCTTCTTTCCTACCTACCTACTATCCTACCTACCATCCTATGTACCTACCTACCTTCCGAACTACCTTCCTTCCTTCCTACCTACTTCCCTACCTCCCTTCATTCCTTCCTACCTACTTACCACCCTTCCTTCCGTCCTTCCTTCCTTCCTAGCTATCTCTCTACTATCTACCTACCTACCTACCTACCTACCGACCGTCCTACCTTCCTTCCTACCTACCCACCTTCCTTCCTTTATTCCTTCCTAGCTATCTACCTACCTACCTACCTACCTACCTACCTACTAACATACTTACCTTCCTTCCTTCCTATGTTCCTACCAACCTACCTACCTTCCTTCGTTCCTTCCTTCCTAGCTATCTACCTACCAACCGTCCTACCAGCCTTTCTTCCTTCCTACCAACCGTCCTACCAGCCTTCCTTCCTACCTACCAACCGTCCTACCAGCCTTCCTTCCTACTTACCTTCTTTCCTACCTTCCTACCATCCTACCTACCATCCTACCTACCAACCGTACCTACCTATATTCCGACCTACCTTCCTACCTACCTTCCTACCTCCCTTCATTCCTTCCTAACCACCTTCCTTCCTTCCTAGCTACCTACCTACCTACCTACCTACCTAACTTCCTTCCTACCTACCTACCTTCCTACCAACCTTCCTTCCTACATACCTACCTACCTACCTTCCTAGCTACCTTCCTACCTACCTACCTTCCTACCTAACCTACCTAACCTACCTACCTACCTACCTACCTACCTTCCTAGCTAAATACCTGCCTTCCTATATATATATATATATATATATATATATATATATATATATATATATATATATATATATATATATATATATAATGTGTGTGTGTGTGTATGTATGTATATATGTATATATATATATGTGGTGTGTGTGTGTGTGTGTGTGTGTGTGTACCTTACGACCTGCCTACCTTCCTACCTACTTTCCTACCTACCTTCCTACATACCTACCTCTACCTACCTACCTTCCCCTACATACCTACCTCTACCTACCTACCGACCATCCTCCCTTCCTTCCTACCTACGTCTCTACCTCCCTACCTACCTTACTACCTTCCTACCTACCTACCTACCTACATTCGTTCGTTCCTTCCTACCTACCTATCTCCCTACGGACCTACCTACATATATGTATATATATATATATATATATGTGTGTGTGTATATGTGTGTGTCTCTACCCTACCTTCCTTCCTACCTACCTACTTCCCTACCTCCCTACCTACCTAGCTGCCTACCGACCTACCTACATATATGTATATGTTTGTATATATGTCTGTATACCCTACCTGCCTAACTTCATACCTAAACCTACCTTCCTTTCTTCCTACCTTCCTTCCTATCTACCTACCTACCTACCTACCTACCTACCTCTACCCACCTACCTACCTACCTACCTACCGACCGACCTTCCTTCCTTCCGTCCTACCTACGTCCCTACCTCCCTACCGTCCTACCTACCTTCCTTCTTACCTACCTACATAGCTGCCTACCGACCTACCTACATATATGTATATGTATGTATATATGTGTGTCTACCCTACCTACCTAACTTCATACCTAACTACCTACCTTCCTTTCTTCCTTTCTTCCTTCCTTCCTACCAATCTACCTACCTACCTACCTACCTACTTTTCTACCTTACCTACCAACCTACTTACCTTCCTTCCTTCCATCCTAGCTATCTACCTACCTACCTACCAACCGTCCTACCCACCTTCCTTCTACCTACCTTCCTTCCTATCTACCTTCTTTCCTACCTTCCTACTATCCTACCTACCTACCTATCTACCTTCCTTCCTTCTTATGTACCTATCAACCTACATATCTTCCTTCCTTCCGTCCTAGCTATCTACCTACCTACCTACCTACCTACCAACCGTCCTACAGACCTTCTTTCCTTCCAACCTACCTTCCTACCTACCTTCCTACCTACCTACCTACCTACCTACCTTCCTACATCCCTGCCTTCCTACCTTCCTACCACTGAGCCAAAACCCCTTCCCATTGAAAATGCCCAAGCATCCAGGACGTTTTTCTCAAATGCAGTGCAAATGTTTTTCCTTGTATTGTAAATTAAAAATCTTGGATTTCTGAGTCCAGTCGGAAAGTATAAAGTAACAAAGATAAACTAGACATGGGACATTTCCTGAAGAAAATGTGAGTGATGCTTGGCAATGCAAACGGCAGCTCCAGGCGTGACTCCTTAGAGCCTGGTCCGTTTAATATTTTTAACGTTGATTTCGAAATGCTAGCTCGTTCGGAGAGACGAGTGTTTCGACACCAAACCACCCATTTTGGGTGTTTTTCAGGATGGGACTGGGCCAGTGACGCATGTGACATCATCAAATTATCCAGCGTCTGACTCCCGTCGATGTGTTTAGACATGTCACATTGTGTCCAAGTTTCGCAGGTTTCGCCCACGTAATGCCATGCAGCTGTCATATGTTCACGACTTACTCCATCTCACCTATGAGTGGATATGTCAAATGTGCATTTCGGGTGCACACGGGCCAAACAGTGGATCTTCAAATTTCCCCATTCATTCTCCACTCGGGCAGAACGTTGCGGGTTTCCCGAAATTCGGAACAGGTGTGGGGTTCGGGAGGTATATGATCATGATCCACTCCATACCCCCTACGAGTGGATATGTCATATGTGCATGTCGGACCCTCACAGGCCCCATTAATTTTCTATGGGAAAAAATCCTCTTTTTGGCCCCCTGGTTCAGAACTCCGAAGGGCGACTCCTTATAAAAGTAATAGCACACCTCACACCGTCGGGGTGCACGATATGATATGTGTGGATCGGACAAAAACTGATGGACTAGTTACGCTGCGAAAATTTGACTGAAGCTAGTGAGAGATTATAATAGTGATGCTAAATAATGTCAGAAAGAGGAATTTCTACTTATACAAGATACTTTTAGGTTAGAACAACTACAGCTAGTTTTTTGTGATCTAATTGAAACCACTGTCTCGAAAATCACATTTTTGATTGCCTGCAACCACCTGGATTTTGCTCCAGAATAGTCAGATGAAAGTATTTGTGTGTGTGTGTGTGTGTGTGTGTGTGTGTGTGTGTATTCTGCTTGGTGAAGTGAATGATGTGTGAATGTGCACCTCGTCCCCTACTGCCTCCATGATCGCACAGAGGTCAGTGGAGAGCCATGTCTCCTTTCTTACATGTGTCCAACCATGCACTTCACTTTTACCGTACTCTCCACTGTGTGCACGTGGTTGACTTTTTGTGTTTGTGTTTGGGTGTGTGTGTGTGTGTGTGTGTGTGTGTGTGTATTTGTAGGATGAGCAGTAAGGTCACTTTCAGGTCATTCCTGCTGTCACTCTTCGAATCTTCAGTCACACACACTCTCTCCCACTCCCTCTCTCTCCCTCTCTCTCTCTCTCTCTCTAGGTCTCTGTCATCCACCTAGCAAAAAAACACACACACTCAAATCCCTCATCCCACCCCACGCACACAACCTTCCCATACTCATTCACACACTCTCACTGTAGGGCACTGCCATTTTCTGCTAAATGTCGTATACCCAGAGTACAGGGATAAAATTACATGGAGCGCTCGCTTGTGATGCTTTTTAATTTAAGGTGTTTTGCCCAGTGCTGTTTCTATGAAAAAAATAATATAATGGATTTTACTTGATATGCAAACTCAAGCCAATGAAAGCTTTTTATTATTTTTTATAAAAGAAAGTTGTTTTTTTTTTTTTTATTAAAGAACGGAAAAAATAAATGAACAATAATGGTGTGCACACACACACACACACACACACACACACACACACACACACACACATATATATATATAGATATATATATATATATTATATATATATATATAATATTATATATAAATAATATATATATATATATATATATACCAACGAACCAGTTTTCTATTTCATCACAATACAATTGTTCGGGTTTGTATGAATCACTTGTGTACATTATGTACAGTTATTGCATCCAGTAAAGAACAGCTCTCCTGGTAACAGATCCTTATAGGGGTTCTCGAATGTGTTCTACAGCCAGCAAGACCTTTGTGTGAAATTACTTCCATGGAGAAGTTGGTACATTATTTAAAAGTTGTACCAATAATACTGTGGAGATATTTTCACCGAGATGTTTCTTCTTGATGGGTGTGGATTGTAATCAGTGTATACAGTATTTCTTGTAAGCTTTGGCATTATGCGTGAATGATTATCAGAATCATTAAATGAACATATCTCACATTGCTGTCGAGCCCCAGCACAGAATTTAACCTTCGACTTTAACAACTGATATTAATGATATTGATGCAGATGCACATTCTAATACATAATCATTCCAGTAGCTCATTGGCATGGCGTCGTGATATATGATGGATAAACTGCCGAATATTCGTTTTTACTACCATTTATGGTACACTGAAGTCATGCGGTTGACGGCCGATTAATCCTGAGTTAACTCATGTGTCATAATTGTGATAAATATTTTAATCGATTGACATCACTTGGCATAAATTCATTCATTCATCTTCTACCGCTTTATCCGATCTTCCCTCGGGTCACGGGGAGCCTGTGAATATCTCAGGCGTCTATGGGCATTAAGGCAGGATACACCCTGGATGGAATGCCAACCCATCGCAGGACACACACACACACACACACACACACACACACATTCATACACTAGGGACAATTTTCCAAGGTGCCAATCAACCTACCGTGCATGTTTTTGGACCGGGGAGGAAACCGGAGAACCCGGAGAAAAACCCACTGAGGCACGGGGAGAACATGCAAACTCCACACACACATGGCCGAGACGGGAATCGAACCCGGACCCTGGCGGTGTGAGGCGAACGTGCTAACCACTAAGCCACCGTGCCCCCACTTTGCATAAATATGTCTTTTAAATACATGGCTCTGTGTAAAACGTTTAGTTGTAAAGGTAGATAGCATTCTATGCACGAAAGTTTAAGGGGATCTAAATACCGTAATGCATTTCTAGATGTTGTTTACAATTGCTCATAAAGTGGTGGTCATTACACATGTCATTTTGAAATTTCAATAGTCATTTTAAACAAACAAAAAGCCTAATTCTAATTGCGAATTCTTTCAATGCTAAAATATAAAGAATGTAGGACGTCCTGTAGTGGGCAGCATGGTGCCGCAGCTGTAGCAATGCCTCCTCACTTTTTTTTTTTAACTATGAGCTCCAGTTACTGTGTATGGATCTCCAGGTTCCGTCCACTTTGCTATAACACGCCAGTAGGTGGACTGGCCGCTGTAAAATCTCTCAAAGCATAAACAAATCTGTGTGCATGTGTAATGTATGCATGGTTCCCTTATAGACAGCGATTCCTGTCTCATGCTCAATGTTCCCAGGGTTCTGGCTCTTCTCAGACCGGGATAAAACCAGTTTAGAGTTTGAAAGGTTAATGTGCCTTTTTGTGCCTTGTACAAACAATTTAAAGATTGTCGCTGTGGGAAACACTGTGTAGTGTCTCATATTTCATATACATGTTTTTGCTTTTCGTTAATATATGCCACTAGGGGTGTGTAAATTGTATATATGAAACGTATATGTACAAGCTTGATTTGTAGAGCTATTTGAACAACCCCATGGCAGCTTTAAAGGGGTAAGGAAGTTGGAATGTATACGTTTAACGCCTCGAAGTTTGTTCTTTTTTATCTTTAACGAGAAAACCAGTGAAGGAAAAAAACCTCCCTGCAGCAGTATGACCAGGAAACCTTGAAAGGAATTAGTCTCTGGCCATGTCTACACTGCTACGTATCAACAATATTTGTTTGAAAAGGTATTTTTCCTCTCTGTTTTGGCCTTTCCGTCCGCACTGATGGCATTTTCCGAAAATGCTTTTCGGAAATGCTCTCGAGCAGATCAATTTGAAACCTCTGTGTTTCATGTTGTAGAGTTGTGTGTGTGTGTGTGTGTGTGTCTGTATGGGGGCTTTTGGAAAAGTTTGCTTGAAAGTAAATAACCAGCAGGCAGAAATGATGCGCATCGAAGCGACTCCCATTTGAAACGGCGTTTTTCGACTCGGTTATCACATTTTAATCACATTTAGATGTAGCTTTAAAATCGGGCTGGCACCGAATGTCCATTTATAACCTGGAAGCTACTACGAATATATTCAACATACTGTACAGAACCGTCCCTTATTCATTCATTTATCATTCATGGGAGGTTACACGTGTGGGGCATGGACTCATTATTTGCGCATCAGTGACAGCCTTAACGTGTAACATGCCCTAATCCAAGCTGCTCTCGTAATATTAAACGGATAAACGGCAAAGCACTCGGTACATAATCCAAGGAAGGTGCAGAAAGGTAATTCAAGCAAGCTAGATCTGGGGAAAGAAGGTAGGAGTGGATTTGAATAAAGCGCAGTTAGATGTGATTCGGCAGAGTTACTTTATGGAAGTGCTTTTGTTTTTTCTTTTGTTTTTCCGAGCTGTCAAAGGGCAGAGCTTGGGTATTTCACCTGTAATTAAGTGAACTCCAATTATAACACGGTTGTTGAAGTAAGATTTAATTAAGACCTTATTTATAAATAAAGCTTATCCAATCTTGAACGAATAATGCCTACTCTCATTGCTCGTAAACAAAACCCTGAAACAAATTAATTAGACACTTGTTCAGAGTGTCAAAAAAAAACAAACAAACGGAGCAATTTACACCTGGAGTGTTTTATAGCTCGTGCTCACACGTCACGGTCTCGGGGGTCAGGGCAGGGTCGGTAAAGTGTAAAAGCCGGGTTTGAGGCTGTAAGTGCTGCAGAGAATTGATCCGCGGTGTCACAAAACTAAAAGCACACGATTGTATAGCGGGACCATTTCCCTTTCCGGCTCGGCGCTGTTCCGGCATGGTGTAATGCTCCTGTGCACAGAACCAAACGGGATCTCGAGGAGAAGAACTCTAGCTTCGAAACCTCAACCTCAAGCTGCGAATGCCCCCTACAGCTACATTTTGAAATCGGATGAAAAGCCTTCCCTGAAGAGGGTTATTAAAACAGCAAAGGCAGTCTAGACAATCTTCTCAACAAACATCAAATGGATGCGATTGGTCATGGGACTTTAACTGGGGGGAGGGGAGGCCTGCGGTACGGCAGGGGGTCTGTGTTCATGCAAAAGTGTAATATTCCACCTGACAAGGAGAAAATAAACTATTAAAATAAGTCACCTGTAGAAAAAAACTTGTTTATGATGCATAAATCACTTTTGTAAGATACGAAAGCATACAGGGGCACGGTGGCTTAGCGGTTAGCACGTTCACCTCACACCTCTAGGGTTGGGGGTTCGATTCCCGCCTCTGCCAGGTTTGTTTGTGTGTGTGTGTGTGTGTGTGTGTGTGTGTGTGTGTGTGTGTGTGTGGTTTGCATGTTCTCCCTGTGCCTTGGGTACACAATAGTTCTATAATTATATGCTGCTCCTTGGCTATGGAATGGTCATATCCTTCATGATTATATATATATATATATATATATATATATATATATATATATATATATATATATAATTTTTTAATTTATTTTATTACAATTTATTTATCTTTTTAATGGGCTTAGTGGTGTGTGTGCGTGTGTGCGTGTGTGTGCGCGCATGTTCTCCCGTGCCTCAGGAGGTTTTTCTCTGGGTTCTCCGGTTTCCTCGCTGGTCCAAAAACATGTACGGTAGGTTGGTTGTCATCTTGGCAAAATTGTCCCTAGTGTGTGAATGTGAGTGTGTGTATGCCGTGCGGTAGGTTGGCATTCCATACAGGGTGTGTGTGTGTGTGAGAGAGAGAGAGAGAAAGCGCTTTTCTAGACTTAAAAAAAAATTGATTTACATTGTGAGAGGGCGATCTCCTCATCCACACCAGAACTCCCACTACACAACAGCTTACTGGTGGACAAGGGAACAGAATGATGAAGCCGATCATGTAGATGTGGGGATGGTTAGGAGGCCATGATCGTCCGAGACCAATGGAGGAATTTGGGTGGCATGCCGAGGACAGAGAGTCAGGACCTCGGTTTAACGTCTCATTCAAAATACTTTTGCTTTTTTTGACAGCATAGTGTCATAGTAGGGAGGTGATAGCCCAGTGGTTAAGGTGTTGGACTCTGGACCGAAAGATCATGGGTTCAAACCCCACCACCACTAAGCTGTCACTAGTGGGTCCTTGAGCAAGGCCCTTAACCCTGAATTGCTCAATTGTAAGTCGCTCTGGATAAGAGCGTCTGCCAAATGCTGCAAATGTAAATGTAATAGTGTGGTGTTAGGACCAATACAGATAACCAGCAGGGGGCGCTTACCCCAACACCTCTTCCAGCAGCAACCTAGTTTTCCCAGGTGGTCATCCATCCAGGTACTAACCTGGGCCCAACCCTGCTTAGCTTCAGTGAGCAACCAGTTTTGAGCTACAGGGTGATATAACTATTGTCAATGACTAATTAATATAATTTAACTAGCATAATGTTATTTCATTTTTTTTTATAAATATGAGTTTATGTTTGACACATTTTATATCAGGAAGTCCGTGCCCCGTGTGTGGGTCACCTAAGGGGTCCTTGACCTGAAAAATCCCACCTTAGGTCATATATTGTGTGTGTGTGTCCGTCCTGCGATGGGTTGGCATTCCATCCAGGGTGTATCCTGCCTTAATGCCCATAGACGCCTGAGATAGGCACAGACTCCCCGTGACCCGAGGGAAGATCGGATAAAGCGGTAGAAGATGAATGAATGAATGAAGGTCATATGTTGTGCTTGACATGGGAGCATCAAATATACAATGTAAGCTTCCTACCAGCATAATTGTCTAAAAGTCTACTAGCATAAGGATAGCAATAGATTACAATATAGATATTGATATATTTCTCTCTCTCTCTCTCTCTCTCTCTCTCTCTCTTCTATCTGCTTTTAAGAACCAGCATATGTTTTAGAGCAGGGGGTTGACTGTTAACATTTAAATGAGTGTATAAGTTGCTTCATTTATTGTGTGTGCATGTGTGTGTGGGTGTCGGGGGGGAGAAAGTGCATTTTTCTGTAGACTCCAACTTCAAGGGCTGTTCTGAAATGAGATGTGTCCGTGTCTGTGAGCATGCAAGCAAAGTGTGTGTTCGTTATTCCCTGTGTTGAGGTCATTCTTCTGGGTCGGAGAGGCAAAGCTAATCTTCAGGGGAAGATATAAAGAGAGGAGTGGAGGATGGATCAAAACCAATCTGATATTTAGGGATGGGGGGATGCAATGGATGGGAGGGGGGGGGGGGGGTCAATGGGGCAGGAGCAAGGAGTGATTGAGAAATGTATAAGAAAAGAGAGAGTGGAACATGGAAGGAAATGTGCATGTAGAGAGAGAACAAATATAAATATATTATACAAATATAATATATAAAAATTATCAAAATAATATAATAATATATAATAATATATATATATATATATATATTATATATATATATATATATATATATATATATTATAATATTATATCAGATATGCGGTGGCGTAGTGGTTAGCACGTTCACCTCACACACCCGCCAGGATCCGGGTTCGATTCCCGTCTCGGCCATGTGTGTGTGGAGTTTGCATGTTCTCCCCGTGCCTCAGGGGGTTTTTCTCCTTTCCGGTTCTCCGGTTTCCCCCCGGTCCAAAAACATGCATGATCGGGTTTGATTGGCACCTTGGAAAAATTGCCCCTAGTGTATGAATGTGTGTGTGTGTGTGTGTGTGTGTGTCCTGTGATGGGTTGGCATTCCATCCAGGGTGTATCCTGCCTTAATGCCCATAGACGCCTGAGATAGGCACAGACTCCCCGTTACCCGATGGAAGATCGGATAAAGCGGTAGAAGATGAATGAATGAATATGATATATATATATATATATATATATATACATGGAAGGAAATGTGCATGTTGAGAGAGAACATTGCATAAAAAAATATAAATCTATAAAAAAAGTATAATATAAAAAAAAGTCTCTCTCTAGATCTCTCTATAGTATCTATATATATATATAGATATATATATATATAGATATATATATATATATATATATATATTTTTTTTTTTTTTTTTTTAATAAAAGCTAATTGAGCATGAGCATAGCATTTACAATATAAAGGTCCAGGAAGAACCACTTCACCATGCACTCAACAAAACAGCAAAAAAAAACAAAAACAAACAAACAAACGAAAAAAAGAAAGAAATCAGGTTTCCAAAGAGAGCACAATAGTGTCTATAGGAGTCGCCTGACAAAAGAATGAACTAAATGACTCAGAAAAAGATTTTGACGAACAAGATTCAAAGAACCGAGTCACTAATCATCATTAGTTGCTTTCATTTTGTCTTCTTTATGACTTCTCCATATGGTGGATGTATCTTACTGGAATCCACCAGTTCTTTGTGTATGGCACTGCTGGACAACCTCCTGATGATTTGTCCGTTATCTTGCCTATTTATTTGTGCTTCTTCAAAATAGCATGTTTTGTAACCCCAGTCTGCACTGCAATCTTTTTTTTTTCCCCCCTCTCTCTTTACTCCACTGGAAATGTTGTCATCTGTTCTTTTGTTGGGCAATTTGCTCTACTCCTTCGTCGTCCAGTTGTATTTGTTAATAGCACGTTTTTTCTCTCTTTCTTTGTGAATGTTCTTGTATGTCATTAATGTAAGAAAAGTCAAAATTTCATTGTACAGTATGAATAGTGTTTTTGTTGTTTTTACTGTTCCCATGACAACAATAAAGCAATCATTTATTTGCGGTTGACAAAAATGAATTCATATTTTATCAGCATTGTCTCTCAGTAACCCAGTTATGAAGTCAGGATAATGTGCTTGGCAAAGAGTCAGATTTGTGCAAATCGGATAAGATTAAATCTCTACATGAAGTCGGCTGGTTAGCTAGTATGAAGTTCATTCATCCATTCATTCATCTTCTACCGCTTTATCGTGGGTGTTTTGGGGCTTCAAGGCAGGGCACATCCTGTGGGGTGCCAAGACATCACGGGACACACACACACACGTTCACACACTGGGGACAATTTTCCAAGGTGCCAATCAACCAACCATGCATGTTTTTGGACCGGCTGGGGGAAACCGGAAAACCCGGAGAAAAACCCCCTGAATCACAGGGAGAACATGCAAACTCCACACACACATGGTGGAGGCGAATGTGCTAACCACTAAACCACCGTGGCCCCTTAGTATGAAGTTAGTATATATTTGTGTGTGTGTGTATGTGTGTGTATATATATATATATATGTATATATAGATATATATATATATATATATATATATATATAGATATATATATATATATATATATATATAAAACATATATATAATAGCTATAACATAAACTATATAACAAGGGGGGATGATGGCAGCTCAGTGGTTAATACATTGGACTCTGGACCGAGGTCCATATCCCAGCTATCACTAGTGGACCCTTGAGCAAGGCCCGTAACACTCAGTTACTCAGCTGTCTGTCAAAGGCTTTGAATGTAAAACTAAAGTTGCTTCTTAATCATTTCAGTGAAAATTTGGCTAATCATTGCGAAGACTTATAAGCCGTGTAATTCATACTGTTCTTCCAGCACGTTTTTGCCGGCAGATACCCATATACGATAAAATCCTGTGTACTTTTATTTATATACTATAATCCTGTATACTTTTATTAGTCATGTACATGTGAAACGAATAAAACTGAGTTTGAGAGTGTTACAAGACTTTAACGCAACGCTTCATTGTAAAACTGCACTGGGGCAAAAAAAAAAAAAATATATATATATATATATATATATATATATATATATATATATATATTATATTTTTATTTTTTTTTTTTTTTTTCTGACTATAAACTTATTTGTATACAGGTTGAATATGCTCTTATGTTACGATGATGTGAACGATGGAATCGACATCCGACTCAAACTTAACAAACATTAAGACACATCTGTGTGGTTGTAAAGAACATCGCCACTCATTCGCAATGTTATCAGAACGGTGTGAAGCGCGGGATGTATTTATTTATTTATTTTTTGGACAGGACCTGCTTACATCCGTTATCGGCGCGCGTAGCCAGAGCGCATGCACGTTTCACATAGGATGGCATAACTTGGAAAGAGAACTGACATTTATGAGTAGTTTCCATTAGTTCTACCTTTCTAAAGTAGCATTAATGACGGAATCCTTGATAGAAGCAACTTCTCTTGACTGACACGTGCGTCCGTGTGCTTCCTGTCAAAATCTCACTTCTGGTGAACTTTCTTGGCAGACGAAGATACATCGTCTTTTTTCTTAGCACTAGACACTCGTTTGAGCTGTCCACATCGTTCTTGTTGAAGTGGATGGACATTTTTGCATACACTAGAAAGTTTTTTGTTGTGTTTTTTATGAATGCATTCTTTTTGAAATTTCTCTCACTGTGGGACAAATAAAGGTTTGTCTTTTTTTTTTTTTTTTTTTAATAATAATTATTATTTAGAATTTTTTATAATTCAGTGTTACGAAATATTTTTTGTTACTCAACCCCCAAGGAAGAAGTTACGCCTGTCATGCCCCCCCTACCACGTGGGCAGTGGGAGACCTGAATAAGTGCACCATTGGCCAGTAAGCCCAGCATAGGCATCAAGTGTACCATAGGCCGGCATGCTTATCTTGTATCAAAATGTTTCCTGGGGTTTAATCCAGGCGCTACATACGCTTTGCCATGTTACTCCCTGCGCATACTCCGACAATGAAATCGCCACTGCCACCCGCTGTAGTGGATGTGCAATTATACTTTATTCTTGTACTGCTAAATAGCATATTCCCCAGGGTCACATACGTGCCCCTCTGGCTTCATACCACCCCTCTACTTGGGAATCACTGTTATAAGTTGAGGTTATGGGATTCTTGTCCTCTTTTTGACTTCTCCATACAGTGAGTGGATGTATTTGAGTCCACCAGGTCTTTCATTATGTCACTGCTGGACAACTTCCTGATGATTGGTCCTTAATATTTCCCTTGTGCCTTCTTTTTATATATATCTTTTTATCTATAATCTTGGTTTGTTTTTTGTGTAGTTTAACAGATCCCCGAGATTCTCTGATCTAATCTACAATTTTTACTGACATAGAACATTACAACTGTGCCGTGTTTCACTTCACTACATTAGAACAGACGTCATTGTGGGCTGAAGTCAGTGAAAACATATGGCCCTATTCTCCTGAAGATCCCCCATCTTCCCGTGAGCATTTTTCCCGGGGCTTTATCCCTCTTTCGCTACCTAGAACGAACCCTCAACCCCTGCAGCACTACCCATCTGTGACTCTTGCATCCCAGGCATAGTATTTAAAGACCCCATGGCATCACCAGGTGTCACCCAATATGTTCTTCAGCCTCTTCGCCTACACATCAGTATTTAACGCAGCGACGTATGAACATGGAAATCCGGTCGTTATTCTAATATATTTTTTAAGCGTGAGATTTAGATTCAGAGACAAGTACTTGTGACATCGATGCTTTCACGCATCAACGTCGTTGATATAAAGTGTTAACTGAAAACATACAAAATCTTCTACCGCTTATCCGACTTCTCTCTCAGGAACCTGTGGCGTCTTCTTGCATCAAGACAGGACACACCCTGTATGGAATTCCAACCAATCGCACGGCGCACACATTCTCATTCCGAACTCTCGGGACTCGCCGTCCATTCCAACTCTAGGGACAAAGTGCCGATCAACCTACCGGTGAAGTTGACCCTGAAAAATAAATAAACCCTACACACGGACATGCACAATCGGGAGTCATGCAAACTCCACACACACACACACAGACACACAATCGAACCCCCAACCCTGGAGGTGCGAGGCGAATGTGCAACGCACTAGTCCACCGTGCCCCGCCCCTCACTTACATAAATATTCATGTTCTAACTTTACCGTATCCGATTTTCTCGGGTTGCGGGGAGCCTGTGCCTATCTCAGGCTATCTATGGGCATTAAGGCAGGACACACCCTGGATGGAATGCCAACCCATCACACACACACACACACACAAAAACAAAAAAAAAACCTTTACACACATTTCATTCATACACTAGGGACAATTTTCCAAGGTGCCAATCAACCTACCGTGCATGTTTTTGGTACATAAAACCCCCGAGCACGGGGAGAACATGACCAGAATGTTATGATAACTCAAATAATAACTCAAATAAGAACTCTTTACATCCTGAATGAGCAGAAAGGCATCCGCACCGGATCCTAAAATACAGTTCAGCTTCAATCTTTAGCTGTCCAATCTGTGTACAAACAAAACTCGCCTGATAGAAGTGGTCGTCTTCTTGATGATGTAACCCAAAAGTGTTGGGTGCTTGGAGTGTTGGAGTTATTTACGTCTCAAATCCAGCATTTTTGTCGATTTCTTTGGAACGTTTGTGTGTTCCGAGCATTTTTTCGAGGAATAATTGCATATATTTGTCAGATCTTAGTGTGGTGTACCAGACTGTGGTGGATGAAATACACTATGATTGTACTTGATGGAGAAAAAAAAGAAAAGCTTTTGAATGTACTTAAGGATCCAAAATTTTTAGAGCTATATTTGAATAATTTGTCCCATTTAATGTTTCATTCTCCAATTATAGCTATTTGAGGTGAGATTTTTTTTTCCCCATTGTTACAGGCGCACAGTGAGGGCACAGTGAGGTGACCTGAGGACTGGTTATAGTTTAAAGTACTTCAAAATAACAAGGAATACTGTTTTTTTTTTTTTGCTTGTTTTATCCTGTAAAAAAAAGCTATTCAGAATTTCTATGCAGCACAGTAAATATTTTCAAAAATATTCACATATAAGAAAAATGTCTTTAAGCAAAATGCTTTACTATCCAGCACAAGACGAGTCTCCTGGGGGAGAAAAAAAAAAGCCTGTAACGGAAAATAGTACCAAGTGTCATATGTTCTTCATTTCACCTGGATTTCAGTTCACCAAGATCATCTTAATGTCAAACTGTGAAACTTTTCCCTGAAATTAAAAAAAGAAAAGAAAAGAAAAAGATACTCGGATGATTTCGGCACAGCCGCTACTGTTTGACTCTGGAGCAAACGTTTGTATAAGAGCAGTGACTCATAATCCCACTATCCGGTGTCACCCAAATGATGATGTGTTCTTGCTGGTGTCTTGGTTCCTTTTGAACAATCCTTCATGCCGTCTTAGGAAGTATTTCCTCGCGTCTGGCTTTCTTATTATAAATCAGAATCTATATCCGGATTTCTGTCCGGACGCCTTGTGGCATCGAGTGACAAAAAAAAAAATACAGTGAATTTACTTTGATTTAAATTTTACAGGATTAAAAAAATGGTACTCAAGCCATTATGGCAAGAATACAGTGAAATCCAGTCATCCATCCATCTTCCGCTTTATCCGACTTCTCTCTCGGGTCACGTGGATCCTGTGGCGTCTTCAGGCATCAAGCATCAGGACACGCACTCTATGGAATGCCAACCGATCTCAGGGGGCCCACACACTCATATTCACACACTAGGGACAATTGACAATTGTTCCAACCTAGTGTGCATGTTTTTAGACCGTGGAGGAAACCGGAGAACCCGGAAAAAAAAACCCCCCTTGAGGTATAACTCGAACGTGCTACCCACTAAGCCACCGTGTCATTGAAATCCATAATAATAATAATTTTAAAAAGTCTAATTTACATTTATCTTCTTGCTTAGTTATTTATACAGATTAGCAGCTCGAAAGTCTTGGCTAATGGTCAAAGAACATCGGTTTGGCTGGTATTTGATCTCATGACCTTTCATGAGGAGGGGGGGGAGTAGCTCAGTGGTCTAAGGCGCTGGGCTGCTGATCGGAAGATCCGGGTTCGAGCCCCGGTATGGCCAAGCTGCCGCCCTTGGGTCCTTGAGCAAGTCCCTTAGCAAGTCCCTCTGTGCTCCAGGGGCACCGTATCATGGCTGACCCTGCGCTCTGACCCCAACTAACCAACAAGCAAGCTGGGATATGCAAAGAAAAGAGTTTCACTGTGCTGTAATGTATATGTGACCAATAAAGGCTCTTCTTCTTCAAGCAGAAGTCAAGCCTCACTTCTCAACCTCTCCCCTCAACAGCTACAACTTCTTATAATGTATTATTATTATTATTATTATAATAATAATAATAATAATAATAATAATAATAATAATCTGCTTATTAATTCAATTAAATTTTTTTGTGTGCTTTTTTTTTTTTACAATTTGTCATCGTCTCAAAGCATCTTTACATAATACTTAATAATACTCCTTTTTGAGCGAGCCGAAGAAACTGTGGCGAGGAAAGACTCCATGGGACAGGAAGACACCTTGAGAGGAACCAGACCCAACAGAGAACCTCATCCTCATTTGGGTTGTTATTTGTGTTTGTGGTTTGAGGATGTTTATTGCGGAGTGTGGTGTGTATCCATGAATTTGTTTGAGGCGTCATCAACCGGGGGGGGGCCGGGCTCACCATGAGGGTCAGACAGGACCAGAGGGCAGAGAGGGGGGGTCTGGATCACTGGCAGCTCAGCAGTGGGACTCCGCGGAGAGAGAGAGAGAGAAAGAAAGAAGGAAAGAAAAAAAATATTAATAAATTATTTTCTTTTGACTCACAAACCCACAAGGTACTAATGCTTCTTGAGGTAGATCCACTCTGACGAGCAACAAAGTGCGTACTAATGAAAGCTCGGTGGGGGAAAAAGAAAAAAAACGCACCCAAAAAGCACATTTTGTAAGCGCTGAAAGATGCTATGCTAGCCGTTCTCCCGTTATCAAATGTATCCGTATCGTTCTTATGTCGGCAGCTCGTTTCCAAGAAGGTGAACGGCTCCGAGGCGAGTTCTCATCCTTTTAATTACAGCAATTCCAACACGATGAGAACGCACCATAAACACAAGGAACGGGTGTGAACCATTTCAGACGCCTGTGCTTACAGCGATCAACGCGGTAATGCTTACAACCTCGGCGGTTTAGAGATAGGGGTCTGGTTATCGATCGCAATCGTAAAGACGGACAGATAACGGGTCGTATAAGTCGTGTCTTCGGTGGCTTGATGTGACAAATGGATTCTGTCTGGCATGGAGCGTTTGACTCCTTTTACACCACAGCGGTTTGGAATATTTGACACGAACCACAATTCCAAAAGATAAAGTGAATACGTTTAGCAGACGCCCGTATCTAGAGCGACGTACGCAAACTTCTATCAACAGAACGTTGCAATCCTTCATATCATATAAAAATGTCGTCTACTTTGCGTTTATCTTATTGCTTAGATTATTTATACAGCTGAGCAGTTGTAAGTCCGGGCTAAACATCAGCTTGGTTGGTATTTGTATCTCATGACCTTTCAAGCAGAGAAGTCCGACATCTTTAACCATTCAGCTACCATTTCTTCATTAATAATCATGTGCTTTGTTAGACTTTCATCTTTAAGAAAGGAATTAATATTAACAATAAGACCTTCAATGTATTATTCCTTCATGAGCAATGTATTATTGCTTCCATTCTGACCAGCGACAAAATGCATACTAAAAAAAAATAAATAAAAAGATGCAGTGCTAGGTGTTATTCCGTTATCCGTTATCGACCGGTCGCCGTAGCGACCGCTCACTTTTGCAAGTCCCAAAAAGCAACGAATACAAACCGAATGATTTGCGGACGCCTTCATATAGAGCGACGTCCTCTCCATCAACGAATAAATCACCCCACCGCTTGAAGACTCTGTTTGAAGACCTCCAGTGGAAGTTCATACCATCGCCTCGGTGCCGGAACAGAGAAGAGCTTTGACATAAATTGCACTTTTACCCACACAGAAGGTGGAACCGTTCAATCTCAGGCAGCGAGGTGTAGGACGAAGGGGGGGTGATGAGGTCTCTGAGGTAAGCAGGTGCTGGTCTGTTTTTTGTTTCCGTAGGCAAACATTAGAGTTGTGAATCCGATACAGGGCTGGAAGTGGCAGCAAGGCCATCGTTCAAGTAAAACGCTTTTTTTTTTTTTTTTTTTTTTTTATTTTTTTTTTTTTTTTTTTTATATCCATGTTCCGGGACTGTGTGTGCTTCTGTGTGTGTGTGTGTGTTTAAGAACCAGCATTTATAAGGGTTTGGCGGATGGATTTCCATCAAGGTATGTTTGCATGTAATTAGGAAATTTTGCTCACGTTTTTGTGCATCTTGTTTACCACGGATGTATTTACTTTTCTTATCCTTTCTTATCTGATGTTTCACGGTGTTGATGGGTGAAGTATTACACCCGGGTAGAGACTCTCCTTTTCGTTATTCGGTGCCAATGGCCGCTAGAGGATCCAGTAAGGAGCCAGCCTATTAGGAGATATTGTTGATATTTGCACACATGGGGGTTTCTTGGCCTCTATGGTCTTGTGTGACATCCACATGAATGCCAGGAGCTGAATTTTCCCATCAGAGCATGACAATGTGCTTATAATGCATCCTAATCTTACATTTAGGGTTGCTTATAATGTTTGATTGTATTGATTCCCAGGTCCGACCTGGCTCACATGTTTATTACGATAATTACACTTGGCTTTGTCTTCGTTTGTTACGTGTAACCACACTTTTGAACGCTTTCCTGATGTTTACATTACCACATAAGGTCCTGGCAGATAGGATGTGTGGAAGGTCTTATCTCATGTATTCGATTCCCAACCGTATTTACAATCCCCGTTCCATTAAGGTTGGAAAACAAAAATGTCAATAAAAACACAATTCAACACAATCAACGAAATCTCCTAAACCCGTATTTTATTCTGGATAGAACACAGAGAAAACATTTCAAGTTTTATCAGCTGAGGAAATTGACCATTTTTAGGAAACCGCTGAGGACATTTTGAAGACGACAAAAAAAAAAAAAAGACTAAAAGATTCAGTGTTAATAAGAGGAAACAGCTAAAGGAAATAATTAGTGTAATTGGTAGGATGATCTGGGTATCGTTGAGAGTTTATTAGAGGTTGTATAAAGTAAATATGGGCAGACAATTTGAGTTTCATAATAACGTTTCTAAACATCATAGTGGATTATGATGACTCTCATCTGCTGTAAAAAAATAAATAAATAATAAGAATTTTATAATAAGAATCCTAAGGGGCACGGTGGCTTAGTGGTTAGAACGTTCGCCTCACACCGCCAGGGTCCGGGTTCAATTCCCGTCTCGGCCATGTGTGTGTGGAGTTTGCATGTTCTCCCCGTGCCTCAGGGGTTTTTCTCCGGGTTCTCCGGTTTTCCTCCCCGGTCCAAAAACATGCACGGTAGGTTGATTGGAAAATTGTCCCTATAGTGTGAATATGTGTATGTGTGTGTGTGTGTGTGCACTACATGTGTAGTGTATGAATGTGTGTGTGAGTGTGTGTGTGTGTGTGCACTGCGATGGGTTGGCATTCCATCCAGGGTGTATCCTGCCTTAATGCCCATAGACTCCTGAGATAGGCACAGACTCCCCGTGACCCGAGGGAAGATCGGATAAAGCGGTAGAAAATGAATTGCATTCAATAACACAATTGTGTAATAGCAATCGTGGAATCATCCCGGGATCATTGTTGAACGAATTAGCTTATATTTTCCCTAAAATTATCCATTTCTTCAGTTCAAATATTCATTTTTTTATTGTCTGTTATGAATAAAATGTGGGTTTCTGAGATTTGCAAAACATTTTTTCCCCCTGTTCATAAATGCACTAATAAACAACACCTGGCAACCTGTGGAAGGAGAGGTTTCGCAAGGTGTCACTCGCCTCACTCGCACTCTCCCCTGCCAGCTTCTCTATTATTCTCTAACTAAGACAATGTTACCGAAAACCTCGAAAGCATAAGCGTCCTCCCGTTCCGAACGCTCTGGCCCTGACCTTTACATAAGCACAGACACCCGGGACTTTTCACCCATCGTTTTAAACAAACATTTACTTCCTGAAATTCGGCACCTCGATAACGTGCTTTTTCATGCTACAAATGAATGAACCGTTACTATAGAAACGACTTCCGAGACCAAACTACTGTCAGGGTCATGCTGTTTTCGAATATGATGCCATAAATTTACATATGAGAATTTAACAGCAACAGGCTTACCATTCATACATCTTCATTAATGGCTATGCTGTGGTTAGTGTCACAGTATGAAGATCCCCTGGAATGGGACACTGGGCCATCTCAGGGAATTTATATTCTGGCTCATATTCAGATGTGAGGTGTGATGTAACCGTTTGAATATATAACATCCAATTGTAATAAATAGATAAAATTTGCATACTTTTATAATTTGTATGAGTTCAAATGTATTATTTAGTGGTAGGTTGTAAATCATTTCACCTCTTATTGCCATTATTAATATTATACAGAAACACTATATAACTGCGCTGCATCACAGACAGGTATCTCATACAGTGGGAATGAACGCCATTTGGTGAAGCAACAGAACTGAATACAGTTCTCCTTTCACTGCAACCACAACTGCACCACCGTCATACATCATCTCCGGTAAAAGTATCTGTATTAACCTCGTGAGATCTTTTTTCTTGTTTGTTTGTTTGTTTGTTTTGCTCCTGTTCATTGTGGCAATTTAAAATCTTATGTTTTTCGGGCAAATTCTAAAGGGAAAAGTAGATAGGGGTAAAGCTTAAAAAACCTGTTTTAGACAACCTTTTCTTACATTGTTCAGCTTGAAAACTCCACTTCAAATTCTATTGTGCAATTAAAAAAACAAAACAAACAAAAAAAAAACACATCTTAACAGCATTTAAGCTTGTGCAGTTTGATACAGAAGCAGGTTGCGAGCTCTGAATAGCATATTATCTGACTATCTATTATCTGACTGCAGTTTTATCTGACTGTTTTTGATTATTGTTTTAAATTGCTATTTGCTTTGAGGTTTGCACTCAATTACATGTTAAAGATGGAACATCGAGTTCGAGTTACTACCAATCTATCTTTGACACATATTGTGATGGGTGAAATCTGATTGGACAGAATCTCCAACACTATAAAATGAGAATAGACTGTTGGATATAAAACATATTAATGAACAAAAACGTCAATCCGATTCTGCAGAAGTTCACCAATAGTATTTTTTAAATAGTAATTATATTTAAGGTGGGCACGGTGGCTTAGTGGTTAGCACGTTCGCCTCACACCACCAGGGTCCGGGTTCGATTCCCGTCTCGGCCATGTGTGTGTGTGGAGTTTGCATGTTCTCCCATGCTCCCACTCCCAGTGCCTCAGGGGTTTTTCTCCGGTCCGGGTTCTCCGGTTTCCTCCCGGGTCCAAAAACATGCACATGGTAGGTTGATTGGCACCTTGGAAAATTGTCCCTAGTGTGTGAATGTGTGTGTGAGAGTGTGTGTGTGTGTCCTGCGATGGGTTGGCATTCCATCCAGGGTGTATCCTGCCTTAATGCTCATAGATGCCTGAGATAGGCACAGACTCCCCGTGACACGAGGGAAGATCGGAAAATAGCGGTAGACAATGAATGAGTGAATTAATTAATTATATTTAAGGTGGTAACGAAAAGGTCGCAGGTTCAAGTCCCAGACGAGCTGGTGCTAGTGGGCCCTTGAGCCAGGCCTTTAACCCCTAATTGCTCAGATTACCCCAGTCATGCACAAGCTAGTGTATTTCTAGTGCCCGGTCCCAAACCAAACGTGTATATATTGGGGACGGTTGTGTTAGGAAGGACATCCAGCGTAAAAACATGTACCAAATCTGATATGTGGACCATCTGCTTTGGTGCTCCCTAACTGGAGAAGCCGAAAGACAAAAAAAAGAAATAAATGAATGGGAAAAAAAAAAAAAAAAAAAAAATATATATATATATATATATATATATATATATATATATATATATATGTGTGTGGCGTGTGTGTGTGTGTGTGTGTGTGTGTGTGTATATATATATATATATATATATATATATATATATATATATATATATATATATATATATATATATATATATATATATACTATATATGCACATACAGAAGAGGATTATATTAGAATGGGAAAAAGACTAGCATTTTTAGGAATGAGTCTCTTGTATTTTTTTACTGTACAAGCGAATCCCTTTGAATGTGTAAATGGACACACACACACACACACACACACACACACAAGGCCTCGCACCACATCCCTCGTGCTTCCGGATGACTTTTTCTTGCCCTTCCTCAAACGGCCGATCTTGTTTTGTTGCGTCAGGCTTTTCCTCTGTCGTGTCTCTCTCTCTCTCTCTCTCTCTCTCTCTCTCTCTCTCTCTCCCACGTCTAAAAATGTAGCTGTGTGAGGGTGTTGATTAGGAAGGTAAAAATACAGCATGTAGAATTTTTATGCTAATTAGCCTTTAAACCTCGCTCACGTCACCGAGCGCCCGTAATTAGCATGTTTCGGGGGGTAAGTGGAGAAATGTGCGAACGGAGAGATTGGCTGAGCCGTGCAAAATTAGCACTGTGAAAATCAGGACGTGGCACGTTCACTCCTACCTACACCTGCTTTACAGAGAGAGAGGGAGAGAGAGGGAGGGGCGTGGAGTGGAAAAAACAGAGAGGGGGAGGAAGGGGAAAAAGATGTATAAAAGAGTAAAGGTGAAATGAGGAGAGGAATGGATGGAGATTGAAGCGGGAATAGTGAGAGGGATAGAAAATGTACAAAAGGAAGAGGTAGAGCGGAGAGAGAGAGAGAGAGAGAGAGTGGGTGGAAAATTGGGGAGTGAGTGGGTAGCGGGCGGAAAGAGTAAAAGAGAGAGAGCATAAAGAGATGGATGTAAGAAAATAGGTGTAGGTGAATTAAAAAAATGGGCCATAGTATGAAGGGGAGGGAGGGATAAAGAACAATAGGCCATAGTATAGCAAGAGAGCGAGTGAGGGATGAATAAGAAAAATGGAGAGGGGAGGCAGAAAAGAGAGAGTAAGCGGGTGTAAACGGCGCTCTCGTTCTTTTTTCTATCAATGGGCTTGCTCTGCAGGGGGCCGTCTGCTCAGTTTTCCGGTTCGCTCCATTGCTCCAGCCGTCTCTCCCTGTTTCCTTCATGTTTTATCAGGGAGAAAAACTGACGAAATTAGGTGTTTCCTCCACAGAGCGTCCGTCTGTACTTTTTTTTTTTTTTTTTCTCCTTTTGCACTCGGTGTATGCTTCCGAGGTCACACCTTTATGAAATAGGCATTACAGAAACTGCTAGCTGAGAGGACGATCTGAACACGTTTCTAATTGTTGCATTCCTTTCAAATTTAATACCAAAAACAAAAACGACGAATTTGATTGAAAATGACGAAGTTATTGAGACTTACGTGATGTTTTCTAAATCCTTTCTTGCTTTAATGACAAGCGCTTTGACACGCGCATACAGTACAGTGATGGATCATTCATGAATGAGTCTTTAACGGGACTCAGAAGAATGAGTCGTCTCAGGGAGTCATTCGTTCATCCTCGATTGGGCGCGCGTACGAAAAGCTTCTCAAGACCGTAGGTTATATACAGGAAACGGTAATTAACTCTCCACTCGAGTCTTACGAATCATTTGACTCCGATAGACACTATGCGGTTCGTTACACAGGAAACAGAACTGAATGGTTTTGCTCATGAGTCTCCAAATCTGAGTTGTTCGTTCGTTTGTCGCGTGACTCCTAAAGATGCGATGCTATTCTGTGCTATGCGGTGCGTCCGAGTCGTTCGTTCATCTGATGTCTCTTTTTTTCTGCACCCATTAGTGACCGGTCATCCATGAACGAGTCGTACATTTTGAACGAGTCTTTCACATGACTCCGAAGAACGAGTCGTCTCAGAAAGTGATTCGTTCATGTTCTACAGGGCACACATGCGCAAGGCGTCGCAAAAAACCTCCGTAGGTTGTTATATACAGGAAACAGAAATGAGTAATTAATTCCCAACTCGAGTCTCCTGGTCCGAATTGTTCTTTGTTTTGTCCCGTGACTCCCAAAGATGCTATGCTATGTTATGCAGTGCGTCTGACTCTCAACTCGAGTCTTCTGGTCCGAATCGTTTGTTCTTTTGTCAAGTGACTCCCATAGACACTATACAATGACAAAAGAACGAACGACTTCCGATTAGGAGACTCGTGAGCAGAACCGTTCAATTCTGTTTACTGTGTAATGCAATGCATAGTGTCTACAGGTGTTAGGTGACAAAACAACGAACGATTCGGACCAGAAACATACGAAGTGGTGAGATGCTTGTTCTGTCCGAAATGCCATGTTTATAGATGTGTTTGGGGTCTGTTTATTGAAACCGTAATGAACTAAAAGATTCGTTCGTTTGGATAAACGAGATTCAAAGAACCGAGTCACTAAAATGATCCAAAGTTCCCAGCACTACACTTGACATATTACATTCATTCATCTTCTACCGCTTTTATCCGATCTTCTCTCGGGTCACGGGGAGTCTGTGCCTATCTCAGGCGTCTTTGGGCATTAAGGCAGGATACACCCTGGATGGAATGCCAACCCATCGCAGGACACACACACACACACACACACACACACACACATTCACACACACACATTCATACACTAGGGACAATTTTCCAAGGTGCCAATCAACCTACCGTGCATGTTTTTTGGACCGGGGGGAAACCGGAGAACCCGTAGAAAAACCCCCTGAGGCACGGGGAGAACATGCAAACTCCACACACACATAGCCAAGACGGGAATCGAACCCGGATCCTGGCGGTGTGAGGCGAACGTGCTAACCACTAATCCACCGTGCCCCTTAACTTGACATATTACCCATTTGGATAAATAGGTTTGAAATAGCAATCTAGAGCTGTAAAACGTATACAGATTTTGACATGAAAGTACACTTTTGTGCTTAGAATATGCCCCAAATTTCCAAAACGTTCTCTTTCCAGTTTGTTAAATTAAAGGGATCTTTAATGTGGTCCCAGATATTGGGGCCGCAAAAATAGAAAAGGAGTCAGAAAGGATCGGTTCATGATCCAGTGTAAGCTCAATGCTGTAATGATAATAGTGATCATATTGTCATACCGGAGCTTGGGCTTGGCTGCATGGCTGACTTGGTCACAGGCTTGATAATTATTAAAACGTGTCTCTCAGTGGTAGAAGCAGAATGAATTTTGAAGTCTACTAGTCTACATGGGGTACATTCTATCAGTCCAGTCTAATTAGCGGGAACACAGCATCAAGGGGAAAACACAGAGGACTGGCTGTCAACCACCAAATGTTAACTTAAGAGGAGACTGAAGGGACAAACCTTTTGAAATAAAAAGCTATTTTCTCTCTAATGTCTCTGTACACATTTAATACGCTCATACATGACAAAAGCATGTTTAAATAATTGTCGGAATAAGAAAGAAAAACAACCTCACCTGAGCTTGTATTTTAAGTTTCTCATTAATTATACCCTCGTTCATTTTTTTTCTTAGATGGAGCACTTTTTTGGTCTGTAAATGTAAATTGTTTTTAAAACTATTTCTAACGCATCTCGATTGCAGTCGACGTGAAGTAACGATATACTCGCCATATCTTTTAAAACTTGAGGGCCGAATGTCATTTTATGTGGCCCCTGAGAGCTTAAACAGTCTATTAAAATAATGCTATGCTACACTATGCTGCTAATAATAATGCTATGCTAATTCTATGCTGCTTTAACGCGTGCATTGACGATAAACTACATCTCCTCCAGCGCATGCGGCTACGTTACCCGTGAAGTGCCGGCAGCAGTGACGGTAGCAGAATTTTCTACGAATGATCCCGAAATCTCCAGCAAGCGGAAAATCGATGCCGATGGAAGGCACACAGATGGAAGGAGAAAATGCGGTATGTGTTTTGTGTTATGAGGTGGCGTCGCCCATCAAAGACTATTCATTCATTCATTTTCTACCGCTTTATCCGATCTTCCCTCGGGTCACGGGGAGCCTGTGCCTATCTCAGGCGTCTATGGGCATTAAGGCAGGATACACCTTGGATGGAATGCCAACCCATCGCAGGGCACACACACACACACATTCACACACTAGGGACAATTTTCCAAGGTGCCAATCAACCTACCGTGCAGGTTTTTGGAGCGGGGGGAAACCGGAGAACCCGGAGAAAAACCACGGGGAGGCACGGGGAGAACATGCAAACTCCACACACACATCACCGAGACGGGAATCGAACCCGGATCCTGGCGGTGTGAGGCGAATGTGCTAACCACTACGCCACCGTGCCCCTATATCAAAGACTATATACTGTCTATTAGTTACAACTGGCCCTTTGAGGCCAACCATAATGCTGATGTGGCCCATGGTGACAATGCATTTGACCCCCCCCCCCTCGATTTAAAACCTGCAATGTGAATGCATTACTTAGCATGCGTGAAATGCGTCAGTCCGACCAAATTGGACCAGAATCATAAGTGCAATTAGTGCTGGATAGCAGTCAGAATCCAAAATGAAAGTGGAGCTTTATGCTTATGCAAAACGCATCCGTTCATGCCAGACAAATCTGCATTAGTTACAATTTTGCAGCCTCTTTGAACCGGACCGTCCCCAGATCCCAGTGTGGGAGTAATTCCTCATAGTACAGCACGATTACTGTTGTCCTCCTTCTGTCTATCCTTGTCTTGTCCACCTCTCCCTCCACTCCCTCTCAATCATTATGTAGCTATGGATCTCCGAGAGAGAGAATTGTAGCCGTGCCACAAGTGTCTCTGAGGGCATCGTGATGACTGCAGAGTCTTTCGCGAGGCTCCTCTCTAATTTTGTCGTCCTTTCTCCTTCTCTTTTTGTCTCTCCGCAGCCTCCTGTAAATCCCCCCGCGGTCCCGGACGCACTGTGCTTCAGCGCTCGGTCTCAGCGCTCCCTCTAGGCCTTAGTGACGGGTGCAAATTAAAGAGGGATCGACTGCGGCACTGACGGAGCCTACTGAGGGAAGGAGAGTAGCGAGTGAGTGACTCATTGAGGAACGTTAGTCCGAATAAATCGGTTTATTTGCAGTTGTCACAGTGGCATCCTCAAGGACCGGTCCTCTATCATTCTGTCTCCGCACATACTCAACAGCATGTTTTTTTTTTTTTGTGTGTTTTGTTAAATGGGATATTTATCTCATTTCAGGATGTAGGAAATAATCCTTCTAGTTGCCTTTGTGGAAAGTTTCCAGTGTATTGTTTTAATTCCTATAGGAGGTATTGGTAGATGTTTAAGAGCGTTTTGGACCCGGTTCCACTCCTCAGCAACACTCTTAGACTTGGTTTGTAGCCCATCCCTCTTGAGGATGTCTTCCTGCTCACCACTCTGGTACCGAGTAGTTATTTTAGTTATTGTAGACATCCTGTTAGTCGCACCTGGCTGGATCGTCTACTCAAACCTGTCTCATTAGCATTGAATTCCTGCCCGCATAACTGCTGCTTAACGGCTAGTTTTTTTTTTTTTTTTTTTCTTCCCCCTGTCTTTTTTTTTTGTACCAGTTTTGCATTCTTGACCGTGACATGGTTGTCGATGCCAGATGGGCTGGTGTGAGGTGTTCAGAAATTTCTGATCTCCTGAGATTTGAATGCACCGGGTGATAGGATGGCAAAAAAAAAAACAAGCGTCGCAGATGGAATCACTAAAGACAACTCAAATAATTACTGTTTAAAAGCAGCATTTTCCAGAACCCACAAGAAGCTGAAACTTGAGGCAGATGGGTTACAACATCTGAAGACCACTGGTGTCAGGGGGGAAAAAAACAAAACAAAAAAACATACACCGGGCAGATAAAGATTCATTGTTTCATCTTCTACCGCTTTATCCGATCTTCCCTCGGGTCACGGGGAGTCTGTGCCTATCTCAGGCGTCTATGGGCATTAAGGCAGGATACACCCTGGATGGAATGCCAACCCATCGCAGGACACACACACACACATTCACACACACATTCATACACTAGGGACAATTTTCCAAGGTGCCAATCAACCTACCGTGCATGTTTTTGGACCGGGGAGGAAACCGGAGAACCCGGAAAAAAAACCCCTGAGGCACGGTGGAGAACATGTGGCAAACTGGTGCCACACACACATGGTGCATGAGATCGGGAATCGAACCCGGAATTACCCTGGCAATAGGTTGTGAATTGGTCGAACGTGCTCAACCAATATCTGCAAATCGTTGCATCCGTGCCTCTCTCATCCAGCCATATTTTTATATATATACCGTAAATTCTGGACTATAAGCCGCTACTTTTTTCATAGGTTTTGAACCATGCGGCTAATAATAAGGTGCGGCTATTCTGCAGATTTTTTCCCGACCGCTAGGGGCTCTAACCGGAATTAGAATCAAAACTAACACAAAATAAATGCAAAGAAGAAGAATGCGCTAGTTCCTCTTTAGCAGATATAAGTGGGTAGAAGCGGATAGAAGGAGGACAAACTCTATCTTTACAAGGTTAAGGTGACGTGATTTCACACACAGGAGAAATGAAGATAAATACTGTAAATAGCGCTTATTTTCTCTTGGTTCTGTCCCGTTTTAATCAGCAAAGTTGCTGCTCGGTGCTCTCTCTCTCCTCTCTCTCCTCCCCTGATCTTTCACACACACACACACACACACACACACCACACACACACACACACACACACACACACACACACACACACACCACACACACACACACACACACACACACACACACACAATACAGCCTCAGCGGTTCTTGATTTTCCCTCTCCCGATATAAGCCCGGTTCACTCCTACAATCCCCGTCCGGGCTCGTAGCACATACCTAGTGTCGCGGACACGGACGCTCGATATATGTTTATGCCTAACCTTTGTCTGTTCCCGATTCCCGGACTTCCAAGTCCGCCACCGCTCCGGTACTCCCGGTACCACGGCGCGCAGAGCGCAAGGCTCCCTAGCCTGTCTGGCCGCTCCGTATGAGCGGCGTCTCCTGAGTTCTTTATTCTAATAAATCCTGTTTTGTATGAATTCCGGATCTCCGCGTCTCTGTGCAGCGTCCACCGTTACACCGTGTTAAAATACAGGTTAGGAAAGGATCTATTTAGGTACATACATGTACATTTACAATTCAAAAGCGGATGCGGCTTGTATGCAGGTGCGGCTTATTTATTATTTTTTGTTTTTTTTTTTTTTTAAATAGAGCGGATGCGGCTTATATGCAGGTGCGCTTTATAGTCCAGAATTTACGGTATATACATATATGTATATGAGTGTGTGTGTGTATACATGTGTGTATATACATCGTTTCACTGTATACATTGTTGAAATGACAATAAAGCCGACTTGACTTAAACTCTAAGGCACGGTGGTTTAGTGGTTAGCACGTTCGCCTCACACCTCCAGGGTCCCTGTTCGATTCCCACCTCTACCATGTGTGTGTGGAGTTTGCATGTTCTCCCCGTGCCTCAGGGGGGTTGGGGGGTTTTTCTCCAGTTTCCCCAGTTTCCTCCCTGACCAAAAACATGCACCGTAGGTTGATTGGCACCTTGGAAAATTGTTCCTAGTGTGTGAATGTGTGTGTGTGTGTGTGTGTGCCCTGCGATGGGTGGGCATTCCATCCAGGGTGTATCCTGCCTTAATGCCCATAGACGCCTGAGATAGACACAGGCCCCCCGTGACCGAGGGAGAGGAAATAGATCGGATAAAGCGGTACAAGATGAATGAATGAATGAATATTTAAATTGTATATTATCAGTAATGCTGCTCCAATCCATAAGTAAGTTTTTTCCTTGCAAAACTAGGTTTTCCTTTCTTCATCTTTGTGTGTGTGTGTGTGTGTGTGTGTGATTGGAGGTACACCCCCACCATCATCACATTTGCGTAACAGGTGTTTGTTGCTGATGCTGCTGTTGTTATTGGTCATTACTTCGGGGAAAGCGCCTCCGTCTCTCCCTCGCACGCATGCGGCATCATTTGATTTAATTACGGCAGAGAACAGAAATGTCTGGTGTAATTAGTTGGTTTTGGGAAATGCGTTAATCCGTGCAGGTGCTGTCTGCCTTCCTCCTCCCACACACACACACACACACACACACACACACCACACACACACACACAACAACACACACACAAGGAACCGGTTGCAGAAGCAGAAAGCGAGACAGACGAGCATGCTTACACACACACACACACACAAATATTCGTGGCGCTTCACATATTTAGCATGCAGTATTTCTCAATGTGTGTGTGTGTGTGTGTGTGTGTGTGGGGGGGCAGTTTGATGAATGTTAACATAAGGTCAGTGGCCTTATTGATTGATTTTCTGTATTAACTCGCAGGCCTTGTAACCCCGTATTTCTTATTTAGGATAAATCATTACGAGAAGTATTCCGATATCATTTTTCGTCCGATATATATCTCACGTTCTTTTCCGTTTCCGAGCAGCAAAAAACAGCGAGGATGTGTCACATATTGCACAATGACTTGTAAGGATAATAATCTCATTTCAAAATCCATTTCAAGTGTATAAAAACCTTGAGAAGAGAATCCGCGTTTTCCATTCGAGCCATTTCTGTTCTTTATCAGTCCGATATAAAAATACCACAAAACACTTCATCTTTTGCTTTAAATAAATCTAAATAGATTCGCCTGAAGGATTTCTGCACGAGATCCCCTTTTCTTTAATACGTTCATCTGAGCGGAAAGCTTTCTTTCTTTCTTTGTTCTTTCCCCACTGTAAATCCTTTTCTTTCTTTTCTTCCTTTTCTTCCTTCTTGTGTATTTCTTCTTTCTTTCCTTTCTTTTATTCCTTTCTTTGTTTTCTTTTTCCTTTTGTTCTATTCTTTCCTTTCTTCTTTCTTTCTTAGTTCTTTCTTTCTTTCTTTCTTTTTTCTTTCCTTTGCTTCTTCTTTCTTTTTCCTACTTTTGACATTCTTTACTGGATCCTTTCAGTTTCTTTCTTTTTTCTTTTTCTTTTCATAATTTCTTTTTCTTTCTTTCTTCTTTCTTTCTTCTTTTCTTTCTTAGTTTTCTTTCTTTCTCTTTCTTTTTCCTAAGTTTTCTTCTTTTTTCCTTGTTCTTTCTTTTCTTATACTTATTGCTTTTTTCGTTCTTTCTTTCTTTCTTTCTTTTTTCCTTTTTCTTCTTAGTTTCTTTCTTTCTTTCTTATCCTTAATTTCTTTCTTTCTTTCTTTCTTTCTTTTCTTCATTTCTTTCTTTCCTTTCTTTCTTTCTTTCTTAAACTCTCCCTTTCTTTCTTTCTTTCTTTTCTTTCTTTCTTTTTTCTTCTTTCCAGTTTCTTCTTTCTTCCTTTCTTCTTTCTTCTTTCTTTATGGCTTCGTTTCTTTTTCTTTCTTTCTTTTTTCTTTCTTTTCTTTAAGTGAATAAGTATAAAAAAAGTGTAGTGTCCTTTTGTCCTTAGTTTTTTCTTTTTTCTCCTTTTTCTTTCTTTCTTTCCTTAGTTGTTTCTTTCCTTTCTTTCTGTTCTTCTTCCTAGTTTCTATTTCTTTCTTCTTTCCTTAGTTTTTATTCTTCTTTCTTAATTCTTTCTTCTTTCTTCTTTCTTTCTTTCTTTCTTTCTTTCTTTCCTTTCTTTCTTTCTTTCTTCTTTCCTTTCTCTTTTTCTTTCTTTCTTTCTTTCTTTTCTCTTTCTTATCCTTAGTTTTCTTCTCTATTCTTATTTTTGTTTTTTTCTTTATTTCTTCTTTCTGTCTTTTTCTTTTTCTTTTCTATCCTTAATTGACTTTCTTTCTTTCTTAGTCTTTCTTTCTTTCTTCTTACTTTCTTTCTTTCTTTCTTCTTCTTCCTTTCTTTTTCTTTACTTTCTTTCTTTCTTTCTTTCTTTCTTCTTTCTTTCTTTCTTTCTTTCTTTCTTATTTCTTCTTTATCCCTCACTTTACCCCTCATTTCTGAGGCATTTGACTGGACAAAAAAACATTCCTTTTGGGGGGAAAAGGAAAAAGAAAAAACAGTTTTAAATCCTGTTCAAAGCAAATATTAGTTGTAGGTGTTGCATTGATATGTGAAATATGTAAAAAGTGTAGTGTGTCACCCAATCTATTGTTCATTCTTTCCTTCATGCCTCTTTCTACTCTACTACTTTTCTTTCTTTCTTTTTTCTTTCTTTTCTTCTCACCTCTTTCCTACTGTACATTTCTTTCTTATCCTTAGTTTGTTTGTTTCTTTCTTTCTTTCTCCTTAGTTTCTTTCTTTCTTTCTTATCCTAGGTTCTTTCTTTCGTTCTTTTCTAAGTTTCTTTTTTCTTATCATAATTCTTTCTTTTTCTTTCTTTCTTTCTTTCTTCTTTCTTAGTTGTTTTAGTTTCTTTCTTTCTAGTTTTTCTTTCTTCTTTTTTTTCTTTCTTGCTTATCTTTAGTTTCTTTCTTTCTTTCTTTTTTTTCTAGTTTCTTTTTTCTTTTTCTTTCTTTCTTTCTTTCTTAGTTTCTTTCAGTTTCTTTCTTTCTTTTCTTTCTAAGTTTCTTTCTTTCTTTTTTCTTTCTTAGTTTCTTTCTTTCTTTTCCTTAAGTTTCTTTCTTTCTTTCCTAATTTCTTTCTTAGGGGGGCCTTATTGCTTTCTTTCTTTTTTCTTTCTTTCTTATTCTTTCTTTCTTAGTTTCTTTCTTTCTTTCCTTGCTTGCCTTTTTACTTTCTTTCTTTCTTAGTTTCTTTCTTTCTTTTTATCCTTAGTTTCTTTTTCTTCTTTTTCTTTTATTTCTTCTTTTTCTTCCTTCCTTCTTGCCTCTTTCTTTCCTTCCTTCCTTCTTTTCTTCTCGCTTCTTTTTTACTTCTTTCTATACTGTACATTCTTTCTTTCTTTCTTTCTTGTCCTTAGTTTTCCAAATGTTAGTTTTGGGTGTTGCATTCATATAGTTAGTAGTAATAGTGTGTGTGTATGTGTGAGTACATTTTTCTTTCTTTCTCGACTCTTTCCTACTGTACATCTTTCTTTCTTTCGTTCTTCATCAAAAAGTAAAAAAAAAAATGACAATATATATATATATATATATATATATATATATATATATATATATATATATATATATATATATATATATATATATTATGACCTTTTTGTTAATGTTTTCAAAGAAAATGTTAGTTTTGGGTGTTCTATTCATATATTAAGTGATACTATAGTGTGTGTGTGTGTGTGTGTGTGTGTTGTGTGTGTGTGTGTGTGTGTGTGTGTGTGTGTATGACTCTAGATGTGATCACTTTAATGCTATTGTTACTGGGAATAAAAAGCACAAGCGTGAATCTGTATCCTGTAACAAACCATGTGTTATTTAGCGTGAGCCGAGAATATCCGGGGTTTTCCGTTTTATGTTCCTTATCAGTCCGATAAAAATATCCATATACATTTGACATTTTGCTTTAAGGGATCGCTTAAAAATAAATCTAAATAGATTTGCCTGAAGCATTTTTGCAAGAGTTTCTTTTTCTTTAATACATTTCTCTGAGTGTAAACTATGTTGCTAGATATAGAGGCAGTGGGCTTTTGGGCTCCGGTGCTTGTAATTTCTCTTTCCTCGGGATAATTGACCTTAATATGTTACTGTACATATAGTTGGACATCGTTTCTTTTTCTACAGCAGTATAGAAAGTCTGATTATGTGAATAATATCACCTCTAAATAGAATGTGATGTTTGGCTGCAGTTTTGTAAGATATGTTTATATAGAATAGAATGAAAATAAACGTTGGCTAAAAGGATCGCCATATACATTTGTTTGATTTGCGTGTAACATGGACTTGTTTGTTTGTTTGTTTGGTTCAATCCTTGTGATGTCATCACGCCGTGTGTTTTCCGATTCACGGCTGTTCCAGTTTGTGTTTAAATACCCCTTAGCCCTTTTATTATCTCATCCAGTTCGCATTATTTTGGCGATCTTTATATATATATATATATTATATATATTATATTATATTATATATATATATATATAATATATATATATATATATATATAATACAATAACTGCTGTTCTATTACAATAAAATTTTATGTAATATAATGGGAATTGGTATGTGTGTGTTGCAGTTGTTGTGAATCCTGATTCGCAGCAGGGTATACATAATGTAAATATACAAACAAAAAAACACACACACACACACACACACACACACACAGCATTTTTTTTCCCAGCTGTAATTGCTGATGTAATTCCTGTGAATTTCCGACGGAACACAGATGCCAACTCTGTTGTCATGAAGGTCAAATACACTGCTTTATTGCTTTTCAAGATTACACACTTTCTGCATGTTACCAAAAAAATGGTATAGTGTGTGTGTGTGTGTGTGTGTGTGTGTCTGAGACATTTTACCAGTGCCAGTGAAAAAGGTAATTGTTTTGCATTTAATTCTAAGGTATTTTAAATTCATTCATTATTTAATTGCTTGACTCATTAATGAACTACCATATTTACTTTTAAGAGACCAAATGGAAGAGAAATGCAGTTTATTTGTTGCCGTATTTACAGTGGTAATTATTCAACATTGTCTGTCTGTCTGTCTGTCTGTACTGTCTGTCTGTCATTTTTCTTTCTAAAATTTCACTATATAAATCTTTCTTTCTTGGCTCTTTCCTACTGTAAATCTCTTTCTTTCTTTCTTCCTTCCTTCATCCCTTCCTTCATTCCTTCTTGCCTCTTTCCTACTGTACATCTGCTGTATTTACAGTGGTAATTATTCAACATTGTCTGTCTGTCTGTCTTACTGTCTGTCTGACATTTCTTTCTTTCTTTTTCTTTCCTTCTAAAATTTTCACTATATAAATCTATCTTTCTTGGCTCTTTCCTACTGGAAAGCTCTTTCTTTCTTTCTTTCTTTCTTTCTTTCTTTCTTCCTTCCTTCATTCCTTCTTGCCTCTTTTCTACTGTACATCTGCTGTATTTACAGTGGTAATTATTCAACATTGTCTGTCTGTCTGTCTTACTGTCTGTCTGACATTTCTTTCTTTCTTTTTCTTTCTTTCTAAATTTCTCACTATATAAATCTTTCTTTCTTGGCTCTTTCCTACTGTAAAGCTCTTTCTTTCTTTCTTTCTTTCTTTCTTTCTTTCTTTCTTCCTTCATCCATTCCTTCATTCCTTCATTCATTTCTTCTTGCCTCTTTCCTACTGTACATCTGATGTATTTACAGTGGTAATTATTCAACATTGTTTGTCTGTCTGTCTGTCTTACTGTCTGTCTGACATTTCTTTCTTTCTTTTTCTTTCTTTCTAAATTTTTCACTATATAAATCTTTCTTTCTTGGCTCTTTCCTACTGTAAATCTCTTTCTTTCTTTCTTTCTTTCTTTTTCTTTCTTCTTTCTTTCTTTCCCTTCCTTCATTCCTTCTTGCCTCTTTCCTACTGTACATCTGCTGTGTTTACAGTGGTAATTATTCAATATTGTATGTCTGTCTGTCTGTCTTACTGTCTGTCTGACATTTCTTTCTTCCTTTTTCTTTCTTTCTAAATTTTTCACTATATAAATCTATCTTTCTTGGCTCTTTCCTACTGTAAAGCTCTTTCTTTCTTTCTTCCTTCCTTCATTCCTTCTTGCCTCTTTTCTACTGTACATCTGCTGTATTTACAGTGGTAATTATTCAACATTGTATGTCTGTCTGTCTGTCTGTCTTACTGTCTGTCTGACATTTCTTTCTTTCTTTTTCTTTCCTTCTAAAAGTTTCACTATATAAATCTATCTTTCTTGGCTCTTTACTGTAAATCTTTCTTTTTTCTTTCTTTCTTAATTCTTACAGACAGTGAATCAAATCTTTCTTTTTCTTTCTTTCTTCCTTCCCTGCAGTAAATATTTCTTTCTTTCTTTTTCTTTCTTGAGTCTTCTATAAATGCTTTTATTTCTTTCTTTCTCGCTTTCTTACTGTAAATCTTTCTTTTTTTCCTTTTCTTTCTTTCTTTCTTTCTTTCTTTCTTTCTTAATTAGTACAGACAGCGAATCAATCTTTCTTTTTTTTTCTTTCTTTCTTTCTTTCTTTCTTTCTTCCTTCCCTTCAGTACATATTTCTTTCTTTCTTTCTTTTTTCTTTCTTTCTTTCTTCTTCCCTACAGTAAATCTTTCTTTCTTGACCCTTTCCTACTGTAAAGCTCTTTCTTTCTTTTTCTTTCTTCCCTGCAGTAAATATGTCTTTCTTTATTTTTCTTTCCTGAGTCTTCTATAAATGTTTTTCTTTCTTTCTCTCTTTCTTTCTTGACTCTTTAGATCTTTCTTTCTCTCTCTCTCTCTTTATTTTCCTCACTTTATCTGAGGCATTTCACTTGACAGAAGCATTTTTTTAAGGAAAAAAAATATGCAAAAGTTTCCATTTTGTTAATGTGGTCAAAGAAATGTAAATTTTCGGCTTTGCAATCATATAATAATTAGTAGCATACAGTGTGTGTGTGTGTGTGTGTGTGTGTGTGTGTGTGTGTGTGTGTGTGTGTGTGTGACTCCATTTCCTAGATGTATTCACTTTATTGCTTTTGTTACTGAGAATAAAAAGCACAAGCATTATTTAAAGCTAAAAACAGTTTGTTGGAGTGAATCTATATCCTCCGACCAGACCATGTGTTATTTAACGTGAGCCGGATTTGATTAGTGTTCTATACCACGACACCCATATACATATCTATTAAAAATGCAGTAAGGAAACATTAATCATATACTCTTCATAGCTTTAGATGAAGCAAAAAAGAGCACTGCAACGAGCGCATGACATTACCCTTGTGAAAAAAACAAAACAAAAAAAAATACATATTCATATCCTATACCTAATCCATTATTCAGTGAGTGCATCACAACAAGCATGACAAATACACAGCATGTGAGGGTTTTGCTGTTCAATAAAGAACAGCCGAGCGAACGTATTTTAATGAGCATTTAACATCTTTATCCTGCTTTCTCAACAATATTTCCTGAAAAACGACAGCGAGCAGGAGCGTCACATCCCGGGTTCCATAAGGCCATGCTTTAAATAGATTAGCTTTGTTTTTAGCTCTGTGAACGCACCAAATTCAGTCCATGGTAATTAGCTTCTGTGGATGTAGCTGAAGCAAACTCCAAGTATTATAAATCTATATACAAAATCCGTTAACTTCAAAACAAATACTTGTTTTTTTTTTTTTTTTATAATTATTTAAATTTGTACATGTTTCCAATAAGGCCATGCTACAGAATCGCCAGGGAAGCGCGAGGCTCTTGTGAACCGACAGTGTGATAGTGTTTTACTGTTAACAGAAGCGTTGCATTATAAGAATCGGGGTAAATAATGGTTCGGCATTAACGCACTCAGCATTTGGGAACAATTTGCACGCTTGCATACGTTTTTGTGGGTCATGGGTTGCTCACCGTGTGTGTTTGTGCTCATAAAAATGAATGTGCAACGTAAAATGTGAAGATCTCTGACTAAATATATAAATGTGTGTGTGTTGAATGTGTATTATCAGTAAATGAAAGGCTGCGATATCCGAAAAGCAGTGCGTCTAGAACGGTCTTTTGTGTGTGTATGCATGATCAATACAAAAAAAACCTGCAGAGCCAAAAAGATTTATTTATTTATTTTTTTTGTACGCGAGTGTGTATCGTGTGTATCCCTAAGAGAGTAAGCTGGAGTGTATGAGCGGATGGTTTCCTGCCGCTCTATTGATTTTGCCAGGTCTGGGCTCCTGTGCAGGTCTTTTCAGTGCGGCTGCATTAACAAAGCACTGTGACCTCAGCAGGAGCGCTGTGACCTCAACACACTCCCTCCTCCAGAGAGTCTCAAAGGACCCCCACAGCACACGTGACATTTCATTCAGCCAGTATTACAGAGGGCAGCCCTTTCTCTCTTTCCCTCTCTCTCGCTCTGTGTCTCTGTGTCTGTCTCTCTCTTGCTCTTCTCTCTCTCACACACTCACACACATGCATAGAGAGAACTGAAGACCCTGACTTCATGTTATTTTAGGACCTGCTAACCTAAAAGAAAAGACCTTCACCTGCACAATGAATAGCGATAATGGCCGCGACACCAGACACAAGAAAAGGACTATTTGGAGTGCAAATGTTGAAACATAACACACATACACTGTCTGTCTGTCTCCCTTTCTGTCTATCTATCTGTCTGTCTATCTCTGTATCTCTGTCTGTCTGTCTGTATATCTATGTCTCTGTCTGTCTGCCTATCTCTGTCTCTCTGATTGTCTCTCTGTCTCTGTGTCTGTCTCTCTGTTTGTCTCTCTGTCTGCCTGTCTGTCTGTCTATCTCTGTCTATGTATGTCTGTCTATCTCTGTCTCTATGTATGTCTGTCTATCTCTGGCGCTCTGTCTCTCTGTCTACCTGTCTGTCTATCTATGTCTGTCTGTCTGTCTGTCTGTCTACCTACCTGTCTATCTCTCTCTCTCTGTTTCTGTCTTTCTGTCTGTCTATGTCTGTCTGTCTGTTTACCTGTCTCTGTCTCTCTATCTGTCTGTCAGTCTGGCAATTGATGTTTTATAATGTTCGATTTATTTTTTTAATAATTGTATAATTATAATAATATGCTGACATGATAATAATAATAATGATAATAATAATAATGATACTATTATTATTATTATTATTACATTCATGTTGTTGTTGTTAATATTATTATAGTATTGCTGTTTTCTAAGAAAAAAAAATGCTGTGATTTATGTATTCAACAGAAATATGATTCTGCAAGTGAAAAACCTGCCTTTTGTATATGTAACACACACACCTTTGTGAAACTCAGGGCCTCGGGCCCCCACTGTTCCCTGATCTGTGACTTTAACCAGGATAAAGTGTTTTTAAATTCGTCAAGGTGATTGAAACCACCTACCAGGCCATTCCCTCACAACAGAGAACACGCGTAATGCACTTCAAAGGTGGGGGAGATCAATCCGGTTTCACCAAATATTGATCAGCGTTTCATTCATTCCAATACGCTTTATCATCGATCTGCTTCCTGTCTTTAGAAGTACTTAAGTTTTTGCGTTTATGCACAACTATAAAAGGAATGACTCGAACGTCGTCCCACTTGCACGTGTGTCTGTGTATCGGCACGTGAGTCTCAGTGTGGGTGATTGTGTGTGGGCCTGTGTTTGCGCGCACAGCCAATTTGTTGCACTTGCCGCTGACGTACATTTTTCTATAAGTGCCCTCGCCGAGGCGTTGTTGCCATGGCGATGTTGATGCATAGCCCAGTTGGTCACCCGGTGTGTTGGTGAATCATACGCTCGATTCCGACTGGATGTGAACCGTGTGCTCATTAGGTGCATTAATGTAGCGCTTTTCAGCGTTGATTTATGCTACCTCGTGACCTATCCTTCCGACCGATCGCAATCTGGACACTAATTTAACCAACTTTAGCTAAGCTAGCCGAGCATTAGCATGTGCCGGCTGCTAAAAACGGACAAAACAAACAATGTCCTGATGATGGACTGGCCGGATTTCTTGACCCAGCTGTTTTGTCTGAGATGTGGCAAACATGTGCAGGTCAGGGGAGGGTTTTTTCTCTGTGACACTGATGACGGATTACTTTATTCTTGTGGATAAGTAACTCTGCTGTTATGTCACAATTTTCCAAGACACATTTTTTTCGTATTCACAGAGGGTTTAGCTCAGTGGTTTAAGGTGCTGGTTTACTGACCGCAAGATTTGGGGTTCGAGCCCCGGTATCGGTCTTGAGCAAGGCCCTTAACCCTCTGCGCTTCAGGGGGCGCTGTATCTTGGCTGAACCTCCGAAAAAAAAAAAAAAAAAAAACAAGCTGGGATATGCTCTGCTGTAATGTATATGTGACAAATAAAGGCACATAAAAGTATATCCCTAAAACCTATGCAATTAATCTTGCTACTGGCGGTTCAAGCCCCAGCCTGGTCTCTTGAGCAAAGGCTTTTTCCAACTCTCTGCTCCATTGTATCATGGCTGATCCCAGATTTTAACAAGCTTATATATGCGGAGAACAAATTTCTTTTTGCTGTACACCGATCAGGCGTTATGACCGCCTCCTTAATATTGGCTTACTCCCCATTTACTGGCCAAACATTCCCGACATGATGTGCATTTTAATATGCATTTAACATCAACGAGCCTTGGTTGCCAGTGACACTATTGCCAGTTCACCATCTTGGACCGTTTGTGATACTACTGATAACTGCAGACCAGGACCAAGAGCTGTATTTCTAGCCCTCACAATTTGGAAAACTCTTTCCCATTTTTCCTGATTTGAACAAATCAACTTTGGGGAGAAAATGTTTGTTACATGTATTGCAGCCTAATATATATTCCCCTTTCTAACAGGTGCGATGGTGACGAGATTACCAGTCCTAATATTATGTCCTAAAGTTCATAATAGAGAAAAGAGCTCGCAGATGAAAGGCACTGAGGTGGGAGCTCAGTGGTTAAGGCGTTGACTTTCAAACCGGAAGATCGCAGGTTCAAGTCCCACCGTCACCAAAATTGCCACTGGTGGGCCCTTGAGCATGGCCCTTAATCCTCAATTCCTCAATCATATACCCCCCGTGCGTGTACTGCCTGCCGAGTTGTTGACAGGTAGGGAACCTGTGGTGTGTCGCGTCGTGAATCGTTGACGATGATGGGGGCGGGGCATTCGTTGTACGCATACCATGTCTCGAGGGAGCGGGAGTTCTGGTTGAAGCGTTACATGCGCTTCGATATATTTATACCCACTGCGCATACTCACAAAATTTGCGCTCGTACTTTGATTTGGAAAATTCTGTATCGATATTCGCTGGGCCGGATATGGAATCCCAAATCACACTCATGTCTTTGACTTTAATCTCTTATTTGTTTAAGCCTTACATGTAAACGTTTTAGAGACACCAGGAGCCGTAACATTAAATCCACAGACACCGTGATATAATTACAATGGCAGCGAGCAAGGGGTCGGATATATTAGGCAGCAAGTCAACAGGAAAATAAATAAATAGAAATAAATAAATAAATAAAAGCATGCCGCACCGAGCGGCTTTAATAAGTGACATATTGTGGTGGCTAGACAAATTGGTCAGAGCATCTTCAGAATGACGGATCTTGTGGGTGTTATTGATATGCAGTGATTCAACCCACCTGGAAAAGCGACTGCGGCACCGACGCCTGAAAATATTACCGCCGGACGTGATGGGGAGGCGTTAGACTAGACAATGCATCACTGTGTATGGCGTCGTGTAGCTGTGGACATTACTGAAAACACCTACAAAAGGGTGCATGAGCACTCCCCATGGAAGACGGCTGTCTGGGGTCTGGGCTGATGAGTCGTATTTTTATTTGTTTATTTATTTATTTTTGTGGATGACCGAGTGCGTGTGTGCGTGTCACTTTTAGGGGACGAGATCTAGGGTTAGGTTTAGGCAGAAAACAAGCGGATATCTGTACTCTGCTGAAGTATTTCCATTTAGGAGGGACATTTACAGATCTTACTTTTAACTAATACTACATTTTGCGAAATGAGTCGTTCCTGTTTGTTTAAGTGGATAAAAAAAAGAAGCGATCTGGTCACCAATCAGGATAGAGCGTGCACTTTGTTTTGACGCTATGTGGTATTTACTTAGCATGGACATACAGTTCATCACATTTCGCGAGCAATTAAAGGACCTCCTGACTCTAAATGTCCACAATTGTGGCCTTATTGGACACTATTTGTAATTTGATTGGTGTATCATTCACGTCTTTTCACAGAAAGTGAGTAGATAAAAATGAATCAGTTGGATCCTTAAAGTACATTTGAAAATAGTCTTCGCACATTCGCCTCACACCTCCAGAGTTGAGGGTTCGAATCCCGCTTCCCCCATGTGTGTGTATGGAGTTTGCATGTTCTCCCCATACCTCGGGGGGGGCGGGGGGTTTCTCCGGTTTCCTCCCGGTCCAAAAACATGCACGGTCACCGGTTGATTGGCACCTTGGAAAAACTGTCCCTGGTTTGTGTGAATGTGTGTGCAATGGGTTGGCATTCCCTCCCGAGTGATGCCCGAGGACGCCCGAGATCAACACAGGTGCCCCCTCCCCCTGTGAAGTCGGATAAAGCGGTAGAAGATGAATGAAGGAATGAAAATGTTTCAGTGTATATTGTATCTGTATTTTAACTTGTATACTTCATCCACCGTGGGCAATGAAACCATGCCCAACACGAGTGATATTTCCGAACGAAATAGACTCCGTATCCTGCTCCCTGCAGCGTTTTAGGGATGTTGTTCAGGAATGGTTTGAGAAAAGTTTTTGCCTGGCTTCCCACTTCCAATCTATAAAAAAAAAAGAAGTTTTTAATGCAATTGTGGCTGTTTTGAAAGTAAAAAAAAAAAATTCCATGAGCAAACAACATTTTATTCAGTGTGTCATGACTTTGGCTTTTTCTGGTTTCTTTTCCAACTGCACCTTCATTGTTAGAGTCTGTTTTGGTGTTCTGTCGTCCTTGGCCGGTTTCACGTTTGTCTCTTTCTGATTTACTACTTGTGTGTAGACGAGGATAAACTTAGGGATAATATATTGGCTTAGGGACTGTGAGATTTTTACTGTCCATCTTTAATATTGTATAGCCTCTGTACAATATTACGCAGGAAAAAGAAGGTATGTTAGATAGATAGATGGATGCATAGATAGATAGATAGATGGATACATAGATAGATAGATAGAGAGAGAGATAGATAGATAGAGAGAGAGAGAATGGCAGATATTACTCAAGGTTAGACTATTCAATCACACAAATGCCAGTAACACATCAATCATCACCTATCACATCATGTCCAGAGACAAGTCAAATCACACACACACACACACACACACACACACACACACACACACACACACACACACACCAGAAACACGCTAATCACGGAACAACACATCATAATAAACCACTGTTGCTTTTTCAGGCCTCAGGCGTTTCTACCAAAAATAAACGCATAAATAAATAAATAGATGGATGGATCGATGGGTAGATAGATGGATAGATAGATAAATGGATAGATAGATAGACAGACAGACAGACAGACTCCCAAAATGAGTGCTTCTTTAAAAACAAAGACCAGTGGCGAATATTCTCCTGTGCATTTATGTAATGTCTTGGTTAACGCATGCCACCCTACCGCGATAAACGTACCGTTATTAATATAAAAAAAGGACAAAACGCCTGAATGATTAGCGGACGTGTGGGTGGTATGTGTCGGTTGTATATTGGAAACAAAGGTGCGTTCGGAGCCAGACGCCAAGCTGCGAACAAGAACAGAGTGACCGTCCTCTAGACAGAATGGACATGAGAGTGTAGGAGTGGGCTGAGCGGAGAACTCGGATGTCTGCCACATCAGCTGCCAAAAACAATGCAAATGAAGGACGTGTGGGAGTGAAAATAAGAGCGACGAAGAGACAAGAACAGAGAAAGATGCTCGGAGGCGAGAGGACCTTCAGGTAAAAGGACGATGTTTGGAAATGAGTCGCCATTCTACCGCCCCCTGCCCCCAACCCCCAAAGGCATTTTATAATATAGTTGTTGTTGTTGTTGTTGTTGTTGTTGTTGTTGTTGTTTGTTTTTTTTTTTTCTCTTTTTTGATCCAGAAATACACATTCGGTTATTCGGTTATAATTACATGGAAGCAGAGAACACAAATGCACCTGAGCCACTAATCAAAACACATGTGGTTTCAAGCTTATCTATATTTTTTGGGCCAAGTATTAATATTATTATTATTATTATTATTATTATTATTATTATTATTATGATTATTATTATTAATATAATAATAATAATAATAATAATATTTTATTCACTATGAAATTAATGGATTTTTGTTTTGTTTTTATTATTATTATTATTAATATTATTATTGGGGCACGGTGACTTCACACCTCCAGGGTCCGGGTTCGATCCCATCTCTGCCATGTGTGTGTGGAGTTTGCATGTTCTCCCCGTGCCTCAGGGGTTTTTTCTCCGGGTTCTCCGGTTTCCTCCCCCGGTCCAAAAACATGCACAGTAGGTTGATTGGCACCTTGGAAAATTGTCCCTAGTGTATGAAATGTGTGTGTGTGTGTCTGTGTGTGAATGTGAGTGTGTGTGTGTCCTGCGATGGGTTGGCATTCCATCCAGGGTGTATCCTGCCTTAATGCCCATAGACGCCTGAGATAGGCACAGACTCCCCGTGACCCGAGGGAAGATCGGATAAAGGCGGGTTTTAGAAGCGGTAGAAGATGAATGAATGAATGAATGAATGAATATTATTAATATTAATAATAATAGACAATATTTTATTCACTATTAAATAAATAAAATATTTTTGTTAATATTAGTACTACTACTACTACTAATAATAATAATAATAATTGTTTTCACTAATAATCTAAAATGTATTCATTTTTATTCTTTCTTTTTTTGTTCAATTTTATTATTTTCACAATATTTCAACTTAAGGAAACGAATTAACTGATCCGTTGGTTTCCAAATTACACTCTAGAAAGACTTTGGCCCTTAATAATCAAAGATTTTGGATGCTTCTGTGACTGAAGTTTCACTTTCCAAAATCCATGACCTGTACAGGAGCGTCATGGCATCGGGGATTTAAATGCAGTATTTAACAGTTCTGTAAAAGAAATTTGGTTGTTTTTCAGTGCATTGATGCCACACTGTACTTGGAGCGTGATAGCGACGGCAATTTAGCCGATTTAATTTGATTTGCCGAAATGTGAAATGCAAATCTGATGTGTGAAATAGAATTTTGACACATTTTGACAACAACCTGGTCTTGTTGCCATTACACACACACACACACACACACACACACACACAACACCATTAGACTCAGTCAGTCAGCAATGAGCAAGACAATTCTGATTAGATTTTTACTTGGTGGACCGCCCTACTCCATATGATGATATTCATTCGATCATTTCCTCTTTTGTTCTGATGCCATTATTTGGAAGGGTTACCAGAACAAGAAACCGGGTAAATACTTTACTAATGACAATCAGAAATCGTTAGATAAAGGCGAATAATAGCATCGAGTCAGGTGATGAGAAAACACAGGTATAAACATAAAGAATCCGAGTAAACATATAAGACAAAACCAGAATGTCTGTGGGATGTCGGCACATGAGACAAAGTGAGCGTTCAGAGGTCATATGAATGAAATGGGGATACGATGTTGGACTTGTGATTGGAAGGTCATGGGTTTAAATCGCAGCATCGCCAAACTGCCACTGCTGGGCCCTTGCGCAAGGCCCTTATCTCTTAACTTCTTACTTTATTTAACTTAACTTTATTTGACAAAAAATACCATAAATGTGAGTTTGATTGTGCTATTAATTCTGAGTACATTGTGTGTACACCTAAATAATATAGGCATGCCGTGCAGTAAGTGGTCAATAGGGGATCAGGCAGTGATGTGAGAATATATATATATATATATATATAATATATATATATATATATATATATATATATATATATCTCCATATACACACATTATAAGTATCAACACGCTGACGAGAACGTCTGAACTCAGCGATCAAATTTCACACACACACACACAGAAACCCTGATTTTCTCTATTCCCTTTTACTCTTTCATCCCTCCATTCGAGAAATAAAGGGGTAATAATGCTCCCTCTGAGATTGGCATCTTAGAGGATGCAGGCTGTCAGGTTACATTAGAAGCCCTGCTGAGGTTATACCACACACAGCAAGAAACAAACATTCTTACACACTCAGACCTACCAGTGCACGCAGCGTTCATACGCTTTTGACGGACGTTTTCACACAGCCACACCCAAGCATCAGGACGCAGCCAAACGCGTGCAAATAGTAGTACAATCATTGTTATTGGTATAAATGTCCGCGTAAACTGTCCTGGTAGAGGAAAAAGAAAGTGTTACTGATTCATTAGTTCCAGAATACAGCCAAACTCCAGCTAATCACTTCTTATTTAGGTGGTAAATTCTCAGCACAGAAATAATACTGACATTCCTGGTGTGTATGATATTGATATTAGTGTAGCAGCGGTGTTTTGAACACGCTAACAGCTTGTTTGATTTGAGCAACAGTCCACCAATCAGGCTTGTAAAATACCCTATCCGCCGCGTTGGTGTGTTCGTGAACTACCAATTATTAGGTTGCATTTCAAAGCTTTCCCTGACCAATTACGCCGTCTCCAGTCCCAGACAGAGCTGCTCTGCTATAGCTGCTTGCGCCGCTAATAAGATGCTTATAGGTGGAAGCGGTTAATGAACTGTCTGCACCAGGGGGTGTTTAACTGGTATTTGCGAAGGTCTAGTTACATAAAGTGACTTTGTTGGACTCGAGCTCTGAACAAATAAATATTCCTCGATTTCCCTTTTTTCTGTTTTCCGTAACTTTTTCTTTTAATTTAAAGCAATTGCGTCCATTCATTAACAGGACCAGAGATTTTAAATAATAGTACATTTTATTTGTAAAGGATTTATCTGTGAAAACCGGCTAATATCGCCATCTCTCTAATGATGCCTTTGATGCCAATTAGGTGATTTGAATCTTAGAGCATTTCCAGAGATACTAAAATGATTTATGCTTAAAACAAAAACAATTACTTAAGCCACAGTATTTTTTGTTGTTGTTGTTATTGTCATATATAATCTTTGCTGCAATATATTTCACAATTTCCGTTTAGTGTGCTAAAAGACTTGCAATGTTTGCACCCAGCCAATGGTTCACCTGGTCCACCAGTTTAATGGTTTACAAAGCTTTCGTATGTGAATAAGGGACTGAAATGCGAATATAATATGTACCTGCAGTACATCAGCAAGATTTAAAACCATGTACTAAATTAGATTTCTCATATATATATATATATATATATATATATATATATATATATATATATATATATATATATATATATATATATATATATATATATATATGATATTATATATATGAGAATAACTGTTTTGTATTTTTTTGGGTATCCATTTGGTCATAATAAATAACACCAGGCTCAGAACGGATTTTATAAACATTTAAAAAAACAACAATTTCACAATCTGATAGATGGATAGAGTGATAGACAGAGAAAGAGAGAGAGAGAGAGAGAGAGATAGTGTGTGTAAGTAATTACCTAAATATGATACAATAGGGATAAAAAGAATTCAGATAGATAGATTCTTTATTTAGACAGATAGAGATATTTATTGATAGATAGATAGATAGATAGAAGATAGATAGATAGATAGATTCTTTTATTGATATATATAGATAATATATATATTATATATATATATATATTCTATCTTTATTGATAGATATATAGATTCTTTATGGATAGATAGATAGATAGATAGATAGATAGATAGATAGATAGATCGATCGATTCTTTAGATAGATAGATTCTATAGATAGATAGATAGATAGATAGATAGATAGATAGATAGATAGATTATTGATGGAGAGAGAGAGAGAGAGATAAGATAAGGAGAGAGATAGTGTGTATGTGTGTAAGTAAGTAATTACCGAAATACCGAAATATGGGATAAAAAATGTGAATTCTATCAGATAGATAGATTCTTTATTGAGACGGATAGATAGATAGATAGATAGATAGAAGATAGATAGATAGATAGATAGATAGATTCTTTATTTAGAGATGGATGGATGGATGGATGTATAGATAGATAGAGAGAGAGAGAAAGTGTGAGTAATTGCCTAAATAGGATACACTAAGGATAGAATACATAATGTGCATGTGTGTGTGTGTGTGTGTGTGTGTGTGTGTTGTGTGTTTGTGTAGAAAACCATTAATAGCCACAGAAAAAAGAGAAGGGGGAAAAAAAACACAGAATTAACCCTACGTTGGCATTACAGTGTGAGGAAACATACTAACTTTATAACTGCAGTGAGTCATAAGATGCTAAAGTTGGAATAACTTTGCTGCCAGTGTCATGTGTAGGCAGTTGGTTTCAGGTGGTGTCTTTTTGAGTCAGTGTGTTGCAGCATTTCCAAGTTGTAAAATCTCAGGAAGCTGCACACAGTCCCGGGTTTTTCTCTTCCTGCACACATTTAGTACCTCGGCTGTAGGGTTTTTCAAGACGTCCTAATAAACAATATGGCTGTTCAAGGTGATTAATTTCATCTAGAGCAGGGGTGGGCAAACTACGGCCCGGGGGCCACACCCGGCCCCTTGGTCCTTTTAATCCGGCCCGCTGAACTGCTTCGGCTTCTTTGCCGCACAAGAAGAATGTATAACCACACAGCAACGCTGACGTTGTTGGAGTATGCTCAGTGTTAAAAATGAAGGAAAAATACAGCCATTTTTTTGTTGTTTCTTTTCCTTAAATAGAATATCATTATTCTTAAGGATAGTGGGTAGCCTAATGAACATGATGATATTTAACACTCTTTACAAGAGGAAAAAATTCATATTGAACATAAGTTACTTTGTACGTTCAACGTTATTGTTGGTTCGGCCCACGAACACACCTCAGGTTTCTCATGTGGCCCTTTGGAAAATATAATTGCCCACCCCTGATCTAGAGTATGATTTACTATAAAACAGGTACGATCGAGGAGTAAATAAACCGTATAATTCCAACAAACGATAAATGTTCTCAAAAGGCAGAAATGTTCATTGTTTGTCTTGCGTAAAGCAGCGATTCCAAACATAAAGATGGCCCTCATCGTGGTTGGGATGGCGGGTCTTTTATGTATAGGTTAATTCCTATCTAGGGGCGTTATCAATTCACTAATCCTCAACTTGGGAGAATTATGGTGAGGCAATCTTATTAACTGCTTATTTCACAGCAGACAACGATATTTGAGACAATATATTTCCATTTCTAGAAGTCCTGATTGTTTGTTTTTTACTTGTTTGTTAAGGCAATACGCAGAATCAGGGTTCAATGAACGAGTAGTAGTCATGTGACGCACCAACAATAATATTAAAGCAAGATACCAAACGCAGAAAGATAAAGGTGGTCACAGGACTCATTCAAAACACTTTGATTTACATGGGCCTGTTTTTTTCTACTTTATTACCTGTAAGTGATTTCTTTTTTTGCTATTCATTGGGGGTTCGAATCCCCCCTCCGTCATTGTGGAGTTTGCATGTTCTCCCTGTGCTTCGGGGGTTTTTTCTCCTCCGGGTTCTCCGGTTTCTTTCCGGTCCAAAAACATGCACAGTAGGTTGACTGCCACCTTGGAAGATTGTCCATAGTGTGTGATTGCGTGCGTCCTGCGATGGGTTGGCTTTCCATACAGGGTGGATACTTCTGGAGACTCTCCATCCATCCAACCATCCATCCATCCATCAATCCATCAATCCATCAATCCACTGCTGCATAGTATCAAATTCTAGGAATCATTTGGTGTTAGACACTGAGCATATAACTTGCAACATGCTGCGGTGGTTGTTGATAGAGGGATTACATCCAGTTGTGTGTGATCCATATGAAATGGAATGTGAACCGGAGAGATTAGTGATTTTTAAGCCGTGTATATCCCATAGGGGGGGGGGGATTGTAGGCAACACGACATCCAAAAAGCTTCAATCTCCTGTAAGTATTATGCCTTGAAACTAAAGGAACAAAACATCTGTAATAGTGTGAACTTATGTTAGATGCTTGCATGAAACTAAGATGATTATAGCTGATAAGTGGTCTGAAAAAACATTTAACAATGCGGCTGAGGAAGCTGATCAATGGAACAAATCCATAAATAACTTGGCTCTGTTTATTTTTTCTGCTACTCTGTAAGAAATTGTTGTGTTTTTTTTTTATGTATGCATCCTTTACACCTGCTTACTGAATACTAAAGGGGGTTATTTGAAGACAAAACACAGAAAAAAAAAGCTCCCCAGGGCTAATAGTAGGGGGGAGCATACCTGAGTGGAAGCGATTTCAAGATTCCCAAGAAATCCTACAGTTGAGCATTAAATAACGTCGGACTGGCTGTGGGTGGTGCGGTGCCACAGCGGGTAGCATTGCTGCTTCACAGCTTCAGGATTGATCGGGAGTGCGGGTTACTGCCTGCGTGAAATGTTACACGTGTTCGCCGTGTCCGCATGAGTTTCCTCTGCTTTCCCCAATTTCCTTCCCCCACCTCCCTGGAACATATTGGCAGACGAGTTGAAATTGCCCCTGGGTAAGACTCGGACTGTTTTAGCAGTTATAAAGTGAATTTTTTCGGGTATCCATTTGGCCGGGTCATAATAAATAAAACTGGGTTCAGAACGGAATTCATAAACATTAAAAAAAATAAAAAATAAAATAAATAGAGTAGCTAGCTAGGTAGCAAGGGAACCATAATAATTGTTATTGGTTACACTGGTATTACACCCAACAGTCTGGGAACTACATTAACATAAAAATGAATAATGAAATAACTAATATTAGGAACACCTGGCCTGTACTTGTCCGCAGGATATTTAGGCATTAAAAAATGTGACTATTCATTGTTAGACTGACCAAAGAAATACAATAATCAGCTAGTTAGCTAACTAGAGTAGGTAGCTAGCTAGGTAGCAAAGGAACCATAATAATTGTTATTTCTTACACTGGTATTACACCCAACAGTCTGGGAACTACATTAATATAAAAATGAATAATAAAATAACTAATATTAGGAACACCTGGCCTGTACTTGTCCGCAGGATATTAATTCACCATTTCGGAACCCCTATTTTTTTTTTGTATCCTTGTGTTATTGTCCCCACTTCCCTAGAACATATTGGTGGACGAGTTGAATTTGCCCCTGGGTAAGACTCGGACTGTTTTAGCAGTTATAAAGTGAATTTTTTCGGGTATCCATTTGGTCCGGGTCATAATAAATAACAACTGGACTTCTGAACGGAATTTCATAAACATTAAAAAAAATAAAAAATAAAATAGGTAGCTAGCTAGTTAGGTAGGTAGGTAGGTATGTAGCTAGCTAGGTAGGGAGCAAGGGAACCATAATAGTTGTTATTTCTTACACTGGTATTACACCCAACAGTCTAGGGAACTACCATTAACATAAAAATGAATAATGAAAATAACTAATATTAGGAACCAACACCTGGCCTGTACTTGTCCACAGGATATTTAAACATTAAAAAATGTGATTATTCACTGTTAGACTGACCAAAGAAATACAATAAACAGCTAGAGTAGGTAGCTAGTAGCAAAGCTAGGATAATAATTGTTATTTCTAGGTAGGTAGCAAGGGAACCCAACAGTCTGGGAATAATTGTTATTGCTTATACTGGTATTACACCCAACAGTCTGGGAACTACATTAATATAAAAATGAATAATAAAATAACTAATATTAGGAACACCTGGCCTGTACTTGTCCGCAGGATATTAATTCACCATTTCGGAACCCCTATTTTTTTTTTGTATCCTTGTGTTATTGTCCCCACTTCCCTAGAACATATTGGTGGACGAGTTGAATTTGCCCCTGGGTAAGACTCGGACTGTTTTAGCAGTGTTTTTCGGGGTATCCATTTGGTCGGGTCATAATAAATAACACTGGACTCTGAACGGATTTCATAAACATTTAAAAAAAACTAGAGTAGGTAGCTAGCTAGTTAGGTAGGTAGGTAGGTATGTAGCTAGCTAGCAAGGGAACCATAATAGTTGTTATTTCTTACACTGGTATTACACCCAACAGTCTAGGAACTCCATTAATATAAAAACGAATAATAAAATAACTAATATTAGGAACTAACACCTGGCCTGTACTTGTCCACAGGATATAACTAATATTAGGAACCAAAGAAATACACCTGGCTAGGAAACTGTAGGTAGGTAGCAAGGGAACCATTGTCCGCAGGAACAGTCTGGGAACTCCATTAATATAAAAACGAATAATAAAATAACTAATATTAGGAACCAACACCTGGCCTGTACTTGTCCGCAGGATATTAATTCATTTCAGAGTTCCTATTTGTTTTATATCCTTGTATTATTGTTCCCCCCCTCCCTGGAACATATTGGTGGACTAGTTGAAATTGCCCCTGGCTAAGATTCGGACTCTTTCATCAGTTGTAAAGTGAATGTTTTGTATTTTTCGGGTATCCATTTGGTCGGGTCATAATAAAAAACACTGGGTTCAGAACGGATTTCATAAACATTAAAAAAAAAAAAAAACTAGAGTAGGTAGCTAGCTAGTTAGGTAGGTAGCAGGATATTAATTCATCATTTAAGAACCCCTTTTTGTTTGTATCCTTGTGTTATTGCCATGGCTGTATTTGTGTTGTGTTACTCTTTCAGTTTTCTCCTTGCTGGTGAAACAAATCGAATGAAACGAAAGGCTGACAATTTGATACATATTGCTGACGGATGAAGCCATATTAGATTAGTGTTAGATTTTAGACATTACAAAATGTGATTATTCATTGTTAGAATGACCAAGGAAATCCATCCATCCATCCATGTTCTACCGCTTTATCCGATCTTCCCTCGGGTCACGGGGAGCCTGTGCCTATCTCAGGCGTCTATGGGCATTAAGGCAGGATACACCCTGGATGGAATGCCAACCCATCGCAGGACACACACATACTCACATTCACACACACACACACCACACACACACACACACATTCATACACTGGTACCTTGGAAAATTCTCCCTAAACAACTTACCGTTCATGTTTTTGGACCGGGAGGAAACCGGAGAAAAACCCCCTGAGGCACGGGGAGAACATGCAAACTCCACACACACATGGCCTAGACGGGACTCGAACCCGGGCCCTGGCGGTGTGAGGCGAACGTGCTAACCACTAAGCCACCGTGCCCCTCCAAGGAAATACAATAAACAGGAAAAGTTGCATGAAGAAAGATATAAGATCAGTTTGTTTAAGAATCATTAATTTTGTTATTAAAGGTGTGTTTGTAAGATGAAGCCTGATTTATGGATTATAGAATGGAAGAGAAGCCTTGATTTGTCACATATACGTTACATCACGGTGAAATTGTTTCTTCTCATATTCCAGCTTGTTGTTGGTAGCTGGGGTTAGAGTACAGGGTCAGCCATGGTACAGTGCCCCTGGAGCACAGAGGGTTAATGGCCTTGCCCAAGGACCCAAGGGTGGCAGCTTGGCGATACTATCCCAGAGCCTTAACCGCTGAGCCATACCCCTCTATGTAATAACTATTAGTGCCTTTATATGCTTAATAATGTGTTGATTAACTAGGTAGCTAGCACATAAGGGCATCGTTTTAATTGACCTCCTTCAACACACCACTCCGGTTTTGGCATCCAGCCAAGCTTCATGTTGACGTTACAATCCTCCTTCGCACTTTTAAGGCTATTTACAATCTTGCCCCCTTCGTACTTGTCTGATCTTCTCCATATTCATGTTCCCTCTCGTTATCTTAGATCTGCCTCTTCTCTTCATCTCTCTGTGCCTTCCGCCCGTCTCGCCACCGCCGCACCATTCCCGGCTCTGGAACTCTTTAAATCCCAGACACTGACACTCTTCTTTCTTTAAATATATATATATATATATATATATATGTATATATATATATATATATAGTATGTATATATATATAGTGTATATGTATCTAGTATATATATTATATATATATATATGATATATATATATCTGTGTGTTGTGTGTGTGTGTGTGTGTGTGTGTGTAGAGAGAGAGAGAGAGAGGGGCGCATGGAGGTGTGTATACTGACGGTAAGATCTAATCCGGAGTGTGTAAAGATAAAATGTCCTACCTTGTACAAACCGAGAGAATTTACAGCCACCATTATCCGGGTTCTATAGATTCGATCCATCGCTAATGCTAAAGAGGCACTCAAAATGCTGTAAGAGACCATTGGCAAACATGAATCAGTAAACACTCTATTTACTGTGACTTTAAAGATACAAATCCTCCGAGTAGTTGATATGTCCCTGTCCAGCGAACCGTGTTGAACCTGGTTTCCCCTTCAAGCAATATGAGCCGGGCTAAAAATAATGCCGACTATTGATTGATCAAACACAATCATCAGACGCAGCCCGATCTTCTCTTTGGCCTGAGACTCGACGAAATTCTAAGATTAATTTCAAGTCTAATGCAAACGTCTTTAGAGATGGATGTTCCTTTCTTAGCTATGATTGAGGTCTCTCTACAATCTTATTTTTATTAGAGTTATTAAAGCAAAAACACTCCATAATAATTAATGACAACTGCAGATTAAAAGTCATTGACCAAACAATATACCGCAATAGAACTGAGTACATTTACTATGATAGTATGATAAAAACAACATAAATAAGATTATGTTGAATATAAATATGACACTATACTATTAGGCGCTGCTAAATATGCAGACTATTTTTTGCTTATAGCTAACAGCAGAAAGACAAACTTTGCATTGGGAGGATGGTCCTGCATTTCATCATCCTTTCTTCACCATCATGTCGCCAGGGTTTTACAAAAAACTAGTTACAAAAGCTTTCTTACTTGAGTTGTATTTGTGTCTTGCTACATGTTGCAACATTTGACACATCGAGCTTGGTTGTTTTAACATAATGTTTGAGTGTGTGTGTGGTTGTGTGTGTGTGTGTGTGTGTGTGTGCATATATACAAATAACTATCTATATATATATATATATATATATATATATATATATATATATATATATATATATATATATATATATATATATATCTATATATATATATATATATATTTATATATATATGCATGTGTATGTGTATATGTATGTTTGTATATGTGTATACGTATGTGTATATGTATGTATATATGTACATACATACATACATACATATATATACATACATATATACATACATACATATATGTGGTCAAATAGAAATGTGCATGGCAAAATTTATTTTAGATACAGTGGAATGTATATGTAGAATGAACTTGTAGATTAAATATTAGCAAGAGTAGTCTCATTTATTTATATATATATATATATATATATATATATATATATATATATATATATATATTTTTTTTTTTTTTTTTTGTTTTTTTTTTTTTCATAATTTATGTAATTAATTGAAATAAATTACCAAAAACAAAAAATCCTTCATGCACTATGTTGTATTTAGCTTCACTATTAAAAAAAAACATGTAAATTAATACATCTACAAAACGCATCTATGTCTATTTGTTCATGCTCATGGTGTTTATAGTATTAGGAAAAATGTAAAAGTATTTACTTTTTAACTTAACATTGAGAATAGATACAAATGTGAGTATCCCACCTGTTAACGCATGGCAACCATGTGATTAATCGTTATTAAATATTTGAATCACATGACCGCCCTCATCCTCTCACGCATACGCGTATGAATAAATGAATGAATGAAAGACATCGAAGGCATGCGGCAGGATTCTTTGATAATGAAGTGACATTTAGCAGACTCCTCCATAAGTCGCTAGCCTTGTTTCACGAAGACTGAACGGCTTACTCCTTATAATCATGTATAGTGTCAAGGAATATTAACTTTGTGTGTTCCTAGGTTAATGAGATTCTTTTATTACACTTCAGAATTTCATTAAGCTCCAATAACCACGGCTGAAGTATTAAGCAAATATTTGGCGGCGCGGATGAACATTCTGCTTTTTATAACACCCAATAAAAACAAGATTAAATATACAATTCTACCTGGAGGAAGGCAAATATTCCACATATTCACACACTTATTTCCTCCAACCTTCAGACACTCTATGGTGGGGGGGGGGAGAGAGGGGGGGGGGGGGGTTGGGGGTGTGGAGGGGGCTGGGAGGGGAAACAGATTGATGGAATGGAGAGGTAAGCATTGTAATGCTGAAGTGCATCGGGAAGCAATAGAAGAGATGAGAGATGGAATGGAGAAGTGTGATTGGAGGATGAGTGGGAGGCAAAGATGAGAGAGACAGAGTGTGAAGAGAGAGAGAGAGAGAGAGAGAGAGAGAGAGAGAGGGAGAGAGGCAGCTGGTGATGAGGAGCTGGATTGCAAGAGTAGGAGGCTGGAATGTAAGAAGAGAGTCACAATGAGAGAGAGAAATAGAGAGAGAGAGAGAGAGAGAGAGATGAACTTGTGGATCAATCTTAGCAAGAGTCTTAAGAGATTACATGGAAATATCAGATGTTCGATTGTGAATTGAACCACCATCAACTTCCTCTTCAAAGACACACACACACACACACACACACACACTCTCTTTTCAATAGTGTTCTGTTTGCACGTCTTGCTTGGCAGATGCATGTCAGTGTGTGCGACTTGCGTGGGTGCAAGTTTGGAAGCATCCGCGTCTCTCTTCCTGGCTCTCTTTCCCTCTCTTCCTCTGCTCCTTCGCCTGCCTCTCTCTCTCTCTCTCTCTCTCTCTCTCTCTCTCTCTCTCTGCTGTTTTCCCTTGGTCCACTCTCGCTCCTTCACAGTCCTCCCACACAACTCGCACTTAGTAGCACAATCCATCTGTGCTCTCTCTCTCTCTCTCTCTCTCTCTCTGTCTTCCTTTTATATATCTCCCTTTCTTCTCCACTCTCTCTCTTTCTCTCTCGCTCTCTTTTTCACTCTTTCTCACACTCTCCATTGGCTGGTTGTGTAACTCTCTAAAAGCTGCTTGTTTTTCCTAGCATGACGAACATCATACCGCCGCTACTGCATGTACATGGAACGACGAACTTTGAGCCATAAGAAATCATGACGATTATAGACACGCTCCATAATGTGTTTTATTATTTGTTTGTTTTTCCATCAGTGTACCCTTCCTGTCCGTCCTCCTTTCGGAAAACAAATTTCCCCCCCGACTGATTATTTGAACACGTATCTCCCATATGTGTTTAACCCGAGCGAAATTGCATGATTGTAAATGGCATTTGATGTAAATTAGTCCATTTTCCATTCCGTGTGCCCCACAGTGTGTGACTTGGGGTGGAGTTATTTTAGAAGCGATCACCAGATAACCGCCAGGATCGAAATGGTTCATCAGATAAACAAGAGGCTCCATCTGAATAACATCTTATTGAATCACAGTAGCAATCAGGACAGAAAAGCAAAAGCCAACAGTGGTTCCTTTTTTTTTTCCATCATTCAGCATTACCAATCTGTCATAATCGAAAAACGTGTAAACAACTCCAATTGTTCTTTGTCCAGTTGTTTTATATAGTTCTACTTATATTGGTCTATTTATGGTTACGGTTATGCATTTATTAATCTTCTACTGCGGGGAACCTGTGCCTATCTCAGGGCATCGAGACAGGACACACCCTGTATAGAATGCCAACCTATCGCACACGTCACACTCACATACACACACTAGGGACAATTTTCCAAGGTGCCAATCATCCCATGGAGGAAACCGGAAGAAAAACCCCTCTGAGATACGGGGAGAACAAGCAAACTCCATACACACAGGCAGGAATCGAACCTGTGAGGTGTGAGGCGAATGTGCTACCCACTAAGCTAACCCCCTTTGGTTAATTAAGTAAATTATATTGTAAACAAAGTCCCGGTTTGTTTGGGTTTACCATGCTTTTCCCTGGTTTAGTTTGTTAGGTTTGGCTTGGTTTCTGAAGACCCTGTTTGCCTGATTTGCATTGTATTGTGCAGAATTTATTGTGCATTCTAAGGTTTGTTCGTTGATTATCTCTCTTCCAAATCTTCTATTTGTCAACAGTTTGTGGACATCTGGTCATTATATGGTATTATAGCAGGGACATCCTATATAATCGTGTAACCCATAGCTTTGTGCGAACAGCTTGGAGAAGTGTGGTAAAAAAAAAAAAAAAAAAAAAAAAATATATATATATATATATATATATATATATATATATATATATATATATATATATATAAAACTAATTGGTATTCAATGAATGTTGCTGTTCTGAATATAAGTAGTTAGGACGTTGGCCACACATGTCCAGGGTCGGGTTCGATTCCCAATGTGTATGTGTGGAGTTTGCATGTTCTCCTTGTGCCTCAGGGGTTTTTTCTCCGGCCCCTCCCCCCTTCCTTCTGGTCACAAACCATGCAACATTGTCCCTAGTGTATGAATGTGTATATGAATGTGAGTGTGTGCACCCTGAGATGGGTTGGCACCCCATACAGGATGTGTCCTGGTCCCAAGACGCCTGAGATAGGCCCAGCTTCCCCACGACCCGAGAGAAGTCAGATAAAGCGGTAGAAGATGAATGAATGAATTATGAATGAAAGGTGTTTTTTTTATATAATTAAATTGATATATTAGTCAGCAAGTGAACCTTTTTGTCCTCGAAGTTAATGCTTGACGCAGGAACAATGAGAAAGCGTATTTGACATTTGAGTGAGTTTGACAATTGTTATTGCTAGGAAAACCTAAAACTGCAGCTCCTGGTGGTCAATATGTATCAAAACTCATCCCTGGATGGAACTATGGTGACCTGGTGACAGGGTTCTGGACGGCCAAGGCTTACTGATGCAAGTGGGGGAGCGAAGACTGGCCTGTGTTGTCCGAACCAACAGATGAGCTCCTGTAGCTCAAACTGATGAAGTTAATGCTCGATGGGTCAAGAGGGTTTTGGCAGCAACACAATATGGACAACACAATATGGGGTCATGGTGTTATACCTTAGCAGTGCCTTTTAACTCATGCCTCGTCCGTGTACCTGTAAAGGGAATTATGGGATCTAGCCTATACTTGTCCTAGCATGACAAATCCTCTGTGTAGTGTCTTATTTGATGTTGCCTCAATGACCTGCACAGAGCTCGGCCATCAACTCCACTGAATAGTTCTTATAATGTAAATTTCAATGTCACTTACACACCAGCCTTTCTTGCCTGTTTATTAGTGCCCGGACTTCTGTGTGCTTTTCTGAAAAGCCATTTGTTCTTAAATCAAATGCAAAGTTGGGACCAACTGCACATAGTTTTAGTATAACTGTTCAACATGCAAAAGGTCAGGTGGTCCACATACCCTTGACCAAATAGCCTTGACTATAATACATTTCTAAATTATATGTTTAGCTGATTTTCTTCTTGCATTTTCAACTTCCTATTGTTTATTTTGTTTGCGTTTATTATTTTTGTCTTATCCAAGTTGCTCTGGATAAAGGCGCCTGCCAACTGCTGTAAATATTAATGTAATATATGTTTCCGCTGTCGTTTATTCATTTAACAAATGTAATGATAGTCATGGTAGACACACACACACACACAAGCAATCTATGGTGTTTGACTCTTCACCAAAAAACACCAGTGAAACTAGTGGATAAACTTCCTAGCATTGTTTTCCCTTTATGTGAGGCGTCTTAAATGATGAAATACTTATAATAAAATAATTATAATTAGTGACGCTTGCAAAAGCATCACTATTATAATCTCTCTCTAGCTTTGGTTGAATTTACACCCACAGTTTTTGTTCGATCATCACGAATCATACCTCATATCGTGCGGCCCGATGGTGTGAGGTGTGCTATTACTTTCATAAGGAATCGCCCTGTGGAATTCCGAACCCGGGGCCAAAAAGCGGTTATTTTTTCCCATAGAAAATGAATGGGGCCGTAATTTCGTGCGTCACAGTTCGGCCTGTGAGTGTCCGACACATATGGCAAATCTACTCGTAGGGGGTCCGGAGTGGATCACGATCATATATCTCCCATGAACCCCATACACGTTCATAATTTTGGGAAATCCGCGACATTCCGGCAATATAAAGAATGAATGGGGAAATTTCATGCTCCCCTGTTCAGCCCATGTTCGCCCAACATGCACCCGAAATCTGCTAAACGGCAAAACTCAGACACAGGGTCATGTGACCTGTCTAAACTCTCGGCACATCGACAGGAGTCGGAAGCTGGATAATTGGATGATTCAATTCTGGCCCCGCCCCCTCCTAATGTGTGAAAAGTGAAAATCAATTGTTTCTCAAGCCGAAGCGACGGTGGCAGGGAAAAACTCCCTGGGAACAGGAAGAAACCTTCGACCTGAGGAGGTGTGTGTATGCACACTTGACAGAACGAGAGAGAGAGCTCAACGGAGAGAGGAGAGAGAGAGAGAGAGAGGAGAGGGACAGAAAGAGGAAGGAGAAGAAATATGTAGTAAAGGTTTGCAGTATAGGATGTCAGCTCGTAGCTCGGCCCCGCCCCCTCCCACTCTGCTGTTCGACCTCTCTACGAGCTCGTCTCTACTAGCTAGCATTATGAAGTCAGCGCTAAATATTAAAGGGGTCTGTGGTTTGCATCGGCAAGCATCGCTGGCATTTTCTTCAGGACATTTTCCATGTTTTTTTGGGGTAAAATGACCCTCTCAAATGAACATAGAAGAGAGATGCGCTTAACTAACAGGTCATGTGGTTGAAGGATTTTAATAGGGTCAGGCAGTATTAGCCATGATTCTCTAGTGATTAATGGATTATCTGTAGAACACGAGTCTAACTAATTTTATTAAACCAGGCCACTCCGACATTATGAACATCACCCACAGTGCTTTGTTATGGTATTGACTTAAGATGATGGCGCTATAGCGCTTTTCGCTTCCTGATGTAAGAAAAATGTATGGATTGGTTGCTTTATTGAATTATTTAATTACACCACCTCTTGCAAAAGGGTCGCTAAATGTAATTAGTCGAATCCGAAGCAGAAAATGATCCAGATTGCTATCCAGGATAGCACCCGGTGGCGTTAACCCAGCTGTCAGCTGCTGTTGACTGTTTAATCACCAACACGGCTTCCTAAATACACAAAGTAATGAATACGCCGTTTGCAGTTATGTTTATGCAAAAATGAAATAGTTTTGATTAAAACGACGCCTAATTTCATTGTTAAAATCATTACAAGTTGTTGCTTGGTGTAGTGTGTCTTCCAGATGGGTGTCCTAATTGAACTGGACAGATTTTTTTTCCACCTCTTTTTGTGCTTTTATCCCTGATTAGTGTATATCACAGTGAAATTACTTAAGGCCACTTTTTGTTTGTTTATTCTGAGATACACCTCAAGAAATATGACATCATAAAGATTCATGCCTGGTATGCAAATGTGGACAATCGACTATCCGTTTCATCACACACTGCTGATCTGATATGCTCGTATGGACTCTTGTTCATCGGCTCATCATCACATGACTGGACTGATGCCTCTTGCTCCTTCCAGGTTTTGTCTCCAGGTCCAAGTTCTCCAATCTACTTGCACTTCTACACCACCACCACTGGATTCCTGTTGTTTCATTAGATTAGACTGATCATCACCGCACAAATCAGCATCGTTTAGCTGTAATGAATGGACATTCGGTGTCCCTCTGAAGGATTCTTCCTTCTTCTGTCTCGGGTAGACTTTCCTTGCAAGCTTGCACTTGTAAAGGACGCTATTTTTCATTCTTATCGAATTATCTGTGTAAAGATGATTTGAGACATTGTGCATTGTATTGAGATTTACAATAATACACACCGATGCTTGAGTAAACGATTCATGGGTCCGAGCTGGAAGAAATAGTGACAGACAACCGATCACCAAGCAGAGAGCCATTTTTATCGCTCTTTCCCCACCCTCATACTCACTCCGGGACACACCCACAGTCTCGGGAGCCCTCTTCCAATGTCTGTCAATTTGTACTCGAGGACCGGTCCGCCCGTCTTTTGAACGCAGATCGACCTGCCTCTCTTGCGTCCTCTCGGGTCTTTACCGGCCGGTAATGCGACCATCGTTTCCTTCGTGTCCACCACGAGTGCTCTCGCCGATCGGCGAACTTGTCCATCCGCATCTGATGTCTCTTGCCTCTTTATCGTCGTCGCCGGACTGAAGCTCATAAAGGTTCAGGTGTTCCTTAGCACTCCTGCCGCCCGGCTCCGCCCTTTACTCCTGACGTGGTGTGTTTTAGGGGTACGTTTGGTGTAAATTCTTCCGTGGTGGGGGGGGGGGGGTTAGGCAAACGCTACACACGCTTTGCCACGTTTTTCCATCATGTTACTCCCTGCGCATACTTAATGAGACAATGAGAGCTAGCGCCACTAGCACCCGGATGTGCAATTATACTTTATTCTAGTACAGCAATAGTGAGTTTTTTTTTTTTTTTTCTTTATATATTTGTATTTGCATCCTGATATCGTAATGTATTGTATGTTGTTTTCACACATTCTTTCCAAAAAAAAAAAAAAAAAAAACCAAGGAAAAAATAGCGCTTAAAAATATCCCTTTTAATTTGCTGGAATAACTGGTAGAGCCTTTGATTCCTAAAATAATCGATAGTTACAGCCCTACATCACTTCGCAGTCTTCAAACAGAATCTAAATACCCCCGAAGATCCCCTTACATGAACACTCCTTTTCCTATTAACTTGTTTTCCTAAATATACGATTAAATATTTTTAGCCGGTGACCTAACGAACCAGCAGGTATTTATTGACAGAGACTTCAAAGTGAGTTGCCCTGGATAAGGGCGCCTGCCAACCGTCATAAACATAAATGCAATATATGTTTAAATAATTCCTCTGTAGTTTATTCATTTAGCAAATGTAATGAACGTCACACACACACAAACAATCTATATTGTGATTCTTCTTTCACCAGTGTAACTAGTGGATAAGCTTTGTGTAAAAAAAATAAATAAATAAATAAATATAATTAGGATGTATTGCACCCGAGGACAATGTGAAAGGAATCTGTTTTCCTTTGTTTGCTCAAAGTTAACGTTCAAGAAACGCCATCAATGAAACAATGCCTTTAATCAGACAGATTTGCCATTATAGCTCTTTTCGCATAATGGGCTTCATCATGTTAGCAGTTAATTAATTTGCAAAAGAGGTTGAACATTTTTAGAAGGCATTTACTTGAGAGGCCAAATTCTTTCAGCATTTCATTGCGCAAGTTATGTGGAATTAGGAAAGTAAAAGAGTTGTCTTCTAGAATAGGAGTATGATCCAACGTTATTTGGATTTTTTTTTTTTTTTTAAACATAATTATTATTATTTTTTTCCCCCACAGAATTAAATGGTGCTTTGTTGAATATGATTCTGCCCGAGATCAGTTTTTTTTCTGTGGGGAGTCTCAAATCGCATCGTTTTACCCAACAGCATCTTCTGCGTTATGATTCGGGTTGTGTTGCTGTCATAAAGTTAAAATTTAGGAAACTTGATTCCGTCTGAAATCAGTCCTGTGGAGCATTCTCTCCCAGCCAACATGGGCCTGATACTTATCAAAAAAAAAATAGATTAGATCCCACTGAAGCGAAACCACAAAGTATTATAGAAAAAAAAAAAAGTGTTGTACAAGCAGTTTTACTCACCATCTCCCTGTAGTAGATTTGATTTGTGTGGATAAAGGTTAGTTTGGTCCCACATCTCAGACACTTCATTAGCACTGGCCCTGAGGCCCTTTTCTTTGTAGCTGGCTAATTTAGTTAGTGAGATAGCGCTGAATGAATTTGGCCCTGGAAGACCCATTAGAGCACTAAAGCTAAAAATAAATGAAGCACATTTGTAATTAAGGATACGTAAACATCGCTGATGGACTAGAAACAGTGGGTCAGTGAAGTCGCATCATGCCCATGTAGAGACTTTATGATTTACTTTGTAGCCAGCCATAAAAAAAAACGAAATAAAATGTGATGAGTTTTAAAAATAATAATCACATCAGTTTGTTTTAACCAGACCAGTCTATCATTTTTCAGGTCTTTAAAAATCAACCAGATGTAAGAATTATATACAGATGTTCCCAAGTTACAAATTACCAATTTTAAGGTTTTGCGACAGCAGTATTGATATAACAAAATTATAAAATAATTCTCCCCAACCGTCTACACGCCCACATTCACATACATATATATATATATATATATATATATATATATATATATATATATATATATATATATATATATATATATATATATATATATATATATATACTGTAACACAATACTGTAAATGGCTCTGTTTTGCGGTTTTGTGTGTTGGCGACTTTTTGTTCTGTATGTCTTGTATCTCGTTACAATACAGCCTTTTCTTTTCTTCCTGATTGAAATACTGTAGGTGTGTCAGACCTCATAATGGCAGACAATAACGTAATCACCTGAGGTAATAAAAACAGCTAGTAACAGAATTACAAAGCTAGATTACTAGTTTCTGTTGTTGGGTTTAAAGAAAATTAGATTTAAGATAGGTTGTTTGTTTGATTTAAACTCGGTAGTTTGTTTGATTTAAGCAAGTAGTTGTTTGTTTGATTTAAGATAGGTATGTTTGTTTGATTTAAACTTGGTTGTTTGTTTGATTTAAGATAGGTTGTTTGTTTGATTTAAGATAGGTTGTTTGTTTGATTTAGATAGTAGTTTGTTTGATTTAAGATAGGTTGTTTGTTTGATTTAAGATAGGTAGTTTGTTTGATTTAAGATAGGTTGTTTGTTTGATTTAAGATAGGTAGTTTGTTTGATTTAAGATAGGTAGTTTGATTTAAACTCGGTAGTTTGATTTAAGCAAGGTTGTTTGTTTGATTTAAGATAGGTAGTGTGTTTGATTTAAGATAGGTTGTTTGTTTGATTTAAGCTAGGTTGTTTGTTTGATTTAAGATAGGTTGTTTGTTTGATTTTAACTCGGTTGTTTGTTTGATTTAAGATAGGTTGTTTGTTTGATTTAAACTCGGTAGTTTGATTTAAGGTAGGAAGTATGTTTGATTTAAGCAAGGTTGCTTGTTTGATTTAAGCAAGGTTGTTTGTTTGATTTTAAGCTAGGTAGTTTAAGGTAGGTAGTTTGTTTGATTTATGTTAGGTTGTTTGTTTGATTTAAGCTAGGTAGTTTGAATTAAGGTCAGTAGTTTGTTTGATTTCTGCTAGGTTGTTGTTTGATTTATGATAGATTGTTTGATTTACGCTAGGTTGTTTGTTTGATTTAAGATAGGTTGTTTGTTTGATTTAAACTCGGTTGTTTGTTTGATTTAAGGTAGGAAGTGTGTTTAATTTAAGCAAGGTTGTTTGTTTGATTTAAGATAGGTAGTTTGTTTAATTTAAACAAGGTTGTTTGTTTGATTTAAGATAGGTATTTTGTTTGATTTAAGATAGGTAGTTTAAGGTAGGTAGTTTGTTTGATTTATGTTAGGTTGTTTGTTTGATTTAAGCTAGGTAGTTTGAATTAAGGTAGGTAGTTTGTTTGATTTCTGCTAGGTTGTTGTTTGATTTATGATAGGTTGTTTGATTTGCGCTAGGTTGTTTGTTTGATTTAAGATAGGTTGTTTGTTTGATTTAAACTTGGTTGTTTGTTTGATTTAAGATAGGTTGTTTGATTTAAACTCGGCAGTTTGATTTAAGGTAGGAACTGTGTTTAATTTAAGCAAGGTTGTTTGTTTGATTTAAGATAGGTATTTTGTTTGATTTAAGCAAGGTTGTTTGTTTGATTTTAAGCTAGGTAGTTTAAGGTAGGTAGTTTGTTTGATGTATGTTAGGTTGTTTGTTTGATTTAAGCTAGGTAGTTTGAATTAAGGTAGGTAGTTTGTTTGATTTCTGCTAGGTTGTTGTTTGATTTCTGCTAGGTTGTTTGATTTACGCTAGGTGGTTTGTTTGATTTTAAGCTAGGTAGTTTGCATTAAGGTAGGTAGTTTTTAGTAGGTTGTTTTATTTGAGCTTGTTTGTTTGTTTGATTTAAGATGCATAGTTTGTTTGATTTAAGGTAGGTAGTTTGTTTGATCAAAATGGGTAGTTGAATTGGTTTAAGCTAGGTTACTTGTGCTAACTTTTACCGACTTGTGATACATTTGCAACCAAGTACAATGTTTTTTAATGTAGTTTTGATATATCTCACACATGCCTCAGTACTTTTCCGTTCCTCTGAGAAACGCTGAGCCTTTTGCTAAACTTGATCTTTTACAGAAAAGGAAAGAGAGGATATTAAAGGAGCACCAGTTGGGGTAAATGCTTCCTCGTTTTTCTTTTTTCTTCCTTTTTTCTTTCTCTGTCTGCACTATCGGCGCGTAGCATTATCTTGAGGCGTTCTCGTTATCGGAGTGGAGCTTGGAAGTTCATGATGGCTGAGGTCAGGGCTCAAAACCAACCCAAATCTCTAAAACCACTAAAATCGAGAAACTGGAAAAAAAAAGGGATATATGGTTTACGTGCAAGATAGTAGATGGAATAGCTGCACTATGAATAGAGCATGAAAAGAAAAAGGTGCTCGTGTACATTCAAGGCCAGAGGCCATCAGATGGAGAGAACACTTCAAAATCCTCAAAATATATTTCTACCTCTCTCTCTCTCTCTCTCTCTCTCTCTCTCTCTCTCTCTCTCTCTCTCTGTCCTGCTTATTCACTCTTCTTGATAGAATAATGCGTTTCATTATTTATTCCTCCCTTGTTCTCTCTGTTCCTCTCCCTTTCTTTTCCTTTGCCATTCTATCTCTCCATGAATGTGTCTGTCACTTGCTTTTATTTCTTCAGAGAAATGCAGATTTATTCCTTTGTTAATATGACAGATATAATGAGGTTCCCGATGCTTTGCCAGGCCCGAATTAAAAGACTCCCTTTTGACTTCCTACAGTAGGAACTCCATACTTATCCCCCCATCCCCCACCTACCCCACCCTTCATTTTAATCCTGCCACTGTTTCTCTTCTCTTTGACTTTCTTTTTTTTTTATCTCATTCTTTTTCCTGTTTCAATTGTGTGTAGAGATAATAACATCCCCATACACACTTTGACAGCCTCGGCTGGTTCCCTCCTTTATTTGCACCCACACATGTGCTTTGTGATTGATGGCGGTTTGATTGTGACTGACGTTCGGTTATTTATTGCCATTGTTTACTGATGATTTTGCAATAGCACTTGTCATGGTTTTCTTTTAGGGGACAGTGCATAAGAAAGGCGGCGCCTTTAGAGGTTGATATCCAGTACTTGTTGTAAATAAAAGATTTTAATCAGGAGTTTCACTAATTGACGAATTCAGACCTTGATGGCTAGTAAGTCAAATTCTTCAACATGGCTTTATTATATAGGATGCTACACAAACAAGGGTTTAGGGTTTATATATTCACCAACGTGGTGCCCGTGGGCACCAGGTAGCCCCCAAGGAGCACATATAGCTCAGGCTTGCTATAAAAAGTCACAACTCTCAGTGAGATGCTCTATAATGTAAAATGTAGTTAATTCGTTGTTGATAGTCACTGTCAAAACTCATCACAAGTTATTCACATAGATAAACGAGTATCGAAATTTGTTTTTTCAGAGGAGTTCAAACTGGTAGCCCTTTATATGGGTCACGTACAAAAGGGAGTTTATATATATTCTTCATTCATTTTCTAACGTTTATCCGCCTATCTCAGGCGTCTATGGGCATTAAGACAGGATACACCCTGGATGGAATGCCAACCCATCGCAGGACACACACACACTCACGTTCACACACACACATTCATACACTAGGGACAATTTTCCAAGGTGCCAATCAACCTACCTTGCATGTTTTTGGACCGGGAGGAAACCGGAGAACCCGGAGAAAAAAAAAAAACCCCTGAGGCACGGGGAGAACATGCAAACTCCACACACATATGACCGAGACGGGAATCGAACCCGGATCCTGGCGGTGTGAGGCGAACGTGCTAACCACTATGCCACCGTGTGTGTGTGTGTGTGTGTATGTATGCATGTATATATATCGGTAGTATGTATATAATAGTATATGTATATATATATATATATATATATATATATATATATATATATATATATATATATATATATATATATATATATATATAATAATATATTTATGTATATATAGTATATGTATATATACATATATATATGTGTAATATATAATAATATATATATTATATATATATATATATAATATATATATATATATATAAATATTCACACACACACACACACACACACACACACACACACACACAACCGATCCTGGCGCTGTGATTCCTCTTGACCCTGAGATTTTCATGATTCATCGTGCTTCCACTTAAGGTTTCTGCTTGTAATACAATTGTTGTACACGGACTCACACTGATATACCAAAGATTGCACTAGCGAAGAATAATTGAATAGTATATATCAGCCTTGCTTTGGTGGATCGAGAAAGAGAATGAAAGCGAATAGAATAGCCTTCATTTGTTATGTATTCATTACAGCACAGTGAAATGCTTTGATCAGAGTGCAGGGTCAGCCATGACGCATTTCCCCTGCAGGGTTAAGGGCCTTTTTCGAGTGCCCAAGAGTAGCAGGACTTTAACCCAATCACAACTCCCAGGGCCTTAATAAGTTTGTCTTCTATTAGAGAACTGCCTTCCAAGATCCTTAGTACTGTTTTGACTTTTGCAATTGTAGTACAGCGTTGTACAGTGGTCAAGTTACGAAGTAAAAACACTTCGGTATCTTTACTTTACCGGAGAATTTATTTATTTATTTCTTTACTTTGTAATTCTACTCATTACATTTTCACCCAATTATCTGTACTTTCTACTCCTTATGGTTTAAAAATAGCATGTAATTCCGGCTTGTTTTCATTAATAAAAGAAATAAATACAAATATCCAGATTGATTATTTCATCCGGATAGAGTGAACGTGTTGTGATTGTGGTTGGATGAGATATGAAACATATATCATTCCGACACCCTATTGGTTTGTACTCGAGACATCCCGCCTGCACACGACACCTCTAGCGAGGACGTAACCAGTGTAGAGGTCGTTATTAAAAAAAAAAAAAAAAAAAAAGATAATTTATTACTAGTGATTATTTCTCGTTTATTGTTTGTTTGTTTGATCAAAGGGGTGTTTTCTCTGCGCTACAGTAGGGAGTTCTGTAGAGAGATGTTTGAATAAATTAGCGTCTGCGATCATTACTTTTATACTAGTACTTTTACAGAAGTCTTTTTAAACCGTTGTATATTTACTTGCTTTATATATATATATATATATATATATATATATATATATATATATATATATATATATATATATATATATATACATATACACTTTTGACAGGAGTGGCACTGAATCATCATCATCACATCATCTCACAGAGGAAAATGGGTTTTCCTTTGACCGAGGCACGACAGTGACAGTAAATCGTCACTATGACCTCTGGCTTTTTCCGAGGCTCTAACTAAAAGTATATACCTTCCATTTTTTCTGTGTAATGTGCGCACCCACATGTTAAACGAACCCGGACTAAAATGAATCGAATTCTGGAAAAATAACCTCATAGTTTTCATTCAATAAAAGACCCACTGATGAACCTTTAGGTCACATGGAAAATTACGCAAATGAAACGGGTCGGGAATTCCTTTCAAATAATACGCTTTAGAATATGCCTGTGTTGCATTTCCCGAACTGTGTATTATGCTCTATGAAATAATGCTGCTATGGAACACTTTTATTCCAATACTGCTGCTCATGGGACTGTTTATTTCAGTTACTGCCAATGGTGCTGTGACTACACAATAGCACAGCTATTCTCAGCGTTCACCCGAATACACTGTAACCCATCCCGATGGGGTTTGTGTTGTTCTGTTTGCTTTGGTTAGCCTGTTTCTTTTACACTTGTCTTCAACTGGCACATTGCTATACCTAATGCACTCCTGTTTTGTTCTGCTCGGCACAATGGTTCCAAAAGAAAGAAATGTACAGATGAATTCAGCTGATTGCTTATGTCAAATGTATGATTAGTTGTTGAATAAATAGGCGCATGCTCATAGGTTAGATACAGCGTCCATCAGTACTTATTCAATAATTCCAAATGGTCTATTCGCTTCCTTTCATATCCGCCATAAGCAAATGTCGTTGCTTTTCCGATGCTTGTGCAGCTTCCAGACATGTATTTTCATATTAAAGCGTTTAACCAATCACATTTCAGCCATCATTTGTTGCCAGGCAGAGTCAAAGTCAGAGAAGTCTGCCTCGAGGCCTTCACAATCCATTCTGCAGGCACCTCTAACACAGAATAATCGTTGATGAAACTGCTGATTCAGCCAATCCGATTTTGAATTGGTGTCACCCACGCCCTCTAGCAGGCGTATGACGTCACCGTATTCAGAGCCGTTGATTGGACAGTCTAGATTGCGTCCAATTTAGCTATTTTTGTCGCCCTACAATGGCTGAAGGAGAAGAAAAACAGATGAAGTGGCAGATTTACTTTCAAGGCCATTTTCAAGTCGGAATTTTCAAGAAAAGCCGGGCATTGTTAAGAAAGTTTGGACAACTCCGAAGCTCCGCCTGTCACGACCAGGAAGAGGATTTATCCGCCTCTTTCACGTTAGCAACTGGTTTTGAGGAAAGAGAGGAGGATGGATTTTGTTTACAAACAATCCGATTTTTTTGTTGAGTAAAATGCTGCTGTTTTCCTAAATAATATTGCAAGTTTATTATTGATCCGTTTCTTATGCGGGTCATGGATGGAGCTGCAGTAGAATACATGTCTGTAGCTGCAGTAGTTAGCCCCTGGCTTATTTATTCAGTACAGGCATTTATTGTGTTTACAGCAATGGCAATGGCCCTTTATACTGAATTTCTGCATATTAAGATGGTTTTTATAAACATCAATTCAGACGGAGCACTACCGTCTGTAGTTGTCATAATCTTGAGAAACTTATAAACAGGGCAGCTTGGTGGTGCTGGGATTTAAACCTGTGACTTTCTTAACCTGCCTGGTCTACTTGGACATTTTGAACTCGATGGAAAGAATTGGAACGATGATTGAAGCCCCAGTTTTCACACCGTAGACAAGAGGCTGACCTTGTTCATACCCTTGCAGGTGAACAAGTCACAAATCTCCACATGCACAGTCTAAAACCTAGTTTTTGACAGCAAATCACATAGAAAGCTTATTGCCAGGTGCCCACAAACATCTGATCATTTAGCAAAATATCACTATAACTCATGTGTATGTGTATATATATTCATTCATTCATCTTCTACCGCTTTATCCCATTATCTTCCATCCCCTCGCCCTATCCCCCCATCTTCCCTCGGGTTCACGGGGAGTCTGTGCCTATCTCAGGCGTCTATGGGCATTAAGGCAGGATACACCCTGGATGGAATGCCAGCCCATCACAGGGCGCACACACACACACGCGCACACACACACACACACACACACACACACACACACACCAACACACACACATTCATTCATACACTAGGGACAATTTTCCAAGGAGCCAATCAACCTACCGTGCATGTTTTTGGACTGGGAGAAAACTGGGGAACCTGGAGTGGAGAACATGAAACCTCCACACACACACACACACACACACACACACACACACACACACACGGCGGAGGCGGGAATCGAACCCGGACCCTGGAGGTGTGAGGCTAATGTGTATATATATATATATATATATATATATATATATATATATATATATATATATATATATATATATAGATATATATATATATATATATATATATATATATATATATATATATATATATATATATATATATATATATATATATATATATAGATATATATATATATATATATATATATATATATATATATATATATATATATATATATATATATACTATATATATATATATATATATATATATGATATATATACTCAATATCTCAAAATCTCAAAAAATACATGGGGGAAAATGCTATAAACAAAGAATGCTTTCAAAAAATGGAAGTGTTAATTATTTACTTTCATCAATGAAAGAAATGCAGTGAATGAAGAAAAGAGAAATGGAAATGAAATCAATATTTGTTGTGAACACACTTTACCTTCAAAACAGCAGCAGCAGTTCTTCTAAGTACACTTACACACAGTGTTTATGAAGGAACTCGGCTGGTAGGTTGTTCCATCTTGGAGAAGTAAACACAGATCTTCTGTGGATGTCGAGACGTTCTCACATCCATGATGTATCAGGGATCTGTGGGGGGTCCTGCCAATTTTCTAGTTCTTCTAATTTATTTATTTTTTTCTTTTTGTTCGCTCACGTTGCATTTTGATAAAAATTGAAAAAAAAAACATTATTGATATTTCAGCATTCTTTGTTTACAGCATTTTTTCACACCTTCCTAAAACCGCTTGTTGCACAGTACTGAATATATACACACATACAACAAACACACTGAACACATGTATACATTATATGGCACTGTAAAATGCTCCGTTTTGCTAATTTATGTACTGTAGTGTATACTGTATATATACAGTATTCTACTGTCTCATACTGATTGTATATATATATATATATATATATATATATATATATATATATATATATATATATATATATATATATATATATATATAATGAAAGAGGAAAATGAAAGTATATATGAGATGGAAAATGGATGTATATATATATATATATATATGAAAGAGGAAAATGAAAGTGAATACCGGAAAATGCACATTCCCATTGCCCATTGCACTATGTGAAAATTCAGACCATTTAGTAGACAATTTAATTACAAGCTTTGGAAGGTATGCATTAAACCCAATAAGCACAAACCGAGCTCGTCACCGAACCCCACATATCTCTTCGAATGGTGCAATCCTGTCTATTTTATCCTTGTGCTTGTTCATTATGCCTTTGTTTATATTTTACTTTCTTCTATCTCCCTCTTTAATCCTCTTTATCCCTGCGTGTGTGGAGGTGATTATTTGGCTAAGCGTGTGTGAAAACTACGCTTTAACCTTCAGGTTGGAGTTGTATCAGAGAACAAGTAAAGAAAAGGCGAAGATTAAAGAAAGGGTGAAAGAGAGAACACGGCGGCGGCGCTTTGGCTTTTTGTGGGCCGGCGTTCCGGTGGCGGTGGCTGTGTGTTTCATGTGCATGATAAAACGCAGAGAGGGTAATGAGAAAAGGAGAAGACAGGCCTCATTAGATGCTTGCACCCTAAAAGGCCACAGAGGAGAGGCTGCACTGCGCTCTGTCTTATCTCGCTTCTCTTTACTCTTCAGGTTTCACCTCATCCCTCTGATCTTCTTCCTCAGCGTCGCTCGACTCCTTCCTCCGCCTGTACTGTCCATATCTTCAGTCTGTTTCTTTTTTTTTTTTAAGTCATAATTTGATGACTGATTACATTGCTTTTTAAATTTCCTTGTAGTGCTTATAATTGTTTGTTGCCGTCACATACTGTATAAGATTAAAAAAAATAAAATCAGGATATATAATTTAGTCCGTATGTAAAGAATAGGTAGCCAAAAAGTGTTTTTAGATCCATACACAGAATGATTTTTGGCATCCATATATTATATACACCGAACAGGCATAACACTATGTCCAGTGACCGTGAATAACACTGATTATCTTTGCATCATGGCATGTGTTAGTGAGTGGGACATGTGATCGTTCTGTACCGCAAAGTTGAAACAGGAAAGGGATTTGAACGTGTTTGGCGAGGGCCAAAACTGCAGGTCATGTTGGGGTGAATGGTTAACCAGTGGACAGGGCCATGGACAAAACCAAGGCTCTCTGATGAACATGCGGAGCTGACCCTAGTGGTCTTCCATACTAGGGTCTCAGCTGACCCTAGTGGACCTCCATTCTAGGGTCTCAGCTGACCCTAGTGGTCTTCCATACTGGGGTATCAGCTGACCCTAGTGGTCTTCCATACTAGGGTCTTAGCTGACCATAGTGGACTTCCATACTAGGGTCTCAGCTGGCCCTAGGCGTCTTCCATACTAGGGTCAGCTGAGACCCTAGTAGACTTCCATACTAGGGTCTCAGCTGACCCTAGCAGACTTCCATACTAGGGTCTCAGCTGACCCGAGTGGACGTCCATACTAAGGTCTCAACTGACTCTAGTAGACTTCCATACTAGGTTCTCAGCTGACTCTAGTGGACTTCCATTCTAAGGTCTCAGATGACCCTAGTGGTCTTCCATACTAGGGTCTCAGCTGACCCTAGTGGTCTTCCATACTAGGGTCTCAGCTGACCCTAGTGGACTTCCATACTAGGGTCTCAGCTGACCATAGTGGACTTCCATACTAGGGTCTCAGCTGACCATAGTGGACTTCCATACTAGGGTCTCAGCTGACCCTAGTGGACTTCCATACTACGGTCTCAGCTGACCCTAGCAGCACTTCCATACTACGGTCTCAGCTGACCCTAGTGGACTTCCATACTACGGTCTCAGCTGACCCTAGTGGACTTCCATACTACGGTCTCAGCTGACCCTAGTAGACTTCCATACTAGGGTCTCAGCTGACCCTAGTAGACTTCCATACTAGGTTCTCAGCTGACCCGAGTGGACGTCCATACTAAGGTCTCAACTGACTCTAGTAGACTTCCATACTAGGTTCTCAGCTGACCCTAGTGGACGTTCCATTCTAAGGTCTCAGACTGACTCCTAGTGGTCTTCCATACTAGGGTCTCAGCTGACCCGAGCAGCACTTCCATACTAAGGTCTCAGCTGACCCTAGTAGACTTCCATACTAGGGTCTCAGCTGACCCTAGTGGACTTCCATACTAGGGTCTCAGCTGACCCATAGTGGACTTCCATACTAGGGTCTCAGCTGACCCGAGTGGACGTCCATACTAAGGTCTCAACTGACTCTAGTAGCTTCCATACTAGGTTCTCAGCTGACTCATAGTGGACTTCCATACTAAGGGTCTCAGCTGACCCTGACCCTAGTGGACCCTCTTCCATACTACGGTCTCAGCTGACCCTAGTGGTCTTCCATACTACGGTCTCAGCTGACCCTAGTGGACTTCCATACTAAGGCCTCAACTGACCCTAGTAGACTTCCATACTAGGGTCTCAGCTGACCCTAGTAGACTTCTACACTAGATGGCTCTTTAGTCGCTTCGTCTGTTGGATCGGACCACCCTGGCCCGGCTCCACATGTTCACCAGAGATCTAATCTATAGTAATCTCAGATGTTCTTTGATATTTTTTAAAGTCACACTGGATAGAATCACTAAAAACTGTCTCACAATCCCCTCTAAATGTAACTGGACTGCGGTTGTCAGAATCTTTCAAAAGTGGTCCAAAGAAGGAACAATGGTGATCCAGTGGACAGGGTCATGGGCAACCCAAGGATCTCTGATACATCTGGTGAGCCAGCCAGTGTGGTCCAGTCCAACATACCGAGTGACTATAGCTCCAACTAGTGTAGAAGTTAATGCTGTAATTATGTTAGAGACTGTTTTGCAGCAATAGGGTTACCAACACAACACAGGTGGTTACTGATTGCTGTACAGTTTATATGCCATGGTTATACGAGATGGTCATCCACTCCTCTACCTATCCAAACTAAAGTAATGTCAGATATATTTTTCAAGTCATACTTGCATGCATGGATACGATCACTAAAAACCGCACTCGAAGGCACTATGAGAGCTGGAAATAGTGGGTTCTGAAGGTTCTTTTGGTGCAGACCATCTATCGTTTACCCCTTTATGGGTTCTCCAATGGATAATGCGCTGCCAAAACTGTTTAAGTATGGTTTTAGAGATTGAATCCTCGGTTCACAATAGTGAGAATGATTTCATGCCGGCAGATTTTCACAAGTATTATGGAATCCGTGCTATTTAGTCTCTCTCTCTCTCTCTCTCTCTCTCCTATCCTGGACTCTTTCTTTCCTTGAACATTTTGCTCTACATTTTTCACCTCCTTTTATTGCCTTTTGCTTGTTTATCTCGCCGCCTTATATTATCCATCATTCTTCATTTTCAGATCTCTTTTATGCTGTCCTGTCCTCCTCTTCCCCTTCTCTACTATTCACACTTTCCACGGCTTGTTTATCATCTCAACCTGCATTCTCTCTCTCTCTCTCTCTCTCTCTCTCTCTCTCTCTCTCTCTCTCTCTCTCTTTGTCTCTTTTTTTCCTCCTTTTTTAACCTGTTATTTTACCGCCTATTCCTCTTTCTTCTTCCTCCCCCCCTGTCATGCTCTCTCCAATTTAATCCGATATTGTCAGATTTCCTTTCCTTTTTCAAACCCCCGTGCCTTTATTCTCTGCTCTTTGGCCCTCTCTGCTACTGCGGTTATCTTTTGCTCGTCTCAATTCCTCACTTTTATTCTCCTCTCCACTTTTCGTAAGTGTCCCAAAATGTACTTTTTCTTTTTTTTTTTTTTTTTTTTTTTTTTCTTACCTGTTTATCTGATTAACTCCCTTTGTGTTTTTCTCTCTCCGTTGATTCTTATTGTATCTACCTCTCCTTATACAGTATGTGAGTCACAATAACTAAAACTCTGTAATATGAGCGCTTATAAATACTTCACAAAAAGCTCAGCTTGGGCTTTGCTAATGAAGCTCTGGATGTACTGTGTTTGTATGTGTATTGTGTGCTTGTCATTTTGTGTATATGTGTGTGTGTGTGTTTGTGTGTGTGTGTTTGATGTTTTAGCTATTTTCCAAATCCCATTCTCTTTTGTATGGAGAGCACCGGGAAGGTGCGAGTAAACACTGGTGTCAGAAATGTTATGACTGCTTAATAATGACACAGTGAACTGGAATTAGTGTTCTATGACCCAGAATTTGTGTATTTTTTATTTGAAGGATTTTTTTTTCCTCCCCTCCCCCCACCACAATATATCCCTTGTTATCTTTCACAACGAGAGAAAACTATACTGAGGCACTGGAGCACAAAATGATCCATATGGTTTACTTAGTCGTTAATGCAGTAGAAATCACAACCCGCTGTTACAATTATTATTGTTATTATTATTATTATTATTATTATTATTATTATTATTATTATTATTGAGTGTAAGTAAGTTGTTTTATTAAGTGTTTTGAGTCTGTCTGTTGAGCCTAAACCAACCTGTTTTTTTCTTAAGGTACACGATGAGAGCCCGAAACTACTTTATTTTAACGTGAGTGAGTCTAGTCAGCAAGGGGCACGGTGGGACGGTGGTGGCTTAGTGGTTAGCATGTTCGCCTCACACCACCAGGGTCCGGGTTCGATTCCCGTCTCGGCCATGTGTGTGTGGAGTTTGCATGTTCTCACCCGTGCCTCAGGGGTTTTTTTTTTTCTCCGGGTTCTCCGGTTTCCTCCCCCGGTCCAAAAACATGCACGGTAGGTTGATTGGCACCTTGGAAAATTCTCCCTAGTGTATGAATGTGTGTGTGTGTGTGTGTGTGTGTGTGTGTGTCCTGCGATGGGTTGGCATTCCATCCAGGGTGTATCCTGCCTTAATGCCCATAGACACCTGAGATAGGCACAGACTCCCCGTGACCCGAGGGAAGATCGGATAAAGCGGTAGAAGATGAATGAATGAATGAATGATTCTAGTCAGTACTTTTACCACAGTATTTTGGAACATGACTATCATGTACTTCTAAATGAGAGAAGGATGTGTGTACTTTTGACACCTCTGCCACTTGTGAATCGATGCTCGTCTACACACACACACACACACAGCACTGTGCAAAAGATTTAGGCAGGTGTGGAGAAAAAAGGCTATAAACATGCTTTAAAAAAATGGAATTATTTACTTTCATCAATGAAAGAAATGCAGCAGTGAATGAAGGAAAAGAGAAATGGAAATGAAATCAATATTTGGTTGTGAACACACTTTACCTTCAAAACAGCAGCAATTCTTCTAGGTACACTTACACACAGTGTTTATGAAGGAACTCGGCTGGTTGGTTGTTCCATCTTGGAGAAGTAAACACAGATCTTCTGTGGATGTCGACGTTCTCACATCCTTCCGTCTCTTCATGGAATCCCACACACACTCCATGATGGTGAGATCAGGGCTCTGTGGGGGGGTCGTGCATCACTTCTGCTACTTCTACTTCTTCGAAACCTAAAACTTCTACTTCTTCGAAACCTAAAACTTTTGCACAGTACGGTATATATACACACATAAACACACTGAAACATGTATACATTATATGCACTGTAAAATTCTCCGTTTTGCTAATTTATGTACTGTAGTTATAGTTATTAATAAAGTACAGTATACTGTCTCATACTGATTGCTATTCTTCAAGCCTCCGGGCTAGACAAGGCCAAGGCTTGGGATATTTTCAATTTATCATGGGGTCATAAATAAAGCCCATTAAAAAATACCTGAATTACAATATCGGGAATTCACGGACTGCCTGTATTCACATTTTCATTGAACAAATGAATATTGACGTATTTGAAGGTAATGATTTGAGAGTGAAAAAGTTTTGCCCTATAAATCTTTTTTTGTAAATCCATGCTAGAAGTCATTCATTCATTCATCTTCATCTTCTACCGCTTTATCCGATCTTCCCTCGGGTCACGGGGAGTCTGTGCCTATCTCAGGCGTCTATGGGCATTAAGGCAAAGATACACCCTGGATGGAATGCCAACCCATCGCACGGACACACACACACACACACACACACACACACACACACACACACACACACACACTCATAATCACACACACGTCCAGGGTGTATCCAGCCATGCTAGAAATGATTTTCCAAAATGTGACATTATTGCTTTCCACTGGGGGGAAAAAAAAGAAAGTTATATTCCTTTGTATGGATTGCAATAAGTCACGCCACGTTTTTTCAGTACGTCTATTAATTGAATTTCTTTTTTGGGGAGGGGAAAACTTTCGCGTGTGTCATTTGACGGACGGCCTCCAAGCGATTGATTTTTTTTCCAAAGCTTACCGATGCACGATCGAGGGTCTGATAGTTGCCCGCGCGCGCAATAACGCGAAGGTCGGTAGCCCTTCCAGCACGCTAGCTTTAAATTTCGCCAATCAATATAAAACAATAACGATGAAGTGCAGTCAGTCGGCTGCCATTGTATATTTTAGAACAAGCGAGCGAGAGACTGTCAGACTCCTTATTGCAATTCTTTTGCTACGTTGCACCTTGAACCAAGCCGAGGCTGATATCATAGAAAATTATAGATGACTCCTCAATCACAATACACACACACACACTCATCTATATATATATATATATATATATATATATATATATATATATATATATATATATATATATATACATATATACACACACACACGCTTTTCTGATTCCCTGTCCATGGCAGTGTAAAATCTTAGGCGTTATTCCAGTGACAGTTTCTTTATTTCTCATATAGACAGATGAGACGTGGTCCGTTTTGAAGCTGGCAGGACACCGTGCATAACCCCATGAACTGGTGCGCTCTTGACTCTGTATTATTTTTAATCTGAATTTGCAAGCGTTTTCTTGTTGCGCCTCAAAGCGCAACACCTGATGGCACTTTCTGTTTCTTTTTAATACTCAATTCTGTCCGGCAACAAATTGTGGACACCGAAAGGAGTCGTTTCAAATCCCTGTCGGACATTAAAAGTGTTGTTTTGGACATATGAACGCCAAAATAAAACATCCCAAAGTCTCCAACTGGCAATTACTATCACCCATTTTCACAACAGGAGTCTAAACCCTGGTGCAGGTGGTATAGCCCAGTGGTTAAGGTGTTGGACTCTGGACCGTAAGATCATGGGTTCAAACCACACCACCACCACCAAGCTGCAACAAGTGGGCTCTTGAGCAAGGCCCTTAACCCTCAATTGCTCAGTTCGCAAGGATAAAGGCGTCTGCCAAATGCTGTAAATGTAAATGATTTTTTCTGATTTCAAGCAGTCGTAAAGAATGCTTATTTCAGTATTCCATAGCCCTCTTGTTGCTTCGATCATGTCTAGAAAGATTCATAGTCATCGCTCTTGCAACAAGACTAATACACCTGATTTACACAGGCTGTTTTCTGTTTTTCACACCATCTTGTGCATGGAAAAAAAAAAAACCCGAGAGAGTCTTTAGATCACGTTGATGTGAGCTACAACTGAAGCTCTTGACCTGTATCTTCACGATTGCGTCGTTGTCACATGATTGACCGATTGGAAAATTACATGAATTATCAAGAGTACACGTTTTCCTAATTAAAGTATTATGTATGTGAGAATGTATAGGGGGGGAGAACAAAGCAGCATGGCACTGTAGCTGAGCTATTACTCCCATTTATACTGATAGCGCTTATAATCAGGCTGTTAAACAACGTGCAAATAATTATCAAGGAGCCACCAAACAAGTGTTTCTAGTTATGAAGATCTTCAATTTCACCACAGGAAATAAACAATCTTTTTTTTTACACCCCCCTTTCTTTTTTTCTCTTCTCTCCTGTGCACACAATACACAGGGTGCAATCTTATCAACATGGCCCAAACATTAAAACGACCAGTTGCCACTCATGCTATTGGTTTTGCTTATGTGCATTTGTCATAATGGACATAATGTTATGTCTATTGCCATTCATTATGGAGAACCAACCAAACTTATTGTGAGTTGCATTTTAATCTTGTATAGCATCGGCTTCTTCCTCGGGTCTCCATCAGCGCGTAGGGGTGTCGGGGGTCTTTCCTGCCACGGGGCTGTGGAGGCTCCTAGATACGAGGCACTGCAAGGGTCTGGAAAGGTCTGGAAAAGAAACAGGCCGGTATTTGGGAGTCCAGACGTTCCCCATCTCAACCCCTGTCCGGCAGCCTTTTATACAAGTCGCCGGTTTGAAGATAATGGATGTGCCACTCCGCACCCTGCCTCTTTATCTGCCTTTGCACAGTCCCTCTACGTCCTGCTGTGGGGCAGAGACCTGCGCTGGACAGATTTTTACATCCCGCACCTACAAAACGTTTTTTTTTTCGGCAGGCAAATATTTAACTCGCTCCCGACCTTGTACCTGTATACCTTTTTTTTTTCAATGCTGCTTTTTGCAGTCTTATATATATATATATATATATATATATATATATATATATATATATATATATCTAAAATATAGATATATATATATATATATCTATTTTTTTTTTTTTGGATTCTCTTGCAACCCATCAAATCTTGTCCTGCAGTAGTGCGGGTGTCTACTGTGAGGGCGAGTTTCGGAGAGCGCTTGCCTGTTTCCGTAGATGGGGCTGAGGCCCCTCGTGCCAACATTAAATAGCCAAAATATCATTATATAACCAAAAATATCTCTCAATTCTACAATAGTTTTGTGTGCACCTAAATCTGATAGGCTGGAAGGTGTGCATGCATGCATAATGTTGTATGTGTAATGTTGTAAGTTATTTTGCTGCCTTAAAATGTAATCATGGTACCTAGTAAACATACAGTAAGAGACACTTTTTGTAAGCATTTCCTAATTAGTATGATAAACATTTCCCTAATTATTTACCTCTGCATCATGCTTAAAAATATTAATAGATTTGCCGATTGATCAGCTTTTACTGATTTTCAATATATATATATATATATATATATATATATATATATATATATATATATATATATATAGATATATATATATATATATATATATATTTGAAAAAACATTTTCTCGATTTTAATTTTCCTATGCTGTGACTGATACATCATTTCACCTGCCTTAGGCTTTGATTAAAGCATTCGTCTCCATCTTTGGGAGGCTCCATGTTGAATGTCATCTAATTTAAATTGCGCTTGTCTCAATCTATTCACCAAGGGGCTTATTAAAGACCTCCGTGAGGACTGGATTATGGATTGGAAAGTGAGTTTTAAATCCATGCAATATTTGGAAGTATGTTCGTTTCCTCTATTAGAAACCCCATGGCAGGCATTTAAGGAATACGGTAACAATTGATGTAAGTGTGTTAAGATGTCTGGGATCGTTAGTGGCTGTCACGACTATAACCCCATACTCAAGTCATGTAAACTTGTATTAGTGACTGTGTGGGGGTGTTCTCTCTCTCTCTCTCTCTCTCTCTCTCTCTCTCTCTCTCTATATATATATATATATATATATATATATATATATATATATATATATATATATATATATATTATATACACTTTCTGGTTTAGCTGGTCAGTTATAATACAGTACCTCTGTAGCAGATAGTGTTAAGGGCTTTGCTCAAGAGCCCAAGAGTGGTATCGTGGCGTTGCTGGAGCTAAACCCCCAACTCTGGTATCCGTTATTGATGACGTTTTCCTGGGACAACACAGTACCACTTTTCTTCTGAAACATGCTAGTGGGCTGAACAAAAAAAATACAACTATAACTTCAGACTCATTTTCGAGAATGTTTCTGCCATTCGGAAATAGAAAAGTGTAATTTGAGGAACATTCTAAATTCCACTTCAGTTTTCATTGTATAGCGCTTTCACAACGGACATTGTTCCAAAGCGTTATCTTTACAGAGGTAAAGAGGAATGTGTAATTTTGAGGCCTATAATTTGCTGCTTATTCATAATAAGTGATGATTTGATGGTGAGAAAAAACTCCTTGAGATGGTATGAGGAAGAACCCGACTCAGAAAGGATGACATTCTCATCTGGGTGGCACCAAATGTCAAATATTGAAATGACGAGCACATGTCCATGTGGGTAAAATCTCTGGCTTATCATACTGTCTGTATGTTACACTTGTGTAATATATTTCTGTCAGGGGTGGAACGTAATGAAGTACAGTACAAATACGTTCGTTACTATACTTAAGTTGATTTTTCTGGTAAAAGTACGTCATTATTTATTTCTTATACTTTTGCTCATTCCATTTTTGTTTTACAAAAATAACTGTATTTTCTACGTCTTACATCTCCAAACCAGACTCATTACTTTAGTTTCAATCTATTTGGTGACATCACCAATATATTTTCCGCATTCCATTTTCAACCCATCAACCTATTTCTTCTTATTTCTTCTTATTTGGTTCCCCCAAAATACCGCCACCCCGAAATCCAGACGTCTCATATGGGATGGATGGATGGTTGCTTGCTTGCTTACTTACTTCCTAACTTACTGATTGACTGACTTGCTGACTGATTGACTGTCTGACTGTCTGACTTACTGACTGACTGACTGACTGACTGACTGACTTACTACTTACTTACTTATTTACTGACTGACTTGCTGACTGACTGTCTGACTGACTGACTGACTGACTGCTGACTGACTTGACTGACTGACTGTCTGACTGACTGACTGACTGACTGACTGTCTGACTGACTGACTGTCTGACTGATGACTGACTGACTGTCTGACTGACTGACTGTTGACTGACTGATTGACTTGCTGACTGACTTGCTGTCTGACTGACTGTCTGACTGACTGACTTGCTGAGTAACTTGCTGACTGACTGACTGTCTGACTGACTTGCTGTCTGACTGACTGACTGACTGCTGACTGATTGACTGACTGTCTGACTGACTGACTGACTGACTGACTGACTGACTGACTGACTGACTTGCTGACTAACTGACTGACTGATTGACTGTCTGACTGACTGACTTGCTGACTGACTTGCTGACTGACTGACTGACTGACTGACTGACTGAGTGACTGACTGACTGACTGACTGACTGACTGACTGACTGACTGACTGACTTGCTGACTGACTGACTGACTTGCTGACTGACTGACTTACTGACTGACTGACTTGCTGACTGACTGACTGGACTGACTGACTGACTGACTTACTTACTGACTGACTGACCTATTGACTGACTGACTTTATGTCTTTACTGATCCCAAGGGAAATTCTAGGTATCCAACAGCAGTACCAAAAAATGTCATTTAATAGATTAAAGATTACACCGCGAGTCTGTACAAAGTCAGTATAAAGTATAAAGATATAACAGTGCGAATTCCTTGTATATTTACTTAGTCATGTTAAAACTCTAATGTTTAAAGATAAGCATGTTAAAATAATTTGTTAAACCGATAAGACGCGTAAAGAATTGCAGTGCAGAATTGATGTGCGTTTAAATAATATATATGAATATGTCTATATGTATATCGCAAATGTATAAAAATAAAGCGACTTCGCAGACACACCGAATGTTCCGAATGTTTTCACCAACGATCGTTATAAAACGTTTAAAACACATTATTGTATTAATCACATTAAGTAATGAATAAAATGTTTAGGTACAGTACTATACATATAAACATAATGAAATCTCAGCCAATCAGCTCAATCAAGTTCTGCCCTTAGCCAATAGAAACAAAGCACATTGTTTCATAGTGAAAGCATTGTGTGCATTCGGTGAGTTTACACGTGGTTTGCTCTAGTGACTGTTTTAAGTGTACTGTATTGTGACTTAATATTATTCCTGAAACGTGTTTTTATGCATTATTTGTTGATTGGGTATGAATTAGGGTCAAGTTTTCCCGTCTTGGAACGCAACCCTTGCGACGTCTCGTAACCTCGCGATGTCGCACGCAATCCACATAAGCCGCTACTTCAAAGAGATTTATTCATGCCAGAATACATTCATAAGATCATTACGCTGTGATCTGTATTTGTATATACCTGTTTTATTAGTGACAGTAGAATATGAAATCGTATCCAATTATCCTCTGATCTCGCCATGTCATGTCTCCGAAATCGGCTGCATGTCACCCATGTTCTTCAATGATCTGTGTAGGTTTTTTCTTTTTTTTTTTTTTTTTTTTTTTATTGAGAAATGGGTTCATCAAAGTATAGAGAGATAGAGAACAAGGAACGGAAAAAAAAAAACAAGTACACCTGTAACAAAGCCGTCAAAGGCAGGCGGGAAAGTCAGTTGTTGACAGCCCTGTTGGAGACACGCTTGTGTGTGTAATGTGTTGAAACACGCTTCTAAAAGTGTGTGCGTTTGATTTGATGGCGCCGGAGCAGGTGACCTGGCATTTCAGTGACTTTTAGAGGTGAGAGGAGAGCGCGTTGCTTTCTTCTTCCTTCCTCACTCCAGCGTTTCTCTCCGCATACTTTTTTTTCTATGCTTTCTATCCGCTTTTTTTCTTCTCCACCCCCCCTCCCCCCCCCCTTCCTTTCCTCATGCAGTCTGTCATTTGCCATTTTTCGTCCGGTGCTCTACCATATGATCTTTCCTATGTTGGATAGACAAGTATATCTCGGCCATTGCACTTTGGGTTACCGTTTTTTTTTCTTCCTTCTTTATTATGCAACTGTTTCTCTATCTATCCAGTAAACTCTTCTTTGGTTAGAATGTAACTATATTCCCAAACAGCTCTTGATTAAAATGCAAATTATAACCACTTTACATTGTATGGGTTAGTGGTTAAAGTCTCCGGTTCAAATCCCAGAATATGAGAGCGGGTAGCTCAGTGGTCTAAGGCGCTTGGGTGCTGATCGGAAGATCCGGGTTCGAGCCCCCCCCCCCGGTATGGCCAAGCTGCCGCCCTTGGGTCCTTGAGCAAGACCCTTAACCCTCTGTGCTCCAGGGGCACCGTATCATGGCTGACCCTGCGCTCTGACCCCAACTACCAACATCAAGCTGGGACAATGGGTATATGCGAAGAAAAGAATTTCACTGTTCACTGTGTGCTGTAATGTTTATGTGACAAATAAAGGATAAAAAAAAAAGAACCACCAGTGTTACCGCTTGATGTCAGATTCTCCCAGGAGTGCAATTCCGGGTTCTCGGCGAGCATTTCCGGATCGGCGGCCATCTTGCCGCTTTTCTGAGGATTAAAGCCATTGATATCACTGCCAGATCCTGCCCCTGACATTACTCTCGCCACTGTAATGATTACCTGGTTTCCTGTTCCTGTCTCGGATTCCAGTACAAGTTATGGTTTGTTTATATCCTGCCCTGTCTTGATTTTTGCACTGTTTCTGCTTTCGCCTTTTCCAGTTTCTCAGTCAGTGTCATTATTTCCAACTCTGGAACACTGTATCTCTGGTATTTAGCTTGCCGTGCGTCAGTAATAACGGTCCGTATGGAAATTGCATCTTGTTACACCATAGTAAGACCAGTTATGGGAGGGGTGTAGCTCAGTGAGGAGGTGGTAGCGATGGGTAACTGATCCGGGTTCGAGCCCCGGTATCGCCAAGCTGTCACCCTTTGGTCCTTGAGCAAGACCCTTAACCCTCTGTGCTCCAGGGGCGCCGTATCATGGCTGACCCTGCGCTCTGACCCCAGCTACCAACATCAAGCTGGGATATGCGAAGAAAAAAGAATTTCACTGTGCTGTAATGTATATGTGGCAAATAAAGGCTATTATCCAATATGTGGGTAGGGATGTGACGGTGAAACGGTGACAACTGCATCACCGCGGCATTGCAGGTGACGTCACACACTCTAACGCTAACACACAAATTCCCGTTGTGTCGACGTGTCTGGTCGAGACCTGCACTCCCGCGGGACCCGAGTGCTGGACATGAGTGTGTGTGTGTGTTCGAGTTGCGTGAGAATACTATTATTTGCGGGACTCCCGGTCTTTATGTATGTAAATATATATTAAAAACAAATAAACTGTTATGAATCTACTACACAAAGCAACAACGTCAACTAATGTGAAAATAAACAATATACAAGGCACAAGGTTCGGGAATGACTTAAATATTGTCTTCCGGAGAAAATAACGTATTTTTGCATGAACGGGTGCGAGAGCGGGACAAAAACGCAAATATTACGGGCAAAATAGCATATATTATTTATACGGGGGCGGGATGGAACCTTGCGCAGGTCTCTAGTGTACGGCTTTTACATACGGCTGGTGAGTTTCGGGACAATTCAGTTATATGTTACATCCCCCGATCTGCAGTCAACTATTATTATTTCCTATTTAACTGTATTATATCGGCTGTGTTGTGTTGTTTCATCGATAAAGTTCATAAATAAACACGCACGTTTTTTTTTTACAGGATGTTTTAGCATCATTTCTTTGTTTGTTATTCTTGTTAACATAAAATGTGTTCTTTTCGTAGTTGAGAGGTACGGTGAAGTCGGACTTTCCGTGTCATACACACACACACACACACACACACACACACTTTTTATTACCAGTTCCGGTTATACAGTCGTGCTCGTCAGGAAAGATCGCCGCCAACGCTGGCGCTTGTTGGTGATCTCTCATTGTGGTAGTCAAAAAGTGCCTGGGATTAAACCGATCACATACTTTTCCCCATTTGACTGCTGTAATTATTGTATTAATTAAGGGTGGAACTAAGAGTTGGCGACTCTGGGACATCACCAATTGTTCGAAACCATCGCGACCTTATTTCGAACACCTTGGGTCGTTTATAATAGAGCAGCGTAGTGGCGTGTTACCTTTTATAAGGAAGGTGAGAGTGTGAGGGTTTGTGCAAAGTGAATTTCGGCTTTACCGGTTAAAGTGTCGAGATTGTGCTCGTTTCAAAGAAAGGAAGTCCTCAGGCGAAAGGATTCTGAGGCTGTTTTACAGTGAACGCTCGAAGCGCGCCACTCCACCGCTCTATTAACTAATGGCGAGAGGTTCTAAACGCGGTGGCACTTTTGCCGACATTCCAGGGTCACCCCGTTTTCCGGGGACACAACAGGCGCGTTTCCGTTACGCGCGTCGCAAAACTTTTGCGATGTTTTCGAAATGTCGATAACAACGGTGTTTCCATTAACCATATCATGCTATTAAAACTCGTCCTTTCGCGATAAGTTGTTCAAAAAAATGGCGACAGATATCGACAGGCTTATTAAGATTAGCGGAGGTGCTTGTAACGTTATACAAGCATTATAATCCCCACCCGCGTACTTGTTCTGGGAGGCAATAGTGCGTGATTTCACGGAGGACCTATGAATTCAGAATTTCCGGATGAGCGCGGCCCGCTTTTTTTTTTTTTTTTTTTTTTTTTTTTTTTTTTTTAGGTTTGCAGTGCGATAGGACCTTTTGTAGCCCCTGCAGCATCATGCCCAAGGCAAGGCAAGGGATATCATGTGACCTGGAAATGCGAGGAAAAAAAAAATTTTCATTACAATTTTGCGAATTATTCCTTTTTCGCGTCGTCTATGCGAGTGTAAAAACGTTTTTGCGATACGTGTGTTTTGGCAAATTTGCGTAGTTTCCATCCGACGTATTTTCAATCTGCTATTTAAATGTGTGCATTTTGAAGGGTGATGGAAATGCGCTTATTGTATATTCCGAATAAATAGATAGTAATGTTATGCTGTTCATGAGTTGTTGTTGTTTTTTTTTTTTACCTTATCAAATCTTACAACAGATACGCTAGTCAAATGATAAGCTAGTGACCATACGCTTACACAAAACAAAGTATATCGTGTTTTTTGGGGGTTTTGCATGCATACATACACTCTAGGTTTGAACTCTAGGGAGGTGGTATAGCCCAGCAGTTAAGGTGTTGGACTCTGGACCGGAAGATCATGGGTTCAAACCCCACCACCACCAAGCTGCTACTAGTGGGCCGTTGAGCAAGGCCCTTAACCCTCAATTGCTCAGTTGTAAGTCGCTCTGGATAAGGCAATTTGCTTAAGTCTCTTATATCCAATTATGACAGGATGCAGATATAAAATCTATTGATCTAACCATTTTAATAAAGCCTTAATCACTGACAGTACTGTAGTGGCATCCATTACAGTAGCTTATGCAAATTAAACCATCTTCAGTGTCGAGTTTACTCATAACTAAAAGATTTTCGGTGTTGTTATAAACTGTACAAAAGTCCTTACGACACTTAAGCCCTAGCCTCAAAGATGGGGTTGCGTTCACTTTAACTGCTTAAAATGGGGAGGTGCTAGGTTAATGGTTAAGGCATTGCAATACCACCACCACCACCACCAAGATGCCCGCTAGTGGGCCCTTGAGCAAGGCCCTTAACCCTCAGCTTTAAGTCACTCAGGATAAGGGCATATGTAAATGGAAAATAATGGCAATTCTACAGTTCAGTGAATCGTGGTATTGTATTGTTTTGTAAAATAAATGCACATTTTTAACTTGAAGTATAGAATTGTGTTATTTGTGTATGCTGTAAAAGCTATTGTAAATGTACACGACTTTATTAGACAATATTATAAAGAAATACAGCAAAAATTTGACAGTAAAATCCAAATAAATAAATAAATAAATAAA
>JACRUU010000008.1:13444888-13542388 GCA_030449085.1 Kryptopterus vitreolus | reverse complement strand
AGTTGCCCAAAGCCTTTACCCACTGATCCACCATCATTATCCCATTATAACAAAGGATAAATCATAAAAAAAAGCCATGTGTCCCATGTAGTGTATATTTATAATCATGCAGACACTTGTATATGCTGTACTGTGTACTGTGTGTGTTTGTCCATGTGTACATACACTTTAGGAGAAGTATCTGAAAAAGGCATGGCTGCACTGCAATGACAAATACTTTAGTTTTTACTCACTCTTTGTGTCTGAACACAGTACTACTGTGCACAGTTGAGCGGGTCGGGTGCTGCGCTTCTCTGCTTAAGCCTCTTAGGCTGGTGCCGCTCTGTTACAGTGTGTTTTGGAGTGTGCATGTGGCATTTGGTTGGTCTAAACAGGATTAGCGCAGAAGGGACAGCACACTCATCCCGAACACAGAGACTTGATGCAAACGCCGCTAGAACGGCACATTCTGTGTTGTGCTATGAGTTTCGATGGCTTTTAATGACACAGCTACACTTATCTAATGCTACTGTAAAGGCCAGCAAAATTATTGCTTCTTTGGGTGTGTTTTTATAGCTTTATTAGCCTCTGATTTCGGCCTCAGGATATCAAATGTATGTATAAATTTGATCACAAAATTCGTCTTAGCCCCTTAAATTAGTTTCATTGACGGATTCTACATTAGAGTGACTCTCCCTTGAAATGATAAATACAGTAGATGTTAAAGAACGTCCATAAACACGTTTGTTTTGCAATTAAATGTCAGACTTGTAAGAAATTTCATTTAATCTTCTGGCAAAATGAAACCCAGAGGACAAGACGGAACACACCTCCTTACTAATACTTTGTGGAAGCCCCCTTTTGAATTTATTGTGGCATTTTGGCAGTCTTTGAATAAATCTGTATCGTACTGTATCGTACTCTTCTTTACCAAATAGATTTTGATGTGTTTTAGATCAGTGTCATCGCAAAATGTGATCATCAATGTGAAATGTCTTCATTCATTCTTTCTTAAAAAGTGCCCTTAGACCAGCTGAAGTGAAAAAGCATGGCAACCGCAAAGCATGATGTAACCCCCATCCCCATGTCAATATGGAGTTCCTTGGATGATGCACGGTAGTGGCTTTGCAGAAAACAAACTATACCTATTCAAATTATAGCCAAAAATTACAGCCTTTCTAATACAACAATGAAACATTAATTATTTAAATTTTTTTTTTTTATTATTTTTTATTTATACCACCTTACCCAGACTTCAGAATACAGGAGATGGTATGCAAGAAGTGACCGTATTTAGCCAGAAATGTGTGTAGCTTCTTAAATGTCGTCCTTTGCTTGGTAGCCTTCATGACTTCCTCTTCATTCCGGAAGTCTCTGTGGTTTCCCCATTCCCTCCACATGCCGATGATGGTTTTGACAGTGTTCCCTATTTTATTTAGTACCGATGATATTGTTTTATATAGCCGATTGTTACCTCCTCTGTTAGTTTGTGGTTCAGTGTGCTTTTAGTAGAACATACACGCAAATACTACTCACAGGGTCCCCAGTTATTATTCTGTAAGGGCCACGTAATTTCTCCTTTCTTTAACGGGGGCGGGTCACTCTGTAACAGGAAATGACATGGAGCCGGAGTGACTACCAGTGTTATTGTGGAGATTGTAGAGATTGTATGATTATATATGTATTTATTATACCTCAAAATGGTAGTTTATTATTATTATTGTTATTATTATTATTATTATTATGCACTCTACAGACAAGCACTTTACAAGAGAAAAAATAAAAGAGCATTATTATTATTATCATAATGATAGTTTTTGATATTTGTATATATATTTGATATTATTTGCTATTGATATCAAAACATATACATACTTGAGCATATGGTTCATAACATAATAGTTACATAATAATGTCTGGATTTTATCAATACCTGTAGTTAAGTTGGATCATGCTTGTTGGTGATCGATTAAATAATCAATGTTTTAAAATGGATAGTGTTTAAAAAAAAACAAACAAACAAACCACACACCATGTAAAATTGTTTTTTTTGATAATAATTATAATTATATAATTTGCAATCTACGAAAAAAAAAAAAAGTAACATAATGCTCTTTGTGCGGCGCGCAGTCGCTCACGTAAAAACAAACGTCAGTGATTTGCCCCTAGTGGACGCGATTGTAATGCCAGCCTTGTAATGCCAGCCTTGTAATGGAAAAAGAACCCGGAAAAACTATTTGCATGGATTTATTTTTTTTCTCTTTCAACAACTTTGCCTCGATTAATAACTAAAGGGGATTTCAGTGTGGAAGACAAATTCCTAAAATGTAGATATGTAGATATATATAAGATAAAGATATATTTGAAATACATTTTTAGAAATTTGTTGTTTGGAAGGTTGTTAGAAACAAGGTTTTAGAAACGTAAATACGTAAGTGAAATACCATTGTAACAGAATTATTTGGTTTTTCAATCCGAATATATATATATATATATATATATATATATATATATATATATATATATATATATATATTATATATATATAGATACTGATATATATATAATATATATATATATATATATATATTCTATATATATATATATATGATATATATATGCAGACTTATGCATTCAGGGTTCTGTTTTATTTTATACTTCACAATTATTTCTTTTTTTTCCTCGCACTGTATATTATATTAGTGCATTATTAAAAATGGAACAAGCCTTTATTTGACACATTTACAGTGGAATTCTTTATTCGCATATCCCAGATTCGAAGAACGCTTCGGTCAGCCGTGATACAGCGCCCCCTGTAGCACAGAAGGGTTAACTGGCTTGCTCAAGGACTCAAGGGCAGCTTGGCGATACCGGTGCTTGAACCCCCGACCTTCTGATCAGTAGCACACGCCTTAACCCACTGTGCTTTATCCGCGTATTCTCGTATACCTGAGTATATTATGATATTCGTATAATATAGCATAGCAATCTATTGGGCTCACCCGTGTCTGCACTATAAAGTTAGGAACGAATGGCTTTTGTTTGAAGCTCCGGGACTCGTGACTCAGGCACTGCTACTGTAGCTTATCCACACAGTTTGTACCACAGACTCGCTGTAGAAAAAAGACTGCCTTTTCTAATCCCTGGACTGTGATCATTCTTTCAGACACAATTCACCATACTTCACTCTTTCACAACATTCCGGTGTCACGGTCAAGAGATTGGATTTCCTTTGGACTCCAGATTCTCTTCAAGGCTTCTTTTTCATGTATTATCAGAGAGATCTGTGTGCCGGGGGTCTAGAGCAACGTCAGAAATGCTCGTGGCGTTGCTTATTAAAGGAAAAAGGATCTTTAGCGTTCGGTACTCTGTGTTTTTTGATGCCTACATAATGGGGATTTGTTTACTGTTTGGGCAAAAGGTTACCGGGGTTACAGTTAGCTGTTGATTGGAACATTGCTGTGATACTGTCAATTTAATTACAGTTGAATAAAATGCGTTCATGCAATTTAAATTACATATAATTTAATTCCAGGAATAAACACCAACTAGTGAAAATGTTTCATTCAAATATGCATGTGTGTGTGTGTGTGTGTGTGTGTGTGTGTGTGTGTGTGTGTGTGTGTGTGTGTGTGTGTGCGTTTCTCCTGGAGATTCTGTAACAGCCTGAAATAATAATGTGAGGTAAATCACTAAGCTCTTCTCTCCACTTTACAAGAGAATGTCAAAAAAAAAAAAAAAATCTTCCCAAAAACTCCCTGATGTTTATTTCACTCTTTATTTATTTATGTTGCTGTTTACGGGGGTGAGCTCAAAGTTCTTTTAATGAAATGAAATGCCTTGTTTACGGTTGTGGGATTTAACGGGGAAAGGAAGGAAGTACATTTTAGATGTCTAGAAAGGGTTTCATCTGTCATTGCGCTTAATCATTCTTTATAACGAGAGAACACCTTATTAATCCATGGAATAAGAAAACTGTATTGATGAACGCCGAAGTAACACTTGCAATTTGCTGGGTTGTTTTTGTTTGTGGCTGGAATGAGATTTATGGCTTGGTTTTGGGAATTTGTCGGATAAAACTCGCATTCGTTATATGCAAAAAAAAAAAAAAAAAAAAAAGCTTTTATTGTCATTACAACTATATATAGCTGACGCTGACTCTGGTGCTACATAACACAACATAGGGCTTACATAACACAGAGACTCGTATACATGCCATATGTATTATGAGAGCTAAGAGCTAAAGACTAGCCTAAGTTGTCCTAGCCACATAAAGTGCATCGTGGGCGTCCTAGTGCAAGACAAAACAATGCAAAACAGACAAAACAAGTAAGAAAAATAAGAAAACATAAAATAGTGTTATGCATTGCTGAAGTACTGAATTGTAGACACACAATAATGTGCACAAAAATAGCATGTAAACTGTAAAAACAGTAAAATGCGATTATAATAAATATGGGATGAATAGAAGTTAAACAGCATGACAGTAAAGCTTTACAAAAACAGATGAATTAGGTTAGTGACTTTGCCATCTGAGTGTGGCTGGGATTTAAACTCGCAACCTTCCCAACCCCTCACTGACCCTTGAGCAAGACCCTTCACCCCATATCTGCTCAACTGTATAAATGAGATAAATGTATGTTGATAACGGTAGCACACATTAGTTTGAGAGTCTGGTGTTGAGAAGCCTGTTGACTTAAGGGGGAGGAAAAAAAAAAACATTGTACAGTCTGGATGTAAGGACCTGGGGAGTGTGTGTGTGTGTGTGTGTGTGTGTGTGTGTTGGGGGGGGGGGGGGTGTCGTGCACAATGCGCTAAGCTTTGCCCACGGTGGGTTTGGTGTAGATGTCCGTGACAGTGAGTTGAGAGACTCCATTGATCTTCTCGGCTGCCCTCACGATCCGCTGTAGGGTCTTGCAATCCGAGACGGTGCAGTTCCTAAACCAGACAGTGATGCAGCTGCTCAGGATGTTGATCTCGATGGTCCCTGATGCTTTCTTCAGGGAGTAAAAATATCCAGGGTCCAGGGAACAAGATTAGGTTCTCTGCCAGATGAGCACCAAAGAATGCGGAGGTGGGCGCTCTGTGGTTAAGGCATTGGGCCATGGACCGGAAGATCACATGTTCGAATCCCACCACCACCACCATCAAGCTGCAACTAGTGGGCCCTTAAATGTAAAGAATTTAGTGCACTTGGTCTCTAAATAGAACGAAATATGCATTATAAGCACATCTTTGATAGGAAGAATTCCATTACAAGTAGATTTTGTGTTACGCTATGTTACTATTTTAACAACCACAAAAACATTGGAATATTCCGCATTGCGTATAATATATAAAAACCTCGATATGTAGCGCAAAGATCCAGATATGGCGAAATACAAGTAATAAAAGAAATACACGTGCAGTAAAGGGTTTCAAAACGGATGAATTCTAGGTGTTCTATTCCTCAAGGGATTTTTTATCCTGGTTCTCCGGTTTCCTCCCCGGTCCAAAAACATGCACGGTAGGTTGATTGGCACCTTGGAAAATTGTCCCTAGTGTATGAATGTGTGTGTGAATGTGTGTATGAATGTGTGTGTATGTGTGCGACCTGCGATGGGTTGGCATTCCATCCAGGGTGTTGTTTATCCTGCCTTAATGCCCATAGACGCCTGAGATAGGCACAGACTCCCCGTGACCCGAGAGAGGATCGGATAAAGCGGTAGAAGATGAATGAATGAATGAATGAATGAATATTAAAACCTATGTAAGATCCAGATATGGCTAAATACATTAAGGGCAGTAAAGGGTATCAAAACAGATGAATTAGGTTAGTGATTTAAGGCAATCAACTTAATAAGATAATAATAATAATAATAATAATAATATAATACTAATAAAATAATGCTGATCTGTATAAGGGCATCTTCCTAATGCCATAAATGAAAAATCCCCCCCCCCCCCCCCCCCCCCCCCCCAAAGGGGAATCAAGAGGAATATATTTAATAGGACGGCTGCATGTAGTGGTCCGTGGGTTACATCCGTTAAATGTAGATTCTTGTTTATTATTAAGGAAAAATTAATTTCAATTATTGAGCGTTTCCCTCGTTTCCTTCACTTTTAAATGGCCTGTGTGCATTTCACTTTCACGTTTGAATTAGCGGCAATTGCATGAATAAACAACAATACGCTTAGATGAATGAATGAATGAATGAATACCCTTCATGAATGAATCTTATCCTTAGATCGAGACCTAAAGCACTTCTTGTACGTGGCTCTGGATAAGGGCGTCAAATGTAAATGTAATTGCATGAATAAACAACAATACACTTAGATGAAACAACAGATTTTTATTAATATAACGAATAAAAATAGTCCATTTTTGCCAAAGAAGCGCCAATCGGTATTTTTGACGGTATGTTTAGATGGAATTCCGAAACACATCAACCTGCAGTTATTTATGCCTATTTATCTAGTGCTTTTTGGATAACCCGAAGAAAACGGAAATGCTGGTGATCCCATGTGATTCATCTCCTGGTCAGGATCTCAGCATAACTCTCCATAACTCTCTACTTTCTCCCTCCACCACTGCTCGTAATCTCGGGGTAACTATAGACAATCAATTATCTTTCTCTTCCCATATTTCTAACGTTTCTCGCTCTTGTCGTTACCTTCTCTACAACATCAGAAGGATTCGACCGTTTTTATCCACACAGGCTGCTCAGGTCCTGGTTCAGTCTCTCGTCATCTCGAGACTGGACTACTGTAACTCTCTGCTGGCAGGTTCTACCTCAGAACGCTATTCGTCCACTGCAAATGATTCAAAATGCAGCTGCGCGACTCGTGTTCAACCTGCCTAAATTCTCTCGCACTACCCCACTACTGCGCTCACTCCACTGGCTTCCTGTAGCTGCTCTCGCGCATCAGATTCAAAACACTGACGCTCGCCTACAAAGCCAAAAATGGATCTGCACCATCTTACCTCCGCAACCTCATCACCTCCCGTACTGCACCTCGCTGCCTGAGAGCGTCCAGCACTGCTCGCCTGGTTCCACCGTCTCTCAGGGTAAAAGGTAAGGCCAGCTCAAGGCTCTTCTCTGTTCTGGCACCGATGTGGTGGAACGAACTTCCACTGGAGGTTCGAACAACGGAGACACTGTCTACATTCAAACGTCGACTGAAGACCTACCTCTTCCGACAACACCTATCCTAACATTCCTTTTATTCTCTTTTATCTCACTGTCCAGAAATCCATTAAAAAAAAAAAAAAAAAAAAAAAAGCAACTGTCTATTCTTGTGTACTTGAGTTTGTATTAACCTTTCTTGAATAAATCTTATCCTTAGATCGAGACTTAAAGCACTTTCTGTACGTCGCCCTGGATAAGGGCGTCTGCTAAATACCGTAAATGTAAATGTAAAGGGGTGTATATGTGCCATGGCGCTGAGGACAGGGGGGGTTGAAGGGGGGGGGTTTGGTTGTTGCTGTCAATCCTGTCAATCAGTACAGCCTCTAATAGAATTCCATGCCAACCTGACAGTTTGTCCAAAGCCCAAGACATTTACTCAGCTCCCCCCTCTGACCCCCTTCTTCCCCACATTTTAATTTAGACAAGTACTTCTGTTTTTTTGTTGTTGTTGTTGTTGTTTTTTCCTCCCCCATGCCATCATCCTGTAGTTTCTGCAATGGTCTCTGTCACCTCTCCCTCTCAGTCTGATATGTGCAGCGCTGTGTTTCATTTAAGTGTAGTCTCACCCTGTCACGTCCACTCTGTCCTGCCTTCATTGTCTTTCCTTCATTTTCTTCCTTTCACCCCCCTGTCTCCATCCCCCTCTCTCACTTCTCGTTCTCTTCCATTCGTGTCTTATTCTTCATCTCCTCATCTATTTCTCCTGACTTGTTACTCCATGATTCTCTCTCCTTCCCTCTTGCCCCCCCCCCCATGTCTTAACCCATATTCCATTCCATATGTTGTCTTTCTTTTTCCCTTTACCCTTTTCCCATTTCTTTTTGGGGGTTGCTGTTCAAGTCCAAAACACATGATCAGGAGTTATAGAGATACAGGACTGAAAGCCTTACCGAGGTCAAGATTGAAAACCAGTGAGAACTGGGGGAAGGGTGGTAAAGTCGCAGGGCTGTAATGGTTGTGCGGCCATGTTTTTGCATAGCGACGTAGAGCAAATCGACCGCCAGGACAAGAATTTCAGAGCGGAAAGGATAAATGAAATCCTTAAGGAGCCCGAGTGAAGGATTAGAAACAGTGATGCACAAAAGGAAAACGAAAAAAAAAAAGAATAACAAGTCACAAGGGTGGCTGATACGATCAGAAAAACAAATCGGGGCGAATTAATGTCATTATCAAGACAGCATTAATCAGACAGTAAAATAGCGTGGGAGATTTTGATAAACAGCATGACGCATGTATGTGAAATGGACGGAGATGGTGTTCAAGTCCATCTTCTAGCATCCACAAACATCCATGTGTTTAGGAGTTTGTTTGTGGCCTCGAGAGTCATTTACGTTTATTATGTTTATTGCAGATGCTCTTATTTAGAACGACTTGCATTAGTGTCATTCAAACAACTGAGATAGGGGCCTTTTTCAGGGGCCAATGAGTGTCATCTTTGGTGTGGCTGGAGTGTGAGATTGTGAGTAGACTGGTGTGTGTGTGAGAGTGTGAGTAGATTAGAATGTGTGATTGTGAATAGACTGGTGTGTGTGTGAGAGTGTGAGTAGACTAGAGTGTGTGATTGTGAATAGACTGGTGTGTGTGTGAGAGTGTGAGTAGACTAGAGTGTGTGTGTGATTGTGAGTAGACTGGAGTGTGTGTGTGTGTGTGTGTGTGATTGTGTGTGTTGATGGTGAGAGTGACTGGAGCGTGTGTGTGTGTTGTTGTGTGTGTGGTGTGTGTGTGTGTGTGTGTGTGGTGTGTGTGTGTGTGTGTGTGTGTGTGTGTGTGTGTGTGTGTTGATGTGTGTGATGACTGGAGACGTGAGTGTGGGGTGTGAGATTGTGTATTGTAAGTAGACTGGAGCGTGTGTGTGTGTGTGTGTTGTGTTTGTGTGTGTGTGTTGTGTGTTCCGTGTGTGTGTGTGGTGTGTGAGATTGTGTGAGTAGACTGGAGTGTGTGTGTGTGTGTGAGATTGTGAGTAGACTGGAGTGTGTGTGTGTGTGTGTGTGTGTGTGTGTGTATTGAGTAGACTGGAGTATGTGTGTGTGTGTGTGATTGTGAGTAGACTGGAGCGTGTGTGTGAGATTGTGTGTGATTGTAAGTAGACTGGAGCGTGTGTGTGAGATTGTGTGTGTGTGTGTGTGTGTGTGTGTGTGTGAGTGTGTGTGAGTGTGTGGTGTGTGTGTGTGTGTGATTGTGAGTAGTGGAGCTGTAGATGTGTGTGTGTGTGTGTGGAGTGTGAGTGTGTGAGATTGTGATTGTAAGTAGACTGGAGCGTGTGTTTGTGTGATTGTGTGTGTTGTGTGGAGATGTGAGTGTGTGTGATTGTGTGTGAGTGTGTGTGATTGTGGAGTAGACTGTGTAGTTGTGGTGTGGGTGTGTGTGTGTGAGTGTGTGAGTGTGTGTGTGTGTGTGGAGTGTGTGGTGTGTGATGTGATGTGTGAGTAGACTGGAGTAAGACGTGATGGAGGTGTGTGTTGTGTGTGTGTGATGTGATGTGTGTGTGTGTGAGTGTGTGAGATGTGTGTGTGTGTTGTGTGTGTGTGGTGTGTGTGTGTGGTGAGTGTGTGTGTGTGAGTGTGACTGGAGTAGTGTGACTGGAGTGTGTGTGTGTGTGAGATTGTGATTGTAAGTAGACTGGAGCGTGAGTGTGTGTGAGATTGTGAGTAGACTGGAGTGTATGTGTGTGTGTGTGTGTGTGTGTGTGTGTGTGTGTGTGGTGTGTGTGTGATTGTGAGTAGACTGGAGTATGTGTGTGTGTGTGATTGTGAGTAGACTGGAGCGTGAGTGTGTGTGTGTGTGTGTGTGTGTGAGATTGTGTGTGAAGTAGACTGGAGCTTGTGTGTGTTTGTGAGATTGTGAGTAGACTGGAGTGTGTGTGTGTGTGTCTCTGTGTGTGTGTGTGACATTGTGGTGTGAGTAGACTGGAGCATGTTATTGTGAGTAGACTGGAGCACGAGTGTGTGTGGTGTGTGTGTGTGTGTGTGTGTGTGTGTGATTGTAAGTAGACTGTGAGTGTTAACCAGCAGAAGAAAATTCTTTTCTTCGCATATCCCAGCTTGTTGTTGGTAGCTGGTGATCAGAGCTCAGGGTCAGGCACCCCTGGAACCCCATGGAGAACAGAGGGTTAAGGGTCTTGCTCAAGGACCCAAGGGTGGCAGCTTGGCGATACCGGGCCTCGAACCTGGATCTTCCGATCAGTAACTCAACACCTTAGACCACTAAGCTACACCCCTCCCCAGTCGGATGCTACTCGTTCATTCAAGAGAAATAAGAAATATCCCGGAATGGCTTAGTGGTTAGCACGTTCGCCTCACACCGCCAGGGTCCGGGTTCGATTCCTATCTCGGCCATGTATGTGTGTGGAGTTTGCATGTTCTCCCCCGTGCCTCAGGGGGTTTTTCCTCCGGGTTTTCTCCGGTTTCCTCCCCTGGTCCAAAAACATGCACGGTAGGTTGATTGGCACCTTGGAAAATTGTCCCTAGTGCATGAATGAATGTGTGTGATGTGTGTGTGTGTGTGTGTGCCCTGCGATGGGTTGGCATTCCATCCAGGGTGTATCCTGCCTTAAATGCCCATAAACGCCTGAGATAGGCACAGGCTCCCCGTGACCCGACCCGAGGAAAGATCGGATAAAGCGCTAGAAGACTATGAATGAATGAATGAATGAATGAATGGATATAAATGAATGGGGTACAAGAGACACGATAACACAAAGCGTCAAATGTATTTGCGGTTTTTCAACACACTTCCCTCACAACATTTAACAGGACAGAGTTTTGCCCTTTTGGAAGATTTGCAGTCAGGACGGGTTTGCAAAAAAAATCAAGGTCAAATTCAATCTCTAAAGGATTTATCTGCCTTTTTTTTCCTTTTTTTTTCCCTTAATGCTTGATTTGATTGCTTATGAGAAGTCTCTAAAAGCACCGAGTGTCCATTTTGTGTTATTTGTGTAGGAAAACCTTAAATCAGGCAGGTCGTAAACATCAATGAGTTGAAAGGTTTTTTTTTTTTTTTTTTTGTTATCATTTCAAATAAATCTGAACCACTTTAACTGAGATGAAAACGGCTTTCAGTGTGGCTTCATTCAGGAACGATGATCCCGAACCTGCCGAAAGTATGGTAATGTACATTTGAAAGCAGGGCAACTGATGTGTATTGCTAACTTTTTAGCATAACTAGATGATTATAGTATGGAAACAAGGTCCTAGATTACTGTTGCCTTGGTGCCCTTATTATTATTATTATTATGATTATTATTTTTATTATTTTATTATTATATTCTTTCTTTTCTTCTTCTTCTTCTTCTTTTCTTCTTCTTCTTCTTCTTCTTCTTCTTCTTCTTCTTCTTTTTCTTCTTCTTCTTCTTCTTCTTCTTCTTCTTCTTCTTCTTCTCTTCTTCTTCTTTCTTCCTCTTCTTCTTGTTCTTATTCTTCTTCTTCTTCTTCTTCTTCTTCTTTCTCTTCTTCTTCTTCTTTCTTCTTCCTTCTTCTTCTTCTTCTTACTGTATTATTCTAGCATATCCCGGATTTTTAAAGAAATTGTTCAGATGTAACCATTACATTTAATTACACATTTTTTTCTCAGCAACTTTAATGAATTTATTATATTAATTTATTTTGTAATTAAAGTACATAGCGACGTTACATGTAACTTGTTAGTCCACAACACTGACAATGAGTCTTGGGCCACAGTTTTTTTTTTTTTTTATAATACAATTAAAATAATAATAATAATAATAATATTAATAATAATAATAAAATATAATAATAAATACCCAAAAATATACATATATATATATTATTTTGATATCTGAGTAACGAAAGGATGTCTTGAAAATGCGTGTTGATTTTTTCTTTTGGTTTGTTTTCGTCCCTGTATATTTATTTATTTCCTAAAATAAATGTTCAAACAGGAATGTGCGCTGCATTAGTTAATGAAATGATTTCCGTTAAAATTAATTGAAATGAATCAATCAATGGTGTTATTTAATGTGTTTCATTCTGACGGTCTTAATAAAAAAAAAAAAATAAAAAAAAAATAAGTATATATATATATTATATATATATATATATATATATATATATTATATATATCTATATATATATATATATATATATATATAATATATATATACACGTAAACAAAAAGAAATTTAAAAATGGCATCATTGTATGCCAAACTGTATTACAAATAAAAATCCTACTCAAAGATTTTTAATTGGCTCTTTTACATTACATTACACTTATTACATTTATTACACTTTTATTCAAACCTGTTGGTATTAAAAATGCGGCCAGAAGAAATCCAACTATGAAACGTGACCAGTAATGTAAAGATGAATGAGCAAATCCACACAGCCACACTCCAAAATGGGGAAAGCTGCAACTCCGGCGTCTGGAAAGCCTTCCCATTAGAGTGGATGTCATAAAAAAAATTAATAAATAAATAAAAAGAAGTGAACCTGAAATGCAGTTCTCATAAAGCACATTCTGAGGCATACACAGGCTTTCTGCTACATAGTGTGCATTACAAGGGAGGTTGTAGCACAAGGGTGGTTAAGGCCCTGGCCTATAGACCGGAAGTTCACAGGTTCAAATCCCCATCCATCACCAAGCTGCCACTAGTGTGGTCCAAAAGGCCCCTTGAGCAAGACCCTAAACCCTTAGTTGTACATCACTGTGGATGCGGGCATCTGCCAAATGTAAGAGATTCACATGTCTCTAATGTACACTATTTCTCTTGAACACACATCATATCTATAAATAGAAAATCTCAGGTTCATTGACGGTTTGAATAAAACGCTGTGTAATACTTTGTTCCTTCGGCACAATGGTTTCCATTTGCTGCATTATTCCCAGTGACAAATCCTCCTAATTGTCTGCGCAGTACAAGGCTATCATGTGTGATTACTGCTTTAATAAAATAGCATTGACATTAGCGCATGATACAATCATTCTTCTCTGCTTTGCGCTCCAGTGCTCACACCGAGATCCGGATTGCACCGATGAATGACCTTTAGGACATCAAAACACGGGTGTATCGGCTTTAGGTCCGCCAAATTATGCTATGCTTTAATGACACTATCGTTAGGTCTGGTTTTTATCTCCACTTTATCTGAGAATTCCTTAAAAAAAAAAAATAATAATAATAATATAAATAAATGCAAAACAAGTGCAGCCATTCATCCAAGACACGTTTGTCTTTAGCTAGCGCCGGATTTATTGCATTACTGTCACTAATAAGTAATGGAGGAGTGTATCAGGCAGAATCTTTTAGAGTAAAAACGATGAACAGGAAACATTATTTCTCCAAATGGGAAGCTTTTATGAAATTTTGGCATACCAAGTAATGATTAGGATAATGTACCCAATTAGACCAGGATGCGATTAGCAAATTGACACTGCTATAATGGAATTAGTCAAATTCAGGCAACCTAAAAATTCTAAAATTTCAATTTAATCCCCCCCTCCCAATTCTTATAATATTGTTACACACACACACACACACACACACACACACACATACATATATATATATATATATATATATATATATATATATATATATATATATATATATATATATATATATATATATATATCAATATGTTTTTACAAAAATTTAATGTTTGATGTCCGATACAAGCTTTTTCTGTTCTATATTTTAGTCTTCGTACCTCAAAGATTATATTTCCTCTAATATTCTCTTGCTTGTGGCTTTTTTTATTTGTTTGTTTGTTCTAATGTAGAGAGTAGTGACTATATGTGTTACAGGAGGTTTGGATTTCATTTTTTCAGAATTTTTTCTCGTGCTATTAGGAACACAAATTGGTAAATATGTGTGTGTGTGTATGTGTGTGTGTGTGTGTGTAAGAGAGAGCGAGAGAGAGAGAGAAAACAAGTGTGGCCACGTGTGTCCATGTCTTGTCCAAGACCATATCTGTTTCCATTAAATTGTGAGTATGGAAATTAGGTGTGTGTGTGTGTGTGTGTGTGTGTGTGTGTGTGTGTGTAAATGTTCTTAAACTCTAAGTGTTAGCTGTTTTTTCTTTTTTTTTTTTTTTTTTTTCCTTTAATGGTGCTCAGTCAAGCCCAAAAACTCAGTGTACACACTCAGGAAGCTACTTCTGGCAGGCCAGATAAGCAGAGCTCAGACTGAAGCACATATTGAAGATACATGAGCACCGCCATGCGCTATGAAGTAAATATACAGTAGAGTTCTACACAGCAAGACCCAAATACGCTTCCTAGAAGGTAATAACTTCAATTAGATTATGATTGGGTCTAAACCTTTATATCCCCCCCCCTCCCCCCCCTCTTACATTTAATAATCCCGCGTCCTTGCTAATCGCTAATTCTAGCTACATTCTAGTTCTGGTTGTTTTGGTTAAGGGAAAGTATGACTCGCCTATCGGAATTAATCAAGCTATACTGGTCAATCATTTCAACCCAAAGCACGAGTGGCAAGAAAACGAGCTTAAGATTTGTTACTTTCATGGGTTAAAAAGTGACAGAAATTCGCCAGGCTTGTTCAAATAAGCCTGGCTTAATCGAGTTAGCTCGCTTCATTGAATAACCCCCCCCCCACACACACACACACACACACACACACCAGAAGTCCTCCAAGCTGATAGAGTGACACATTCCAGATTTGAGCTTTTATCCCAACATGAGGCCGGTGTATAGGTATGCATAATTCCCATTATGTGAGCAATTTCACATCTTATGAGCCATGGAGAAACTTTAAATGAACTAATGCACATCATCAAGCTCATTGGCCTGTGTGTGTGTGTGTGTGTGTGTGTGTGTGTGTGTGTGTGTGTGTGTGTGTGTGTGTGTGTGTGTGTGTGTGTGTGTGTGTGTAATAATTCGAGGTCCATTATCTGAAACATTTAGAATGCCAAGAATAGCCGTAATGAAGGCCTGTAAGTGGACTAGACAGCGTGCAGACCCTCACTGCCCACTCGGGGTGTAACGGTACACACATTCTTACCACTTTCGGTTGTGCCAAACGCAATCCTTGTCACCATGGCTACCGAAATCTGGTGATCTGGAATCTTTTGCCTCTTATGTCGATGATCAGGATGGTTTCGAATATCTCTTAAATTCCAGGACAATTCTCCCCCATTAGGGGTCACCACAGCAGATCATCTCTCCTCCATACCACCCTGTCCTCTTACATCATCCTGTCTTTCCTAACCACACTCCTCTTTTCCTCCCTCCTGGAATCTCCATCCTCAGCATTCTTCTCCCTCTGTACCCCATGTCCCTCCTCTACACACATGTCCAAACCATCTCAATCTACCCTCCCTTGCCTCGCCTCGCCTCGCCTCGCCTCGTTTCAAAAACATCCTACATTCACTCTTTCTCTAATAAGCTCATTTCTATCCTCGTCACTCCCAATGAACATCTCAACATCTTCAACTCGTCCACCTTAAACTCCGCCTCCTGTCTTTTGGACAACGCCTCTGTCTCTAAACTGGACTGTCTGACCACAGTCCTATAAACGTTTCCCCTTTCACTCTGGCAGATCCCCTTCTATCACAAATCAAGGATATACTTCACTTATTTGTCAATAGGTAAACAAAGAAATATCTTCCGTGTGTCTCAAATGCAAACTTGTGTTAGTATTCAGAAAGTAGAACTTGGAAAAATACATATTAAATCTTGAACACAAACACACTTGTATACATTTCTGTACTATTTAATTAAAAAATAAATTCTCTTTATTCTGAATTTTATTTAATCAGTTAAATTTGTAGCAAATTGATTGGCGGCACAATTTGTTCAGCATAATTAAAATGTGTATTCTGTTAATTTATTCTATTTTATTTGTATAAATTACTTTTTTTTTTCATTTTAAATAGAACAAATGTAAACTGTTGATCACAAATTATGCTAAATATAAATGATGTTAATAAAAAATTAGTTTATTTATATATTATATATATATATATATATATATATATATATATATATAATATATATATATATATTTATTATTTATTTATTTTATTTTTTTTTCCCCCTCCTAATCGTACCAAAATCGGACTGTGACTTAAAAAAAAAACTAATTTGTCTACACTCTTATGGAACTTCCCACAGTTCCATCCGGTCACATAGTGTTTAGAATAAGTCATTTTTCTATTTGTCATGTAGTCTTTATATTAGGGCTGTCAATCGATTCAAATATTTAATCTTGATTAATATCACTCTTGCCGTGAGTTAACTCGTGAATAATCGCACATTTGCATTGTACCATAAATGAATACTTTTCATGTTTCTAATACTCGAACTGTAACAGATGCTATAATTATATACATTTCTCTCAAAATATCTCATTTTAATAACATTCTTTTATTTTTTGAATAGTTTTAATAGTAATTTTACTCTGAAATTCTCTTAATAATAATTTCTCGTTTATTTCAATGTTACTTTATTTACTGTGTTGTTTTATTGTGTTTTAATTGTTATTTCATGTTTGTTTATTTTGTGGTGTTGTAATTGTAAAATATGGGACGTGGCTCCTTTAAGAATTCTGTTCCGGTTGCTTTTCCATGTAAACTGGTGATACGTTTTGGTTACGAATGGAAAACCTGCTTCTGTAATACGGATTTGGGAATGCGATGCGCTTCCATAAGGTTCTATACGCCAATATACGCTAATATAGTGAGGAGCTCGTACCTGTTGTGAATGCGCAGCTAGTACGTGTAATTCTGTGGAAATGTAGAAAGCGTGAGTGGATGCACTTGAAGTTTCTTTAATCGTTTGTTCGTTTTTGTTCCTGGTTGTACGTTCGCCAACACAACGCAGATTGAAGGAGCAGATCACTAAATTGGATTTGCGTTAACTATAAATTTAGAACAGTTACGCCAGAAAAGACCATAGTTTTATATCATCGGGTTCCACAGTGACTGTATCAAAGGTGCCACAGAGCTTTTCATGGTTCAGGCTTTAATAGAGGCAGTGCATTCTCTGGCGCGGCTCTTTGGATCACAGAGACTGCAAAATCGATCCAGGGAATTATTCAGTTTCTAAATGGCTTGTTTTTAGGTTGACTGCATCAGACTGAGCAGGTACGGTTATGTCGGGAGACATAAAGGTTGTGCGACGCGAAGGTGTCGGGTCTTCAGCACTGTCGTTTTTTTTTTTGGGAGGTATGTAGGACAAAATTATTGTTATTTTCGCACGCAGGCTGGCATGAATGGAAGGACACAACAACAGTGATGAAAGCTTTTCTCATGAGAACGTGGATATAGTGGGAGGATTGTGTGTGTGTCTGGGTGAGAAAGTGTTGTTATGTGTAGGAGGTGAACATTCTGGGTTTTCTAAACCCCCCATCCAACCCTCCCCCCACCCCCCCTCCCTTCCCAACCCATGTGAATTCATTGTGAATCTCTTCACCTCCAGCACTCTCACACTTCCTTCCCACACACACTTTAGTCTTCTGCGCTTTGTTAAAATAAATAAATAAATAATCCGTTCAGCCTGTCATCTTCATTCATCTTGCAGGTTCGTATTTTTTGTACCTTAATTATTTATTTGATAAATATCATATTAAAGAAAAAAAGAATCATAATTAAATCATTTAAGGATGAGTTTTAGTCAGCTTCAATAACAGCTTTGTCTTGTTCTCGGTCATGGTGGTGAGATAGAGAGGGGGGAGGCGGGCACTGGGAAAACAAGGTATGGAGACGCCTTGAACACAGACATAACAAACACGTACACAGCTAGGAGCAATACACCTACTGGCAAGTTTCTGGGCAGTGGAAGGGAGGAAGGAATTCCATGTGAAACTCCAGCGACTTGAGACCAGGATCGGCCCGGCGACCCTGGGGCTTTTCGAAATTTTTCTATGCGCTTCTTGCAGTTACATAGTAAACGCCGCCTTCCGTATGTATTAGACAAATCATACACTTTTCAAACAGAGCAGAGAAAATAAGCCTTTTTTCCCTGAAAACATATGTGGGGAGGGATTTGGTTTAATTCCTGTAGCTAGTTATTTGGCTCCCTGGCAACTGTGGGATTTAAACTCGCAGCCCTCTGGTTGCTGGAACAAATCCTTTACCTTTCGCAGCCTCGAGTCCGGTACAATAGCATCATGCAAAGTCAAAGGGAAAGTAAGTGTACAATCTACGTTTCGAATTCCGTAATTGTGCTCGGCTCTTGAGACACATTCGTATTAAAATCGGTGACCAGTCTGTATTAAGGCAGAAAGCGTTACACGTCTGCCCTTAAGCCTGTTCATAGAGAACCAGAATCGTTGTCCTTTAATGTTACTCAGCTCACTTACTTTGAAAAGGATATATCATTTAGCGCTGTGCGATATGGACAAAAGAATCCTATCACGATTTTCTTGAACGATATCACGATTTTGACATTTTACAGTGTGACACTGAAGCATCTCCCCAAAGGAAAACAATTAGATCTTTATCAAAGCCCTGTAACATGTCTCTAAAACGGATATAAAGCGAAACAAATAATAATAATAATAATAATAATAATAATAAAAATGTCTCTAGAATAGAACCCAGACCACAGTCTCCCATATAAAATCAATTACACAATTAGAACACTGATAGAAGCTGTTTACTGCTTTACTGCTATGGACCAAATATCATACTGCGGTAAAAGTATCATTCACGATTTAAGAAATCGCACGGGTACACATGATTTCGATACGATTTCAATGAATCGCACAGCCCTGATGTCATTTACTGTATTGTATGCAATGGTGTATATTATTGTGTAGTAGAACTGGCTGGATTCGTTATCCTTAATCAGATCCTCCAGTCAGGCCAATATGTAGTAAATAATATACCTAGGGCCTGTTAACAGGCTCCGCCTACATTTTTGGGTTTCCATAAGAGGAAAGTGATTAGACCAGAATTTGTACTCTATAAACACATTAGTGAACTGAGCTTAAGGCATGTAAGAGCAAAGGGTGTAATTGGGCCATTATGGGATTTAAAAGAACTGGAAGGAGAGGGGCACGGAAATGTCAAAATTCTAATTGTTAGACGAAATTTGTAATTAAAATAAAAAAAAAAAAGGGAAATTAAAGAAAAACTTTTAGCGCTGACAATTTTGGAGGTTGAAACAAGAATTTCAAGGAAAAACAAGCCCCAGAAATTGACCAGAAAGAATTTTGTGTTTCAAACTGTGTAAATTGTGTTCTAGCAAGAATACAAGAAAAAAAGTTGGGGATTATGCCTGGAGTGGAAGCTCTAATCAAAGTTCACTTTCCCCTTGGATTTTTGCTATCGTGAAAGAGCGCAGATCAACAAATAAGACTCCCGGAGTTTGAAGCGATATCACTGTAAGCCGAGCCTATTTAGAAGAAAACCTTGGACATTTCAAAAGATTTTATTTATTCATTTATTTGATCAACAAACTAAAAAAAAAAATCAGCTTCCAACCTGGAAATTCCCTGCCACTCTCTTTCCAACTCTCAATTCTTTCTATTTATACCATATTTATACCCTGATATACCGTCGTACTTAAGCCAGTGGAATTTATATTTCGAAGTAATATTCTATCAAGTGTGATTTCCTGTTCTCAGCCAGCTTTTTTTGCACCGATGACTCCTTTGTTATATAAGTAGGACTTCAGTGGATCGTTGAATGTATCCTTCTGGTATATTTTTCCATGAAATAATACATTACTGGGGGTATGGTGGCTTAGTGGTTAGCACGTTCGTCTCACACCGCCAAGGTCCGGGTTCGATTCCCGTCTTGACCATGTGTGTGTGGAGTTTGCATGTTCTCCCCGTGCCTCAGGGGGTTTTCTCCGGGTTCTCCGGTTTCCTCCCGGTCCAAAAACATGCACGGTAGGTTGATTGGCACCTTGGAAAATTCTCCCTAGTGTATGAATGTGAGTGTGTGTGCCCTGTGATGGGTTGGCATTCCATCCAGGGTGTATCCTGCCTTAATGCCCATAGACGCCTGAGATAGGCACAGACTCCCCGTGACCCGAGGGAAGATCGGATAAAGCGGTAGAAGATGAACGAATGAATGAATATATTACTGACTTGAGAAGTTTATTTATTTGTTTGTTTATTTATTTATTTCTTTTTAACAAGTCCCGTTATAGAGAACTTTTCATTCTGTTTCAACTGATAGGTGTGAGATCGGTAGCATTGGATGATCAATGGGAGGTGGTAGATTAGCGGTTACGCTAAAATTCTAGCTACACCAAGCCTTTAAGGCAGGGGTGGGCAAACTACGGCCCTGGGGGCCACAGCCCGGCCCCTTGGTCCTTTTAATCCGGCCCGCTGAACTGCTTCGGCTTCTTTGCCGCACCAGAAGAAACTATAACCGCACAGCAGCGCTGACATTGTTGGAGTATGCCCAGTAAGAAAAGCGATTTTTATTTTATTTTCCTTAAATAGAATATCCTTATTCTTTTGGTAGCATAATGAACATATCTTTTACCACTCTTTACAAAATATTGAACATAAGTTATGTTCAACGTTATTGTTGGTTCGGCCCACAAACACACCTCAGGTTTCCCATGTGTTTTCATGTGGAAAATATAATTGCCCATTCCTGCTTTATGGGATGGGGAGAGGTGTAGGTCAGTGGTTACGGAGCTGGTCTACTTATCAGAAGGTCGGGGGAGGGGGGGGTGTTCAAACTCCGGTATCGCCAAGCTGCCACTCTTTAATAAGGCCCTTAACCCTCTGTGCTCCAGGGGGCGCTGTATCGTGGACGAGCCTGCGCTCTGATCCCAGCCCAAGCTAGGAATATGTGAAGAAAGAATTTCACTGTGCTATAATGTATATGTGACAAATAAATTCTATTATTTATGGTTCCCTGAAGAACGTATACTGATAACGAAACATGTTATTGATGCACAAGTTGTTTTGCATGTTAAATACAGTTTAGAATTGGTGCAATTCGTGCCATAAACAACCCACTCATAGGCCTAAGTGTTGAGTATACGAACCAACATGCTTATCCTTCAGAGACGTGAATATTTTTTTATCATAAGTCTAATTATTATTTTTTTTTTTATTATTTAGTCAGTTTTAGTCAAAACAAGCCTTGGATTGTTAGCATAGTTTGTTCTGGAAAATGTAGTCAAATTAGTTTTCCTGTAAACTTGAAGACCCCTCCAAAATCAGTCATATAAAAAATAAAATAAAATAAATAAATAAATCCCAATTTTAAAAAAAATTATCTTTTTGTACCTCTGAGAAGACGGGCTTGACTTTTTTTTTTTTTTTTTTTTTTTGGAAGTAAAGTGTACTTTTTAAAATGTTTTTCTTCTTAAATATTGACTTGTCTTAACAATGAACCTAGTGACCCTTGACGGTATGCCTTTTAATATGTCACGTAAATGTGACTTTGCGTTGCCATTGAAAAGATGAACAGAGTGAATGAACAGAACCGTCAGCTTTTCCGGCACCTGATTTGTATTTTTAACATCTCACGCAATTCTCTTATCCTGAAAATTCATTCGTACCCCAAAGCAAAATTCTACAAAATTTTTTGCTCCAATCCCGAAACTCTCCGGGGGAAAAATTGCTATTAAACCCGAGGGTCTACTTTTTTGTTTTGCAAAACACGGTCCAAGATCAAGGTCCATTAAAAAAAATTGAAAAAGTTTACTATACTATATATATATATATATATATATATATATATATATATATATATATATATATATATATATATATATATATATAGATATATATATATATATATATATATATATATATATATATATATATATTATAGCTATATATTATATATCTTATAGCATATATATATATGCATCCCTCATATTTATGGCATATGAAAGTATAGTTGGATGAGGTGGAAGACGCCAATGGTTACGCCAATGGACGATAGTACATGAATAAAAATTCCAGCTACACCAAGCCTTTATGGGATGGATGGATGTGGGGGGGGGGGGGGGGGGGTTTGGCTCAGTGGTTATGGGTCTGAGCTACTTATCAGAAGGTCGGCGGGTTTCGAACTCCTGTATTCCCCACTGTAGCTGCCACTCTTTCATAAGGCCCTTAACCCTCCAGGGGGTGCTGTGTCATGGTTGACCCTGTGCTTCCAAAATAAAATAAATAACAAGCTTGGATATGTGAAGAAAGAATTTCACTGTGCTGTAATGCATATGTGACAAATAAAGCTTTTGTATTATTTATGGTTCCCTGAACAATCTCAAAGCTGCTCAAATGTATGAATGAGATGCATGTAGTTCGCCCTGGATATGGACCGAAATGTAACTGTAATGATCACATTGTAATTATTCACCAGCATCGGTGATATCCCAGTATAATGCAATGACTCACAAATAATTCATACAGTATCCTGAATGTGTTTGCATATCATTGGCATTATTATTATTATTATTATTATTATTATTATTATTATTTTGTAAATTAGGGATAAATTAAACAAGCCTTTATGGGATTGGGAGGTATACCCCTCTGTGGTTAAGGCGTTGCGTTACTGATCAGAAGGTCGCTGGTTCAAGCTCCCGTCCTTCTGATCAGCAACTCACAGCGCCTTAACCACAGAGGAGTTGGGTCCTTTAATGATGTAATGAACCGGGGAACCCCTCGTACCAGGACTTTCGACTTGCTCTTCTATCCCGCAAAACACTGCACAAACGGTCACTTTACACCGGACAATATTACAATGTCACTTTATACCAGACAAACACTTTGCTTTAAAACAACGACATTTTGCACCACTTTATACATCACAATTATCCATCATACTCTTAACCTTTCATTCTTATCCTTGCTTCATTTCTTTATTACGTGCTGTTTTTAATTTTTTTTTTCTATTTATTTATTATAAAGGTCTGTCTGTCCTATTTCTTTTATGTTTACATGTTGGACGGTTGTGTATGGGATAACTAAAAGTTGAATTTGAATTTGAAACAATGTAAACTACAGATATAATGAGGCATGTTGTGGTTTCTATTGTTTTGCTGACCTGGCGTGCTCAAAGCTTAAATAGACACCCCTCAATAAATGCCACTCCTCCCACCAGTTAACACATGACAACACATGTTCCTTTCTGCTGATGTCTTTAGAAGAAAACACGATTACCTTGAGAGATACCCTCCCCCTGTTTGCTCTCAGAGGTTTCACCCTCAACAATAAATGATCATTCTGTACAGTATATAGTGGTAAAGGAATGGGATCAGCTTGTGTTAGGCTTCCCAGGTTCCAGATAAGGTTTTTGGACCTCCCTTATACGAAAAGGCTGTTGTGTTGAAATGAAGTAACCATTTCCAGCGGTGCGTTGTGACCCCATTCGTATCCAGGATGTCGCCCGCAAACTACATTGACCTTTCAAGCAACTCGAGCTCGTCCAGGCTTCATGTAAAGGTTGTTATCGAGGTGCTTCTTGAGACCTGCATACCCAGAATAAATGTGGTGTCCAGTTAAAGCTCGTTAATCATGGAGCGCAAAGTAGATCGTATTTATGATGGCCAGAAAAAGAGCAGGACTAAACTATGAACCTTACCTGCCACAGTCTCCTTTTCAGGTTTTTATAAGCTGGCGTGAAATGCTCAAATCTATTCTTGGGAAAATCTTTGTACAGCATTGGTCTAACAGGAGTAGTACAATCAATGCCTGACTTTCTTTCCATTAAAGCGAAAGAACTTGTGGGACATGGGACATTTCCTTAAGAAAATGTGAGTGATGCTTGGCGATGCAAATCGCAGCGCGGGCGCAAGCCCTTAGAGCCTGGTCCGTTTAATATTTAGCATTGACTTCGAAATGCTAGCTCGCTCGGAGAGACGAGTGTTTAGACACCCAAAACATCCGTTTTGGGCGTTTTATCAGGAGTGGGTGGGGTCAGTGAGGCACGTGACATCATCAAATTATCCAGCATCCGACTCCTTTTGATGTGCAGAGCGTTTAGACATGTCACATGACCCTGTGTCCGAGTTTCGCTGATTCTTCACGTTTGCGGCTACGCCACGCGGCAGTCATATGTTCGCGACCTACTCCATCTCACCTATGAGTGGATATGTCAGCGGAGCGTCAATTTCCCCATGCATTCTCTGCAGGGCAGGAATGTCACGGAATGTCAAAATTCAGAACGGGTGTGGGGTTCGGGAGGTGTATGATCGTGATCCACTCCGGACCCCATACGAGTGGATATGTGCATGTCGGACGCTCACAGGCACGAAAGATCGCCCCCATTCATTTTCTATGGGAAAAAATTCCCAATTTTTGGCCCCGGGTTCGGAATTCCGCGGGGCGATTCCTTATAAAAGTAATAGCACACCTCACACCATCGGGCAGCGCGATATGAGGTATGACTCGTGAGGATCGGACAAAAGCTGCGGGACGAGTTACGCGCTGAAAATTTGACCCAAGAGATTATAATAGTGATGCTTTTGCAAGCGTCACTAATGAATGCATCCTTGTGTCGGAGCATCAAAAATGTTGGACTCTGGTCCGAATCTGGGCCGAAGAGTTTTTTGAGTTGAATGTGTGGAGAAAAAAATCTGCATTTATTTCTCCTGCTGTGCCTTTTCTTGTGGCATACCTCAGATTTGTCCATGCAGAGGAAAAAAAAAGATTTCATTGAGGACATCTTATGTGGATATATAAAAATCGTTCCGACCTCAGCTGGTGAGGAGTTCATTTACTGGACCTCAAGCAATATTAGTTGTAGACCCCTGCTTTATAGCAGTAGTTTCTGGGAGTATAAAGGATAGTTCCAGCCTGTAGAGATTTTCCAGTGGTAGAAGGTTAATTGTACACTGCTAAGGAGGTAGTTTAGTGTGGCTTTGGTTTTTACTATCAATTTTAGGGCTGAAGTACCGTCCCTTCTTTCCGGGGGGTTTAGGAATATATGTATAGGTGTTATGACAATGTACGGCTACATCATTTTTTCCTGAAAAATAAATGGAGCGACAACGTGGGAGAATGTAAACAATTGGGTTATTTGTGTACATTCATTGTAGTTGACCATCAAAACGAGTGCATAGTGGTAAATCCAGCAAGCATTTCACAATCCTATTGTGTTCTTGGTGTATATCTACACCCCATATCTCCCCTGAAATGTTTTCTTCTTACTAAGGAGGCTTACTTGGACTCGATTTCCATTTATTCTAATCTGGTTGGGTTAGGCATGCTGATGGGCTGGAAATGATGGGCCCAAATTAGGTTTGTGGTTGTGATTTGCCAGCTTGAGATTTGATTTAAAAAGGTCCCGGTTCTGGCAGGCTAGTTCTTCTTAGAGTGGCGTATTGAGCAGTGCAAAAACAATGTGTTGAGCGCTTGCTAATTCCACCTTTCTGTTAATGAGAGTGCAAATTGTTAGGGAATAGTCAAGAGTTGTTTGTGTATTTGTTTTAACTCCAGCATATATATATATATATATATATATATATATATATATATATATATATATATATATATATCTATATATATATATATTTATATTCATATTCATTCATTCATTCATCCTCCCCCTACCGCCTTATCCGATCTTCCCACGGGTCACGGGGAGTCTGTGCCTATCTCACGCGTCTATGGGCATTAAGTCAGGATACACCCTGAATGGAATGCCAATCTATCGCAAGGGCACACACACACACACATTCACACACACATTCATACACTAGGGACAATTTTTCCAAGGTGCCAATCAACCTACTGTGCATGTTTTTGGACCGGAGGAAACCGAAGAACCCGGAGAAAAAACCCCTGAGGCACGGGGAGAACATGCAAACTCCACACACACACACACACACACACACACACACACACACACACCGGTTTGTTGTTAGGATGTACATGCTTGTTACACGTCTCATCGTATTTTTTCCTCGTCATGTTACTCCCTGGTGCATACTCCGGGACTGAGAGCGCCACTGCCACCCACTGGAGTGGATGTGCAATTATACTTTATTCTAGTACGGGGGAAAGTGTGTGTGTATAAAGGTGCTTCTCAATAAACTATAATATCATGGAAAAAGTTCCTTTATTTCAGCAATACAACACAAATGGTGGAACTTCCGTATTAAATAAATTCGGTGCACACAGACTGAAGTAGTTTAAGTCTTTGGTTCTTTTAATTGTGATGCTTTTGGCTCACATTTAACAAATACCCGCCAATCTCTAAAATTGGAATACATGCCGATCCACTAATCCACTCAAAACACCTGCAAGTGTGTGTGTGTGTGTGTGTGTGTGTGTGTGTGTGTGTGTGTGTGTGTGTGTGTGTGTGTGTGTGTGTGTGTGTGCAAGACTTTGATAGATTCAGGAGAACACTAATGCCTTTACTGTAGAACTTAACCTTTACTCTTCGTCTTTACTCTCATTCTTCCTCTCCCTATCTCGTCCTCCACACAATCTCTCCTTCTGTCTTTTAATCTTCCTGTCTTATTCTATCCAAATTGCCCTGACACATCATTCCTTTCTTCCTTACCTTTTCCGTCAGACACTCTCGTCTCTCCACTATCTGCGCTCCAACCACCTTCACCTCTCTTTGCACATCCATCATCTCCTGCCCTGTTCCCCATTCTCCCATGCCCTCATTCAAGTCCCCTAATGTCCTCCTCCTCCTTTTGCGCCTCCTTCTCCATGTCGTCTTCTTTGCCCCGTTCTCTCCATTCTACCTTTTTGTTCTTGATCATTTCTGCTCCTCCTCTTACCTTTGCTCTTTCTATTATTTCACTTTACCTCAAACTAACACACGGTATCTTGTCTATATTCTTTTAACTTGTTCAATGGCAGCATTTCTATGCAAACAATAAACTTTGGATAAATAACATAGCAAGCATGTAAAATAACTCATTTTAACCACTAATCAAAACTTATCTTATTTAACTGCTGTGCTGTGTATCCTGGTCAGGATCTGAAGCATGATGGATTAGTATTCATTTTGGATTTTGGTACCAATTCAACACACTTGCATATAATGACGATATAATCAAGCCAGGAATGTATAGCAAAGAACATGAACCAATCAGAAGCATGGGCTTTGTTTGTTTGAAGCCTCTATACTTTGTCACATGACCGGAATCCTGTATCATTGATTATTCAAAAGTGTTTTTTCTTTCACTATTAATAAACAATTTGGACTTTACTCGTTGACTTGCTTTAGTGGCGTTCTTGTTGTCTCCCCAACGGGACAGACTGCAAGCAATGATGTAACATACCGTGTAGGATACCAGTGGATATACGTCATTCACAATGTCACAATGTCATTCTGTCACTTCTTTTTGCCCTTATTGAGAATGCACACATGTCCCATCTACTGTATTCTATATTACAACAGGATCAAATCCTGGAGCTTCTTTTGGGTAATTTTGCCACAATGCACAAAATGTAAAGGTCTTAATACTCATGGCTTGGTGAAAATTCCTCCCAGTGCCATTGTTTCAGGTAAATCTACTTTTTATGAGTACATTAAAACAGAACATAAGGCATTTAGAGCTTAAAGGTATTGAAACGGACAAATATGGACCATTTTTTATGATGTTTTGTGAGCAAATATAATATAACCATTCCATACTCATTATTCCACATCGTAGTCTCAGAACCGCTTTGTTTCTCATTCGAATAACTGCATGCCCATGTGTGCTTCATGTGTACTTTTGCTTTAAATGCAACTTCTTTGTAGTATTGCATCACTGTTGGTGTGGTATTAGGGAGGGGGAAAGGAGGGAAGGGGGGATCCATTCCAATATATTTTGACATTTGGTAAACTGAGACATTCATCTTATTTTTTTCCACAGTCTTTGTATGCAAAACAAGGCCATTGAAGCGCATACACATTGCTGACGTGTGAACATTACTTACTCCATTACCCTCCCTTTCAGCAATGTTTCCAGCATATCCTACAATAGAGATGTTTTTTTGTTTGTTTTTTTTGTGTATTGTTTGCCGCTTGCAAGATTTATTTTGGATTAATATAAATCCACATGTAAAGTATTTATAAACTGGACCAATTCAGACCTGAAAACTATTTTATGGCAACCCTTTGTATGTCTTTGCCGTCTGCAGAAAAAAGAACATTTGTTATTCCTTACCCAGTGGGCATCGGTTAACTTTTATTGCTGTTCACACTTTTGATCACAAGGTGAAATGATAAGTCTTTGGAGCTTAATGTGGCGGTAAACATGCTTTTCCCGACTGTGCAGCATCATGCAAGGTGTCCAGCTCGATGGAACATGAGGTTATTTCTGACAAAAATGAATTTTAAAATGTCACGTAAAAAAGGAAGTTGATATTTTAGCAATATTTAACCATTTTTATAATGTGCGTGCATGACACATGGCATGTATATATATATATATATATAAGATTATATAAATAGTATATATCTATATATATATATATATATATATATATATATATATATATATATATATATATATATATATATATATATATATATACATACATTACACATCCACCTCTAGGCCTTTGTCATGTCCCTTTTTTCTAATCTGCTCCCCCTTTTTACCCTCCTTTTAGCTTTCATATAAAAAGGCGTACACTTTATTCATGTACATTCTTTGATTCAGAGGTCATAGCATGTTTATCATTAGGGTCGCACTGTATTCTCTTCTCAACCTCAGAAACACCCGGGTAAAAATGTTTTTTTTTTTTTTCCTGTTATTATTATATTCCCCGGACTGTCTGACATTTACTCAGTAGAACCAGATGGCCTTTATATTTGTTGCACATTTTTATTGCAGTTCATTTTAGGAGATGAATATGTCCTGTGCTTTATTTGAGCAGCCAAGGGTAGAACCACAGAAATGATTATTTGTCTAATCTTTAATGATAGAAACACAAAATCGAGAGAGGCAGGGGAAAAAAAGAAAATAAAACACTGTTTACACAGAGTTGCCAGTTTATTAGTTACTAGCTCAGTCTGCTTAATAAACCGGCACGGGTTTGTATATTTCGACACAGGAGGAAAAGGAGCAGAAAACCCTCTCTTGGATTTAGTGTCATTTTTAATGCATTGAAAATGTGCCTGTACTGTTTATACCACAATACATTCTATGTCTAGTGTAGTGTTGTGGTAAAGTCACAGTGAGCCTCTATTGAGTCCAACTACTAACATAAATCAAAAGCTGTAATAGTAGTGATAGCTTCTAGCGAGATGAAGTGGTGGAGAGTATTTTCTTTATAAAGAAAGATTGAGAAACAGAGGTGATGATGGTTGGTATGGCCATTAGGAGAGTGGTAGAATTTGCTAAAAGGATGGAGATGACAGTGGTGAATATGTATTTTAAGAAGAAGGATGAGAAAAGGATGACATAAGAATGGAGGATGGTGCAAACACATACGGACTATATTCTGTGCAAAAGATGCAACCTGAAAGACATCGGATGGTGGTCGGTAGGACGGCTGTGGAGGTGAAGAAGAAGAAGAAGAGGAGGAGGAAAGTGAGGACTGAAAAAAAGAATAGGATGGTGGAAACATGAGGAGGAAGACGAGAGATTCGGCGAAGAGGTGAGACAGGGGCTCGGTGTTGGTGGTGGTGAAGACGTGCTGTATATTGGGCGACTACTGAAGAAACGCCTCGGATGGTACTTGAGGTGTCATCTGGAAAGAGAAAGGAAGATAAAGAGACGTGCTGGTGGAATGAGGACGAGAAAGAGGTTGGCGAAACAGAATTGGGATCGGCAGAGCGAGGAGAATAGTACCCAAGGAGTATAAGGTGCGAAGAAGGTTATGGAGAAAGTGCAGGGAACGGCATATTGGGGATGTGTTTGGGGTTTGTATGGGTTTGGCCAGGCAGAGGGACCGAGCTGGGAAAGATGTGCGATAAAAGATGTAGATGGAATGAGGAAAATGATAGGGAGGAAAAAGCAGGATATAGTAAAGCAGGAAGTGGAAAGACGGTTGGACCAGTTGCCATTCCAGTAGAAGCGTGGAGATGTTTAGGAGAGATGGCAGTGGAGCTTGTAACCAGATTGTGTAACAGTATTTTGGACGGTGAGAAGATGCCTAAAGGAATGGAGAAGGAGTGTGCTGGTACAGTTGCAGTATCTTCCGGGGGACAAAAGTGGATCAGTGACACCATGAAGTTAAGGGACAGAGCAATGGAAACTAGGTTTCATGCCGAAGAAGAGCATTATGCGATATTTGCCTCGAGGACGTTGGTGGAAAATGTATAGAGAAGGTCAGAAGGAGTTGCATTGTGTGTTTGTGGATCTTGAGGAAAGATATGATGGGGTTCCAAGAGAAGAGTTGTATGAGGGAGGCATGTGTTGCAGGAAAGTGTTGCCGCATGGATGACAGACCGCTTCCAGGTGGAGGTGGGATGGCATCAAGGGTCGACTCTGAGCCCGTTCCTGTTTTGCAGAACTGGTTGACAGACGAGGTCAGACAGGCATTTCCATGTACTGTAATGTTTGCCGATGATATTGTAACTAGATTTTGGAGGCGAGGTGAGGGAGGGTAGACGGACATATGCGGAGGTGGGGTACATACGGAGGAGAATGCTAAGGATGGACGTGCCATGTAGGAGGAGGAAGTTTTATGGATATGGTGAGGGAAGACATGCAGGGGTGACAGAGGCAGATGTAAAGGACAGGGTAATGCTCATAAGAGAACAGAGCAAACAGTGTACACAGCAGCATGGTTCACCTAGTTTGGATGCTGGGGTCAGAGCGTGTGGTCAGCCATGATACAGAGCCGCTGGAGCAGAGTGAGTTAAGTGCGTTGGTCTTAGCGATTCTGGGCCTCACCGTCTGATCAGTAACCGAGCACCTAAACCACTGAGCTACACCCTTCCCTCTATATGATAATAATCGCAATGGAAACAAGAGCAATTACAGCTCGGACCCCTCGACTCGCCGCTCTCTCCTACCAGCCCGGTGACGTGTGGAAAGTGGATCGTGAGGCCAGAGTCGTCTGGAGAGCCAACAACGAGGCAGAGGCCAAATGCCTCTAATTATTAGCTTTAGGGCGAGGAGCGCAAGCTATCCTGAGGGAAACTTGTGTATGAACCAGCTATTAGTTTTTCTCCCATATACCCATGTCGGATGACGGTGAGGGCCTCCACCAGAGTTTCCTTCCGGGAATAGCTGCCAGTCAACCCGCATATTCACTATAGCGTATATATAGAATAAGTGCTAACACTTCCACATGCTTGTTGGATCTGGAACAATTCTTTAGACCATTGACCATCTACATCTGCGACGGTACTGCAAGGCCTATACTAATAGATTTAAATGCCAAATATGCTTTTTTTGTTGTTGTTTTTTACATCAACATCAAATATTATATATTTAATGAAAAATATTAGCAATTATCATATTCTATTAAAGCTAAAGTTCATGTAAATGTGTAATGGGTCACTTGAAAATGTATATATATGTTTATGATGTAAGTGGCACGGTGGCTTAGTGGTCAGCACGTTGGCCTCACAACTTCAGGATCCGGGTTCGATTCCCGTCTCGGCCATGTGTGTGTGTGTGTGCATGTCCTCCCCGTGCCTCAGGGGGTTTTTCTCCGGGGTTCTCGGGTTTCCCCCCTGTCGAAAAACATGCACGGATTGGCACCTTGGAAAATGTGTGTGTGTGTGTGCGCGTGTGTGTGCCCTATCATGGGTTGGCATTCCATCCAGGGTGTATCCTGCCTTAATGCCCATAGACGCCTGAGATAGGCACAGGCTCCCCATGACCCGAGGGAAGATCGGTTAAAGCGGTAGATAGATGAATGAATGAATGAATGATTATGATGTATGAATCGTTGACAATATCTGATAATATACAGGTCAATGATGCGTGTACTGTAGTTCTAATTGCCTTACCATTATATAACGATCGTAATATGATTGTGCTTTAATAATATCAATGTTGGACACATTTTATCAGTTTACGTTTTTGTTCTCTATCTCCCTTAAGTTGTAGACACCTGAATTACAATAGACGTAGACTTAGTACATACACAAATGATTTCAGCTATAGTGCTTTTAACAAAAAGCAGGGATAAGTAGGTTATAAAATGCAATTTTTTTAAAAATACATTATTCCCTGCACGTTTGTTCTTGATGAGCAAGCCAGTGATTGAATGGCAAGGAAAGCCTGCCTGAGATGGCACGCGGAAGAAACCTTAACAGGATCCAGACTCATGTTGGGTTATCAATGTTGAGGTCTGTTTTCACCTACAGGTCCTTCAATGCAGCATGGTTCATTATTAAAGTCATAATCCTTGAGCTGCTCAGTAGCTTTATTGATCTTCAGGCTGATATTAGACAATATTGTTGATAATGTAAGCCATAAAGGATGCGAATCTTCTTCTCTTGAGCCTGAATCGGTCTTGTATGACAGAGGGGATGTGGCTGAAGGGTCATTGAAGCTATTGCGAGACTTCTTTTAAATAGCATTTGGAGATTTTGGGCAAATCTTTACTTGCATCTCTCCATATCTCCCTCTCTCCTGAGTGTTTGTGTGGGTTTAGGAGAAATGTCTTTGTTGTATCTCTTCCAACTTTGTGTGTGTGTGTGTGTGTGCGCGCAATAGTTTCCCTGTGGCATGTAAGTGTTGCATCATACAGTACCTCACAGTGCCAGAGACTAATATCACAACCAACAACAGATCATTCGCATCTACATTCGAAGTGATTAGCTATTATGTGTAAAGCTGTAAATATTTATACCCCTACAGTTTTTCACACTATAAGAGTTTATTTTATTTTTTCTTTGATATTACACTTTGGAAGATATGCACTCTAAGTCATTCTAATAAGTCACTGTCAGTTATACCCAATATTTATTATTTAAGGTTGGGTTCATTATATTTCACTGTGTTTTCTTTTTTTCTTTTATATTTTAAGGCAAACTTGTACTTAAAAAAACAACATTATAAAGTTAATAGAATTTATATAATATTAATATGTAAATATAAATAAATATAGATTTGTTTTGTTTTATTTTTCCAGCCTTCCGTAAGGGTTTATGGGGCTGGGTGTAAAAAAAAAAAAAAAATGCATCATTAAGTGTTATATTGGGGGGCACGGTGGCTTAGTGGTTAGCAAGTTCGCCTCATACCGCCAGGGTCCGGGTTCGATTCCCGTCTGGGCCGTGTGTGTGTGTGTGTTGAGTTTGCATGTTCTCCCCGTGCCTCAGGGGGTTTTTCTCCGGGTTCTCCGGTTTCCTCCCGGTCCAAAAACATGCACGGTATGTTGATTGGCACCTTGGAAAATTGTCCCTAGTGTATGAATGTGTGTGTGTGTGTCCTGCGATGGCTTGGCATTCCATCCAGGGTGTATCCTGCCTTAATGCCCATAGACGCCTGAGATAGGCACAGACTCCCCGTGACCCGAGGGAAGATCGGATAAAGCGGTAGAAGATGAATGAATGAATAATTGTTATATTAATGATTAATAGCTTGACCCTTCAAACAAAGAAAAAAAATAACCAAAACAAATCAAATTATATCGTTTTCCTGTTCTGTCTCCAGGAAGACGCAGCTCTACCTCTGCCATGTTAATCTATATTGTCACTTCTAGGACACGCACTACCAAGAAATATATATCGTTAATTAGTATTTACTGCTGAAGATAAAAGCGATGTATCTTGTTACACATGCCATCTTGGATATGATGCAACATGCTTTTACAAATCATTGCGGAACGCCGTTAATGTTTATACCGATGCGACGATGCAAATCTGTAAATCTTGCATGTTTTGTTTTCTTCATCCTGTCAATGTTCGCCTGACAGGAAACATGTTCATTTACCTCTAAAGAAACTACATCTTTTGTTCTTTCCCGTCATCTTGCATTTCCATCAACTCTAAAATACTTCGCTTACCCTATAAATCTGCCGTGTGTCACGCACTATTCCTATTAGCTTTTTTTTTTTTATATATATAGTGTCAAGATGCTTCAGTTGGTCACCAGTAGAAGATACAGCATTGCATGCTCAATGCAAGCTTCCATTAAAGATAGTCTTTTCACAGAAAACCTGTCACGGACTCGACAGTCGATATTGTGAATCTCATCTAAGTAGACAGGCTTAGTATATCTCACGGCTTAGTGTATGTTTAAGTCTTTGGTTTGGCTTGACTTCTCAGTCAGTATGTTTTCCTATTAATATTGCTCAAATATACAATAAAATGTAGTACAGAACCCATTCTCCATCAGACTCTCCTGATGGCACTATGAGTTCCAGGAAATACGTCGTGCATCCACTGAACCCAAATTCATTTATGTTGCGTCACATCACTCTGGCCTCTTGCCATGATCTTTCTCACACTGGGTCACTGGAAAGCCAATTCGGGGAGCTCCTGATACAGTCCTTGTTCTGATATTGCTTCTAGAGGCAGTTAGTGAGTAATGAAACATAGGATAAAACTACATGCTTCAGCACTCAGTGACCCCACTATGAGTTTGCACAGGCCAAACAATTTTGTGGCTGACTAGTTGTTCTTCCTAAACACGTCCTTTCCCGCACATCACAATAAAAGCGCTTGCTGTTGACCGAGAAATGTCATGGACTCATTTTGTGGTAAAGGTGGCATCCTGAAACCATGACGCTTTTAAAATGAGGTTTTCAGTTTATATATATATATATATATATATATATATATATATATATATATATATATATATATATGCACAACGTTGGGGAGTAACAAGTGGCATCTAACGTTATGTAATTTAATTACAAAATAAAATTAACTTTAATCCGTTACAGCGAAATAACATGTAATTAAATTAGTTACTTTAGAAAAAATGATGATGAATATACATGCCTGTGTGTGTGTATGTATATATATATATATATATATATATATATATATATATATATATATATATATATATATATATATATATATATATATATATATATATATATATATCGGCCTTGTATAAACATATACATAAACAGACACGTTTTATATATAATTGGTTTTTATAAAGTAATAATTGGTTTAACAATACAAGATATCATTTACTTTCTAACCATAATCCTCAAAAACTTAAATGCTAAACAGATGCCAATTTAATAATCATTTGCGATTGTTTTGCTTGTCAGGATATACAAATGTGATCCCCCATGTCGCACTGTACAATTGTGGTTGTTTATTAGAACGCCAGACTGTACGACTGTCAAAAAAAAAAAAAAAAAAAAAAAAAAAAAAAACTTCGTCCGGAGTTTTACATCCGATCCTCTCACTAATTGGAGTGAGCAGCAAACAAAAACAATATCTAGTGTTTAATCATGACATGCTTCGCTAATGTCATATAAACTCTCCTTTTCCCTTCATAAGCCTCTCTTCCCGCTGTATATGATGACGTGGTGATCTAATCGTCAGTGGTTAAGGCATAGGGCTCTGGACCTATATATATATATATATATATATATATATATATATATATCTATTAAAAAAATGATATATATATATATATATATATATATATATATATATATATATATATATAACGTATAGGTCCAGAGCCCTAAGCCTTAACCACTGACGATTAGATCATCACGTCATCATATATATATATATATATATATATATATATATATATATATATATATATATATATATATATATATATTACTATATGTCCATGTGTAGTTTTATCAGTTTAGAATGAAATATTTATTCTAGATAGTTTGTTTATTTTGGTGACAATTCACATTGCATTGCAAGTCTCTCCATCTCTCTCTCTCTCTCTCTCCCATGTCTCTCATTAAGTCTCTCTCTCTTTCTAGAATTTCTTGAGTCTCTCTTTGATGTGTCATTAATATTTTCTCAGTCTCTATCTCTCTCTCTTTCTCTCTCTCACTTTAAGTCTCTCATTAAGTCTCTTTCTCTCTCTCTCTGTTTAAGTCTCTCATTAAGTCTATTTCTCTCTCTCTCTCTCTCTGTGCTGATCACTCTTCTGCAAACTCGAATAAATTCGCCTCTGTGTGAAGCTGTGAAACGAAACTGTGTGTATGGAGGACATTAAGTGCTCCTAAACCTTCTGCTGCTGCACCCAAAATGCCCCTTTGTGACTTTTTCTTTCATTGACTACCATTGTGACTCTGTATCGACTGGCAAACAAAGAAACAACGGCTACACGCAAGTCTGCATTAAGATAGTCTCTCATTTTGGTGAAGTCTCAATAAACTCTCTCTCTCTCTCTGTGCTGACCATCTAACTTTAATAGTCTCTTTCTCTCTCTCTCTCTGTTTAAGCTGTGACAACTGTGCTCACACTCTTTATCTCACTCCACATCCCGTTTTTTTTTTTATTTTGCATTTACTAGAAAGAAAGAGAGCTGGAAAAAAAGCAACAGCGAGCGAGGAAAAATGGAAAAGGCGATTGCTTGTATTGAAAATGCAGCTAGAATAGGCAAAGATGGGATTATCATTCTCGTTTTTAAATGCCTCTCGGAAATGAAATCGCAGCCGCTCAAAAGGAACATTTTAATGTTAATAAATTGTTATCCAATTAAAAACTTTAATGGCACATTTTATTATGTAATAGTCGGTCTATGCGACTCGCATTGTGTGCCGAGCATTCCACTATTGGTGTTGGTTCATTTGACCAGTTACTATATAATAGTACATTTCCAGCTTCTTTCTCTTTTCTGTTTTTCTTAGTTCATTCTTGTTGATTGGTGTTTTATTATTATTGTATTATTATTGAAATAATTGGGCAAAAAAATTATAAAAATAAAATTATATATCATTATATTATATGTGCCTATATCAGGCGCCTATGTGTGCATTAAGGCAGGATACACCCTGGATGGAATGCCAAACCCATCGCAGGGCACACACACACACACACACACACACACACACACACACACACACACACACACACACACACACACACACACACACACACACACACATTCAATAACTAGGGACACTTTTTCCAAGGTGCCAATCAACCTACCGTGCATGTTTTTGGACCGGGGAGGAAACCAGGAGAACCCGGAGAAAAACCCCCTGAGGCACGGGGAGAATATGCAAACTCCACACACATGGCCGAGACGGGAATTGAACCCGGACCCTGGCGGTGTGAGGCGAACGTGCCAACCACTAAGCCACCGTGCCCCATATATATATATATATATATATATATATATATATATATATATATATATACACATACATACATACATACATACACTTTATTACGCACAGAAGCCACATTAAATGCCACTCTACTGCACATCTGCATAATTGCACAAACCTGGACATTCCGTTACCTTATTGCAAAGACATATTTCTTTTGTTTTTTTTCTAAAGTCTTTATTTTATATTTTATATTTTATATTTGTATTTATTTTTTTATCTTAATAGTTTTGTTTTAAGGTCAGGGCAGTTGCCTAAGCATTTCACTGCATATCGTACTGTGTATGACTGTGTATGTGACAAATACTCAAGGGTCTCAAGGGTCACGATCTCTGAATAACTTTTCCTCACATGTTATTGTTGCTTATTGTTGTTTGTTCCTTCTATACATCTTCCCTTCATCTTCGGAAGTATAGTTTTTGACCATTTCTATCCACACAGGCTTCTCACTTGTTCAGTCTCGTGTCATTTTGACACTGGTGAAGACGCCTCCCCAATGCTGCCCTGACCAGCAACTTCTTACCTCAGAGACCTCAACAAACCCCCCATCCCTGTCAACCCCCTACCGTACCTTGCTGTCTGTGATCATCCAGTATCGTTTCACTGGTTCCACCTTCTCTCAGAGGTAAATATGCTTCATGGCTATACATCTCTATTCTGGCATATGCCTTTCCTCATAATGTGAAGACCTAAATCCTCTCAACAGATAAGGATGATGTAACTGTTTTTCTTTTTTTGTTTTTTTTTGTTTTTTGTTTATTGCATGTCTAAGTTAAGGTAGCTTCACTAAAAATACTTCTTACTATGACCAGACAACGAGGTACATGATAGGGTGAAATCAAGGGTGGGATGTACTTGGGTATCTTCTTTCATAAAGCAATATAGAACATGCCTGTGCCCTTATGCTTTCAAACTGATATTTTATTTGTCACATGCACATACATACAGCATACGAAATGCTTTATGTGACCGTCAAGCATGTAAACATGTGTAAAAAGATATGAAAAATATAGTGCAAAAAACTTTTCCTGAAGAAAATGTGAGCGATGCTCGCCGATCCGCAGACCCGGGCTTGACCCCGTAGAACCTGGTCCATTTAATATTTAGGAATGACTTCGAAATGCTAGCTCGTTCAGAGAGTCCAGTGTTTAGACACCAAAAACGCCCAGTTTGGTCGTCTTTTGGGAGGGGGCGGAGCCAGTGATGCACTTGACATCAAACTATCCAGCATCCAACTCTCGTCGATGTGCCGAGCGTTTAGACATGTCACATGACCCTGTGTCTGTGTTTCGCAGTTTTATAGATTTTTCACGTTTGCAGCCACAATGACGCCATGCGGCAGCCATATGTTCGCGACATACTCCATCTCACCTACGAGCTGATATTTCAAATGTGCATGTCGGGCGAACACGGACCGAACAGTCTACCGTCAAATTTCCCACATTCATTCTCTATGGGGCCAGATTGTCGCAGAGATATATGATCGTGATCCACTCCGGACCCCCTATGAGTGGATTTGCCATATGTGCATGTCGGATGCTCACAGGCCGAACTGGGAGGCACGAAATTACGGCCCTATTTATTTTTCTATGGGAAAAAATTCCCGCTTTTTGGCCCCGGGTTCGGAATTCCCCAGGGCGATTCTTTATAAAGAATAGAAAGATAGACGAAAGGCCCGGTACTAGGTCCTATGCGTTTCCTAGTTTAGTATCCGAATGACCTGCGGGGAAGAAGCTCATCCTGTTTCTCTCTCTGAACGAAAAGTGCCTTTCTGAAGGCATCAGAGAAAAGAGTCTATTGTTGGTATGGCTTCCTGGCTCTGGTCCAAAAGATGTCATGTAGCACAGCTCAGTTGACCTCACCACCCTCCGGAGGGCATGGTGTAAAAAGGTCCTTAGCACCTGAGATGGAAGTATGAATTCCCTCAAGTGTCTCAGGTGGTATAGACGTTGCTGGGCCTGAAATGTGACAGGACCACTGTGATGTGTGTCCACTCTCTCCACCGGGGTCCCGTATATTTTAGCATTAGATGTAATATTATTTTAAGGAGCAAATCGTCACAAGCACATTATCCATGACGGCACCATTTGTATCAGTATTATTTAGTCATTGTACTTATTACATGAAGTTTGGTTCAGAGCCCAAAACATTCACACATTCAACGCGCCATTTGGAAATACGTGTCTGCAACATGTCGTTTTAATAACAGACAAAACAAACTGCTAAACTCGAACTCTCATTTTCATTTCTTATTCGCTTTATTGGTGCATTGGTGGGTCCTGAGCACATTGTGTGCGAGGTAAACGCTCCCCAGTCCATTATAATGCAGGGCATTATTAAGAAAAACAGATTCGCGCACTCATTCACATCAGAGTGCTCTGGGAGAAGGAAAGGAATCACACGCGTGTGAGGAGAACATCACTCGTTCTTGGACAGGCTGTAAGCTATGTGTTTTTTTTTTTCCACACCCTGAAATCTAAGAATGTCAAAGGCGTTGTTTTTCTTCATTGTTTTCGTCGTCAAGTTTGAATTAAACAGACCAGCCTTTCAAAAATAATGGCTCACTGTTCATATTTTGGTGAATATCATATTTTGGTGAATAGCCATATCACCCTGTAGCCCAAGATGAGTTCGGTTAGTACCTGGATGAGAGACCTGGGAAAACTAGATTGGTTGCTTCTGGTAAAGGTGTTAATTAGGACCAGCAGGGGGCGCTTTTCCTGTGGTCTGTGTGGGTCCTAACACCCCAGTATAGTCACGGGGACACTATACTGTTATAAAGCACCATCTTTCGGATGAGACGTTAAAGCGAGGTCCTGACTCTCTGTGGTCATTAAAAATCCCATAATGTCTTTCGAAAAAGAGTAGGGGCGTGTCCTCGTCATCCCGGCCAAATTCCCCCCATTGGTCTCTGACTATCACGGCCTCGTAACCGTCCCCATATCTACCGACTGGCTTCATCATTCTGTCTCCAGTAGGCTGGTGTGTGGTGGGCGTTCTGGAGCACTATGGCTGCCGTCACATCATCCAGGTGGAACCTGCAAACCTGGTGGAGGAAGGAGGAGATCCCCCTCTCACAATGTAAAGCGCTAGAAAAGCTCTATATAAATGTAATGAATTATTATTAGTATTGTTATTGTTATTATTATTATTATTATTATTATTATTATTATTATTATTAACACACCTCCCAAATTTGTTCTGGAATGTATTTGGCTGAGTTTTGCCAGGCTTTTTGGCCCACATACCACATGGAATTACGGCCCAAGATTGGCCCTAAAGGTGTTTGCCGAAAGTCAACCAGACAAATGGCGGATGCGGACCAAAACTCCCATGGTCTGCCCAAGTCACTCCTAACTGGTCCACAATTGTGCCAGGATGTGACCACCACCGGTATCGTTCTAGAACCCTCTAGAAACATTGTTATTGGTTATTGGTTGTTATCTTAGACCCAAGTACCAAGCAAAGTATATTGTATACACATTGTTAGAATCATCTGCAAACGGTGAAAAAGCGGCATTTGGAAGTGGAGGTAGACATTTACGGCGGACGCTCTTATCCAGAGCGACTTACAACTGAGCAATTGAGGGTTAAGGGCCTTGCTCAAGGGCCCACTAGTGGCAGCTTGAACTGACGATCTTCTGTTCCAGAGCCCGATACCTTAACCACTGAACTACCCCCTTCATAGACAAGTAGCACAGATTGAACCCGTAATGTTGTCGTTGATTGTTGAAAACGTTACTTAATCATTTGCGGTTTAATCATCTGTATAATGTTCTCTGTTTATGCCATTCTGATGCAAATAGGCATGCTGGTTTAATGATGCTGCTCATATTCTTTTTTTGTGCTCAGTGTCACTGAGACACTTGGCTTTTATGGCCTGAATTTGGCTCTCTGCATTGTCGGTGCCAAGACTTTTCTGGTGATCCGGCCCATTCACGTTTTCTCTCAGTGAGGATTTTAATTTTACGGCTGCGTGAATTCTGAAGTTTAATTTGCGTTTTTAGCCCCAGACCTGCTTCGTCCTGCTAGAAGACATGGCCGCACATAGATCTTCCAATAAAGTAATGACACCAGACATACATCCAAATAAACAAACAAACAAACAAACAAAAAATTGGAAGACACAAAATCAATGTTTGGTTAGGAAATAAAAAGGGCATTTCTTCAAATGTGTTGAATAATATATATATATATATATATATATATATATATATATATATATATATATATATATATATATATATATACAGTGGTGTGAAAAACTATTTGCCCCCTTCCTGACTTTTTATTCTTTTGCATGTTTGTCACACAAAATGTTTCTGATCATCGAACACATTTTAATATTAGTCAAAGATAACACAAGTAAACACAAAATGCAGTTTTTAAATGAATGTTTTTATTATTTAGTGAGAAAAAAAATCCAAACCCACATAGCCCTGTGTGAAAAAGTGATTGCCCCCCTTTGTTAAAAAATAACTTAACTGTTGTTTATCACACACATGACAGTTTTTCTGTAGCCACCCCCAGGCCTGTTTACTGCCACACCTGTTTCAATCAAGAAATCACTTAAACAGAAGCTACCTGACACAGAGAAGTAGACCAAAAGCAACCTCAAAAGCTAGACATCATGCCAAGATCCAAAGAAATTCAGGAAGAAATGAAATGAGAACAAAAGTAATTGAGATCCATCAGTCTGGTAAAGGTTATAAAGCCATTTCTAAAGCTTTGGGACTCCAGCGAACCACAGTGAGAGCCATTATCCACAAATGGCAAAAACATGGAACAGTGGTGAACCTTCCCAGGAGTGGCCGGCCGCCCAAAATTACCCCAAGAGCGCAGAGACAACTCATCCGAGAGGTCACAAAAGATCCCAGGGCAACATCCAAAGAACTGCAGGCCTCACTTACCTCAATTAAGGTCAGTGTTCACGACTCCACCATAAGAAAGAGACTGGGCAAAAACGGCCTGCATGGCAGAGTTCCAAGACGCAAACCACTATTAAGCAAAAAGAACATTAAGGCTCGTCTTAATTTTGCTAAAAAAAACATCTCAATGACTGCCAAGACTTTTGGGAAAATATCTTGTGGACTGACGAGACAAAAGTTGAATTTTTTGGAAGGTGCGTGTCCCGTTACATCTGGCGTAAAAGTAACACAGCATTTCATAAAAAGAACATCATACCAACAGTAAAATATGGTGGTGGTAGTGTGATGGTCTGGGGTTGTTTTGCTGCTTCAGGACCTGGAAGGCTTGCTGTGATAGATGGAAGCATGAATTCTAATGTCTACCAAAAAATCCTGAAGGAGAATGTCCGGCCATCTGTTCGTCAACTCAAGCTAAAGCGATCTTGGGTGCTGCAGCAGGACAATGACAAACCAGCAGCAATCCACCTCTGAATGAAGACTTTGGAGTGGCCTAGTCAAAGTCCTGACCTGAATCCCATTGAGATGCTGTGGCATGACCTTAAGAAGGCGGTTCATGCTAGAAAAACCCTCAAATAAAGCTGAATTACAACAATTCTGCAAAGATGAGTGGGCCAAAATTCCTCCAGAGCGCTGTAAAAGACTTGTTGCAAGTTATCGCAAACGTTTGATTGCAGTTATTGCTGCTAAGGGTGGCCCAACCAGTTATTAGGTGCAGGGGCAATTACTTTTTCACACAGGGCTATGTGGGTTTGGATTTTTTTTCTCACTAAATAATAAAAACATTCATTTAAAAACTGCATTTTGTGTTTACTTGTGTTTATCTTTGACTAATATTAAAATGTGTTCGATGATCAGAAATATTTTGTGTGACAAACAAGCAAAATAATAAAAAGTCAGGAAGGGGGCAAATAGTTTTTTTTCACACCACTGTATATATATATATATATATATATATATATATATATATATATATATATATATATATATATATATTATATAAATATATATATATATATATATATATAATATAATATATTATATATATATATTATATATATATATATATATATCTTCTGCCGCCACTTTTTCAAAGTGTCCGTACTTTCACCAGACATATAACACATTGTTCTTTCTCAAATCTTAAAGTCTTCTTAAAGTCATTCCGATGTTATACAGCTGACTCAGTACACAATGAAATGAGAAAACATTTCTCCAGAAACCTGCTGCTAGATAAAGTTACATCACATAGAGTTCCATAACAGGACTTGTAGGTCGGTCCAGCCACCAAGTGTACCGTGTGTGCAAGACAAAGACAGCGCCAAACCGACAACACAAGACAAGGTGGGACAGATACATAAAAAACACAATGTTGTGACACAATCACGATCATATACCTCTCAAACCCCACACCTGTTCGGTATTTCGGGAAATTTTTGACATATCAGCTCATAGGTGAGATGGAGTAGGTCGTTTACATATGACTGCCTCATGGAACGTGGAAAACGTGAAAAATCTGCCAAAATGCGAACCTTGGACACAGGGTCATGTGACATGTCTAAACGCTCGGGTACATCGACGGGTTCGGACGCTGGATAATTTGATGATGTCGCGTGCGTCACTGGCCCCGCCCCCTCCCGATAAATGCCAAAAATGGGATTTTTTGGTGTCTTAACACTCGTCTCTCCGAACACTATAGCATTTCGAAGTCGACGCTAAATATTAAATGGACCATGCTCTAAGGGGTCACGCCCGGAGCTGCGGTTTGCATCGGCAAGCATCGCTCACATTTTCTTCATTAAATATCCCATGTGTAGTTTCTTTTTGTAATGCTGCTTTATGCACCAACTTAACCTTTACTAACATATAGAGGTCTGATACCTTTTTAAGATCCCATCAAAATTGTTCAATTTACAGTTACATAAAATCGAATAGACTTTATTTGTCACATACACATTACAGCACAGTGAAATTCTTTGCTTCGTTAAAAAAAACAGTTTGTTTGGGAGTCAGAGCTCAGGGTCAGCCATGATACAGCGCACTTGGAGCACAGAGGGTTAAACGCCTTGCTCAAGAACCCAAGTGTGTCCGGTAGGCGATACCACGACTCGAACCCCCGACCTTCCAATCAGTAACCCAGTGCTTCAAAACACTGAGCTACATCCCTCCCAATAAACAAAACCTGTTCTGTGCATACATTGACATCAAATAGGGAGGTGTATAGCTCAGTGGTTAAGGTGTTGGCCTCTGGACCGGTAGATCATGTGTTCAAACCCAACGACCACAACCACGCTGCCACTAGTGGGGCCTTAACCCTCAATTGCTCCGTTGTAAGTCTCTCTGGATCAGGGCGTCTGCCGAGTGGCATAAATGTAAATATTGAACACACACCTTCCTGGTAACAGCTTTGAAATGCACACGGGTCCAGACAGAATACACTGGCGATATACCCGACATCTGAAGTAAGCGCAAGTTCTTAGCAATAAGCTAAGCAATTAGCTCTGTAAAGCTCCTGTATATATTATATACAAGGTAATGGGAGTAACGTCCAAGAAATGCAGGACGATATTTTTGTCATGGTTTTCCTCTGTAGCGTAACAGACAGGTCAATATCTCCATAGGCTGATTATCTAAGTACCTTTGAAGTGTTTTTCTGCTCTAATACTCTTACGAAGGTTTTGTAACATGCCAAAGACGGCAGTTAAAATGCACAGTCACGGTTAGCACCGAACGTCAGCACGGGTTATGAGCTGTGTTCCACGGCTGCTATTCTGATAGCGTGAGCTCTCCTCACATGGGAGGTCCTTGCCAGAAACAACACATCACTTCCGCACCCACCTTGCTTACTCGGCAGGTTTGGCTCCTGTGGATTTCGCCAGAAAACTTTACCGTTTTGACAACGTTGCCGAGATCCATTTGCGAATCGCACCAGCGGCTTGACACACTTCAAAACGAGGAGTCCCAAAACTCACACGCGAGGTGGTAGAAATGCTGAGAGCGCTGTATTGCTGTGCAAGGGGACTCTTTTGAAAGGGAAACATAGATAAACAAAGTTCTGTGTAACCTTGGTATTCGTCTTTAATGCGTTCCAGTATCATCAGTGGGAAAAAAAAAACCCAAAAACATAAGAAATAATGTCAACTTAACGAATCTGTTACATTCCCCCCTTAAATACTAACATATAATGCATTATATAGTGAATAATTATGGTTTTACATATAGGAAATACAATAAAGGTGAGCATATTTACGGGCTTCTCAGCCTTTTAGACCTCACTAGGACCAGTTCGAGGTTCTCTGGGCATCATACCCCTTCCCTAAAGTTCTCCTTGATCGGTGAAGATGCCTCTTCCCTCCCTCTCTCTCTGAAAATCAAGGTCCCACTGTACTTTCTGGTTAACAGAATTAGTCATGGCTTGATGCCAACTGTATTGCATCGATAGGGGCGTTTGAAAGTGGAAACAGTAGAAGGTGCACTAAACATATGCTAGACATGGGACATTTCCTGAAGAAAATGTGAGTGACCCTTTAGAACCTGGTCTGTTTAATATTTAGAGTTGATATTCATTTTATATGGTAAAAATTCGTCCCAGGAGGAAAAACATTTTTTTCCCATACAGACGTGGACAAAATTGTTGGTACCCTTTGGACAATGAAAGAAAAAGTCACAATGGTCACAGAAATAACTTTAATCTGACAAAAGTAATAATAAATAAAAATTCTATAAATGTTAACCAATGAAAGTCAGACATTGTTTTTCAACCATGCTTCAACAGAATTATGTAAAAAAATAAACTCATGAAACAGGCATGGACAAAAATGATGGTACCCCTAGAAAACACAGAAAATAATGTGACCAAAGGGACATGTTAATTGAAGGTGTGTCCACTAATTAGCATCACAGGTGTCTACAACCTTGTAATCAGCCATTGGGCCTATATATATGGCTCCAGGTAATCACTGTGTTGTTTGGTGATATGGTGTGTACCACACTCGACATGGACCAGAGGAAGCAAAGGAAAGAGCTGTCTCAAGAGATCAGAAAGAAAATTATAGACAAGCATGTTAAAGGTAAAGGCTATAAGACCATCTCCAAGCAACTAGATGTTCCTGTGAGTACAGTTGCACATATTATTCAGAAGTTTAAGATCCATGGGACTGTAGCCAACCTCCCTGGACGTGGCCGCAGGAGGAAAATTGATGACAAATCTAAGAGACGGATAATCCGAATGGTAACAAAAGAGCCTAGAAAGACTTCTAAAGAGATTCAAGGTGAACTTCATGCTCAAGGAACATCAGTGTCAGATCGCACCATCCGTCGTTGTTTGAGCCAAAGTGGACTACATGGGAGACGACCAAGGAGGACACCATTGTTGAAAACGAATCATAAAAAAGCAAGACTGGAATATGCCAAACTACATGTTGACAAGCCACAAAGCTTCTGGGAGAATGTCCTGTGGACAGATGAGACAAAAATCGAAGTTTTTGCCAAGGCACATCAGCTGTATGTTCACAGACGAAAAAATGAAGCATATCAAGAAAAGAACACTACTGTCCCTACTGTGAAACATGGAGGAGGCTCTGTTATGTTCTGGGGCTGCTTTGCTGCGTCTGGCACAGGGTGTCTTGAATCTGTGCAGGGTACAATGAAATCTCAAGACTATCAAGGAATTCTAGAGAGAAATGTACTAGCCAGTGTCAGAAAGCTTGGTCTCAGTCGCAGGTCATGGGTCTTGCAACAGGACAATGACCCAAAACACACAGCTAAAAACACCCAAGAATGGCTAAGAGGAAAAAATTGGACTATTCTAAAGTGGCCGTCTATGAGCCCTGACCTCAATCCTATTGAGCATCTTTGGAAGGAGCTGAAACATGCAGTCTGGAAAAGGCACCCTTCAAACCGGACACAACTGGAGCAGTTTGCTCATGAGGAGTGGGCCAAAATACCTGCTGAGAGGTGCAGATGTCTCATTGACAGTTACAGGAAGCGTTTGATTGCAGTGATTGCCTCAAAAGGTTGCGCAACAAAATATTAAGTTAGGGGTACCATCATTTTTGTCCATGCCTGTTTCATGAGTTTATTTTTTTACATAATTCTGTTGAAGCATGGTTGAAAAACAATGTCTGACTTTCATTGGTTAACATTTATAGAATTTTTATTTATTATTACTTTTGTCAGATTAAAGTTATTTCTGTGACCATTGTGACTTTTTCTTTCATTGACCAAAGGGTACCAACAATTTTGTCCACGTCTGTAATTCCATGTGGTTTTTCGGACCCAGTGTGATGTCCTTGCCGTCACGGACGATTGGATACGCCGATACGGCCGAACAGTGGAGAGTCAAAAATTTCCCAATTATTTTGCATGGGCCGGATCGACATTCCGATTCGGGAATTCCGAGTGGGTCTAGGATCGCGACCGCCACCTACCAGTGGATATGTCAAATGTGCATATCGGGCGAACAAGTGTTAAATTTCCCCATTCATTCTCCATGGGGCCGGAATGTCGCGGATTTCCCAAAATTCCGAACGGGTGTGGGATTCGGGAAGTGTATGATCGTGATCCACTCCAGGACCCCCTATGAGTGGATATGCCATATGTGCATGTTGGAGGCTCATATGTTGAGCTGTGAGGCACAAAATTTCAACCCCATTCATTTTCTACAGGGAAAAAAATTCCCCCTTTTTGGCCGCCGGGTTCGGAATTCCGCAGGGCGATTCCTTATAAAAGTAATAGCACACCTCACACCATCGGGGCGCACGATATGAGGTATGATTTGTGAGGATCGGAAATTTGACCCAATCTAGAGAGAGATTACAATAGCGATGCTTTTACAAGCTGTACATCATTTCATTATTACACCAAACAACAATAAGATTTACTCACATTTACTTTAAAAAGCGCATTCTACCGTATTGTATAGAAACCGGACGAAAAAAAACGGAAAAAATGTCGCTAAGAGAACGTTATACATACTCGCTCGGAATTATGCACACACTCCTACAATGCTCAAATTGAACGGAACCCAGAAAGTGAATCCTTAAACACACACACACACACACAATCTCACACAATTTAGTTCTCTTTTTACTGTATTATTATTATTATTATTATTATTATTATTATTATTGAGGGGGCACGGTGGCGTAGTGGTTAGCACATTCGCCTCACATCACCAGGATCCGGGTTCGATTCCCATCTCGGCCATGTGTGTGTGGAGTTTGCATGTTCTCCCCGTGCCTCAGGGTGTTTTTCTCTGGGTTCTCCGGTTTCCTCCCGGTCCAAAAACATGCACGGTAGGTTGATTGCCACCTTGAAAAATTGTCCCTAGTGTATGAATGTGTGTGTGTGTGTCCTGCGATGGGTTGGCATTCCATCCAGAGTGTATCCTGCCTTAATGCCCATAGATGCCCGAGATAGGCACAGGCTCCCCGTGACCCAAGGGAAGATCGGATAAAACGGTAGAAGATGAATGAATGAATGATTATTATTATTATTATTATTATTATATATTTTCTATATCAAAGCAATGTTGGTCTTCAGTACACCGTGGGATGGGGTGCCGGGGGTGTGCGCAGGATTCTGATTGTGTACACTTCCTACATGGCAGGCTTGTATGTTGTGGTTCATTTAATTGTTTAGCTAGGTGTTCTTTTTAAAAGGCTTTTTTTCTAAGCCGGCTGCCACATGCACACACTTTGTACCAGATTTCGGGTAAATGCTTTATTGATTTGTCATTTGTAAAACCTCAGTCAGACTTATTTATCTACCGAAGCAAAGCAGTAAGGGGCTTGTTACAGACATTACATTGCCCTTTCACACAGCATTCCGGTGAAAGAAAGTTACAAAATTGACTTTATGCTCTAGCACTATAGGGACTGTGTGTAACCTATAAAGCTAGGGCACATACCAGCAATGTTGTAGGTACATGAGGGTGTATAATACGAAGCAATGGCACATTAATTCGTTTCAGTAAGAAGTATGCCTTATACAATATAGAAAGATTTATATATTCCTTGAGGTCTGTGCTTATTTTTATTTATCTATTTTTTTTTGTTTACGATAGTGTAAGAGGTGACTTTGAATGTTATTATTGACATGACCAAAAATCTACCTGTAGTGCCAGAGGTATGAAAATGACAATGCTTAAAAATACAGATCAATCAATGAAGAAATGCTTATAGAACCTGCAAAGTCAGTTTCTACCAGAAATGCTGCTTTATATAGCATATTTATATTATTAGGAGATTATTATTATTCATTCATTCATCTTCTACCGCTTTATCCGCTCTTCCCTCGGGTCATGAGGAGCCTGTGCCTATCTTGGGCGTCTATGGGCATTAAGCCAGGATACACCCTGGATGGAATGCCTACCCATCGCAGGGCACACACTCACATTCACACACACATTCATACACTAGGGACAATTTCCCAAGGTGCCAATCAACCTACCCTGCATGTTTTTGTACCGGGGTCAAACTGGAGAACCCGGAGGAAAACCCCCTGAGGAACGGGGAGAACATGCAAACTGCACACACACATGGCTGAGACGGGAATCGAACCTGGATCCTGGACGTGTGAGGCGAACATGCTAACCATTAAACCACCATGCCCCATTATTATATTATTATCCCTAGTTAGCATGTTCGCCTCACACTCCAGGGTTGGGGGCCCGATTCCCTCCTCTCCCATGTGTGTGTGTGCCAAGTTTGCATGTTCTCCCCATTCAGGAGGGGGCGGGGGCCCCCTACGAGTGGATTTGCCATATGTGCATGTCGGAATTCCGTGCGGTGATTCCTTATAAAAGTAACAGCACACCTCACACCATCGGGCCGCACGATATGAGGTATGATTCATGAGAATTGGACAAAAACTGCAGGACGAGTTACGTACCAAAAATTTGACCGAAGCTAGAGAGAGATTATAACAGTGATGCTTTTGCACACATCACTAATAAAATTTCTTACGTAAAATTCTTTTAGCATAATTCGCACCGGATTTGTTTTCTTAAGCATTTGAAATGCTCGTCGCAGACAAAAGACGCACCATTATTTCAACCCCGAATTTCAATCCGCGAGAGTTCTGAGAGATGAATAATTGGACGCTCAGTTCGTACCGTCTTTGCTAATCCGCAAATAATACAGAATAAAAAGAACTTTAATCACTGTGACACCCTTGTATTATGTGTAATATTTTAAAGCGAACAGTTTTGTGCATAATTGAAGGACAGTGTTGTCTAATGTCCACTCAGGGACTGGTTGAAGCCTTGGGCAGATATGAGAAGTACAAATGCTTCGTTACTGTACCCAAGTAATTTTTCTGGTATTAGTACTTCACTTTACTTTTTTCCACTCATTACATTTCCTTTTTACACAATTATCTGTACTTTCTGCTAATTGCATTTTTAAACCAGACTCGCTCCTGTAATAGTTTTAATAGTTTGAATCTCATCATGTGCGGTTTTTAGTGAATCAAACTATTTCCTGCACACTGTACAACTGTGGTGTATCATTTGCTGGCGATCACTCACTACAGACGTTGGCTAGACGAAAAGAAGAATGTATTTATCACATACAGTACATTTACATTTTGACGCACTTATCCAGAGCGACTTACGAATGAGCGGTTAAGGGTTAAGGACCATGCTCAAGGGCCCACTAGTGGCAGCTTGGTGGTGGTTCTGGGGTTTGAACCCCATGATCTTCCGGTCCAGAATCCAACACCTTAACCACTGGGCTACCACCACCTCCCTATAGTACTGTGCAAAAGTTTTAGGCACACACACTCCATGATGCTGAGATCGGGGCTCTGTGGGGGGTCGTGCCATCACTTCCACTACTTCTACTAAAACACCTGCCTAAAACTTTTGCACAGTACTGTATATATTACAGAATATGTATATATATATATATATATATATATATATATGTCTTTGTTTGCACATCCCAGCTATTTCGGAAGCTCAGGTCAGAACGGAGGCCATGATACAGCGCCCCCTGGACCACAGACGGTTAACAGTCTTGCTCACAAGCCCAAGAGTGGCAGCTTGGTGATACCGTAAACATGCTGATACTAAAAGTAGTGTAACTTTTTAATTACTTCATAAAATGATCACATTTGTCCACTAGGTGGCACGTGGGATATATTTTCAAAAGTGAGCCGCTTCAGAGTCAAATTGGGGGAGGGGCGGGTAGCAGTCGGTGCGGGCGGAAATTTTTGTCGACAAGGCAGGGAGGTTGGGGGGTGTTAGGCGGTGGTCTTTGGGATTTCTAATATTCGACATTTTCAATAGTAGCTAGTTGACTGTAATGGACTGTTACTGTTAATTAAATTACATAACGCCGTTACATGTAACTAGTTACTCCCCGTCACTGGATACCAGTAAGCATGGTATACGGGTGATACAGTGGTGATCCCGGGGTTCGACCCCTCCTACAAGAAGTCTGGCTAATGTTGGATGAGACGGAGGGAGTCAGTGATATAAATATGACTTAGAACAGAGACATTCCTGATCATCTTTTCTCTGCCTAATGGATATTCATTAGGTAACAAAATGTGAAACTCCTTTTGTATTAATATGTTGTGAGGTCCAGTCACCAGTATGACCGTAAAAGAGGTCGTAGTAATGTTTTGTTTTTACATGATATAGAGCCTTTAAAATGAGTGAAAGTCAAAGAAAGTATAATCAGTACTTTTTACCAGATCAGATACTTGAGTATGTGTACTGAGTAGTGAAGGAAATGTGTAGTTTCGCCTCCACTGGGACTCTTTAACATGTTATAGGCATTCTAATGTTCATTCATTCATTCATCTTCTACCGCTTTTCCGATCTTCCCTCGGGTCACGGGGAGCCTGTGCCTATCTCAGGCGTCTATGGGCATTAAGGCAGGATACACCCTGGATGGAATGCCAACCCATCGCAGGGCACACACACACACACTCACATTCATACACTAGGGACAATTTTTCCAAGGTGCCAATCAACCTACCGTGCATGTTTTTTGGACCTGGGAGGAAACCGGAGAACCCGGAGAAAAACCCCCTGAGGCACGGGGAGAACATGCAAACTCCACACACACATGGCCGAGACGGGAATCGAACCCGGACCCTGGCGGTGTGAGGCGAACGTGCTAACCTCTTAGCCACCGTGCCTCTTTGCATTCTAATGTGTTTAAGAAAAAAAAAGGTATTTTATTATAATGTGATATTTTTTTAACAATCCTTCCTTCAATTGTCTTTATGGATTGCACGTATAACATCGTTTCTAAACACCTATATTAAAATCATTCATCAATAGAAGCCGTCAACCAAAATCCAGATATTACACATGGGCTAGATTGATGAACAGGTTGTGTGTGTATGTGTGTGTGTGTGTTTGAAGCTGCCCATATATGTTTCAGTACGTGATTCCATGCGAGTCCGCGAGGATGTTATTTGAATCGATTTTATTGGCGAAACCTTGACCCCGTTTTTTTTTTTTTTAATGGGATAATCTCTCATTTCAACCATTTTAATAAAAGCTGGGTTTGTTTGGATTAACTTTAAGCGCAAAGAGAACACACACACACAGACATTTCCGTACGCGCGCACACACACACACATTCTCCGAGATGAGCTCTGAGTCATATTGAGGCATGTTATCTAAAAGGGCCTAAAACAAAAAGGGAGCGGAGCAAAAAAAAAAAAATCAATAAACAGCTCAGCCTAACGCCAGAACACACACTTATCTCCCAGAGCCACAGGCAGGCTAGAAAACACACTGATTTCTCTGTCTAATGTTTTCAATCTCTGACAAAATGCATTTTTTTTCCCCCATTCGCTGGACACACACACACACACACCCACACACACATTTCTCCGAGGAACATGTATCCTTTGTGACAGACAACACTGCTCCGCCTTGCTTACGGTTTGATGTGTGGCTAGTCTGACAGGAAACTGTAATTAATTACCCATGCACCGTGTCCTCACCCCTGATTGGCTGCTGTCGTGTTCTGACGTTCAAACCGCCACCCACAAGTGCACTTGCCTGTCACTGCTACTTCCTGTCCTCCATGCCCTGTCAGCTGCCTTCTATCTCACCTGAGATGCAAATAATTATGCTTTCTCTCGCTCCCTCGTTCTCTTTCTCTTTCTCTCTGTGGGTTGGAGGTAGAGAACAGCTTATTTTTCCCCCCCTCCAAAAATTCTCTTTCTATTAACATTTTTGAAAATTATTCAACACATTTTCCCCGTTTTATTTACCGTATAGTATTTAATGTTGAAACTCATATAACCCCCACCCACCCCCCGCATATTTTTGTAAATTGGTCACCTGATAATAATCCAATAAAAAGTATGACATAACACGTTTTGCTATACACATGTTTATTCCCATTGTGTGTATTGGAACAAAACAAAAAAAGGGGGATTTGACATCATGTCACACAATTGTGTATAAATTTAATAATATAAATGCTACTTTAAAATTGCGTGGGGCAAGTAACATATGTGGGCAATATAAAAATCATACCTGAAAGCAGATTAAAAAAAAATGGAGACAAGTTGACTTAGTCTTTGCATTGTGTTGTCCCTTTGTTGCCACACTAAGCATGGACAACAGAAAGAGGAGATGATAATAGTCTGAGGACTTAAGGACCAACCATTGTATCCACATTACATTAAAACAGTTCTCGACATATTCAATCTAAAGCATCGTAAACTTTTCTACTACATTTAACTGTGCCAATTTTAGCTTTAACCACCGAGTAAAATTGTCATACTGTGGGATCCAGAAACTGGGAGAATAAAAAAAAAAAACGAGGCAGACTGAGGTAATTCTGAGGTAACTGTGCCCATGGAATTGACTCACATGACAGGGTAGTATAAAGAATAATATTCCTTTATGTGGTCACACACATCTTTCTTCCATTATATTTTGAAACTAAGAATGAAACTAAATATTTTCGTGTGTGTGTGTGTGTGTGTGTGTGTGTGTGTGTGCCATCAGTCCTGCTGTCAAGCTCTATTGAAATTGTTCTTTTCATGCTGTTCAGATTTGTCGGTTTGTTGTTGGCGGCAACTGCATTATTTTTTCCCCTCAAAAAGTGTTGTCATTTGTTTCGTGCCGATATTACGAATAATAACCTGCAAATGGTTTGACTTGCTTCTCACTTCATACATATTTTACGCTTATTATGTCAAATTTGATGTATTTATTTATTTATTTATTTTATTTCCTGTGTTGTTAGAAGCTACAGTACGGAAACGATTCCAGCAAACGAAACATAGACGGAATAAATTGAATGATATGTAAATTATTCATTCATTCATTCATTCATCTTCTACCGGCTTTATCCGATCTTCCCTCGGGTCACGGGGAGCCTGTGCCTATCTCAGGAGTCTATGGGCATTAAGGCAGGATACACCCTAGATGGAATGCCAATCGCAGGGCACACACACACATTCACACACACGTTCATACATTAGGGACAATTTTCCAAAGTGCCAATCAACCTACTGTGCATGTTTTTGGACCGGGGGGAAACCGGAGAACCCGGAGAAAAAACCCCCTGAGGCACGGGGAGAACATGCAAACTCCACACACACATGACCGAGACGGGAATCGAACCCGGATCCTGGCGGTGTGAGGCAAACGTGCTAACCACTACGCCACCGTGCCCCTTAGTATGATATGTAAATTATTATTTTTTTTAATTATAAAATATATAAGACCAACTGTTTTTCTAGATGTATATTTTAAACTTTTTCTATTACCGAATAAAAGCGACGTCTTTGGGATAAGACCATACCAAGCTTGAAATGAGTAGATTTTTATTCGAATAAACTTGCTATTTATAAGCCATTTTCAGAATGAAGGTTGTTATTTAGTCAGCAGAAACTTTCCTTCCCAATAGCGTCAGAGCCTTTCCATATAGTTGCCTCAAACTCTAGCATATAGGCTTACTAACAAGATCCTAGCGACCCAATGGGTGACTGTACTGTGCTATGATTACAAATACCTGGAGCTGCATTTTAAATTCCATCCAATCACAATTGCATTATGGATGTTAAGGGCTAGATAAGAATATTTTAACAATATAAACCGTAAACAATTCAAAACAGAAAGGAAGTGGACACTGGGTATGAACATGGGTCAACAATAACATGTGAAAATATAGTATTGTAGTAAATATACTAAGTCTCTGATTTAATGCCAACCAAAGGCAATGCCTACAATAAAGTCCATCTCTCGGCTGGCATTGTAGTTTTTGGAGGGGTTTTCCCCCGGGAAGCTGGGCCAGGCTTCCCAGGTTGGCAAAACAACATTTTGAGCATGAGCTGGACCTAGGAGGCAGGTCTATTGGCCTTGAACATGGATTAGTCTTAGGGAGGTATTACCATTTGCTTTGAGCATCCGAATGTCCTGGAAGGTGTTGCCATCCTTCTTTGACACAAACTTGAATATGTGCCTCAAGCAGAAAGTGGGTTTATGGGAGGTCCTTATGTTGGCCAGTATTGTTGACCACTGGCTTGAGTTTTGACTTGATGTCCCCCTCTGACCGGAAAGTGCTGGAGGGGCCACCTTTCCAAGTCCTTGGTCCCTAGCAAGGACTTGGATTGAGGCAATGAATTTGATTTGAGAACAGCCCCCTTCTGGCACTCTGATCGGAATGTGGCTGCTGTGGATTTGACATGCCCCATTTACCTTGGCATGAGCTTGACTTGGGGGCCTCTTTGTGGGCTTCTAGATCTAGTAAATAATGGCTTGTGGGGGAACCTTATTTGGCTGGAGGGGTTCCCTTGTGGATCCCTGACTGTAAAATGGCTAAAAGGATTATCATTTTGAACACTGGCATGAGCTTCAGGAGCTGTCTTATTGGTCATTGTGTCATTATTGGTCAGCCCACTTGTGAGTTCCTGAGTGGATTGTGGCTGGAGAGTCCACCATGTGATGTTCTAGTATTTAGTTGACTTCAGAGGCCACCTCATTGGCTTCTGTTATGACTTTGCCTATGACTGCGGAGGCCTTATGGAATGGACTTTGCTTGAGTAGCCTCCTTATTGGCTACTTGCATGGACTTGACCTGAAGTATCCTCTATGTGGGTCTCTTACTGGAACTGAATTTTACTGATGTTTTATATTTGTATCGCCATTTTTGGCAGCAATCCAGTGTTGCTCGTCTCAGCTGCCTGACAATCTGTTAAAACACAAATTTAATAAAGCGAAACATTTATTGAGTCGACCTATAACTGTAATGTAATGTTCTCTTGATTGTCTGCTTTCCTCCGACTTTCTCCATCTCTATTTTGTCCTTTTTATTAGTGTATTAAATTCCATTCAGCTTGAAAATCTCGTTTAGTTTTACCCGAGCCTCATTGAAATGAGAAGAACTTTAATTAAAGATTAGAACAAATAATAATAATAAAAGATTAAGACGGCAAAGATTTAGTCTCTTACTTTGCCTGTCAAAATCTCTGAACTACAATATTCAGTAAATCACTCTGTTTCAGGTTAAAGGTCGGGTTCGATTTGTTTAATCTCTCATTTTACATTACATTACATTTAGAGAATTTACAGAAAAGGGTAAGGGCCTTGCTCCAGGGCCCAATAGTGGCAGCTTGGTGGTGGCAAGGTTTGAACCTGTGATCTTCCGGTCCAGAGGCAAACACCTTTTTTTTAATGCCTGTTATTTATTTATTTATTTATTTATTTATTTATTTATGTCAAGTGACCAATAAGGCAGCTCCTGAAGTTCATGCCAGAGTTCAAAATGTGGCCAAAAAGGTCGCCTTGTCACCCATTCTAGATCTAGGAACCCACAAACAGGCCCCCAAGTCAAGCTCATGCCAAGGCCAATCTGTCCAACCAATGCAGTCATATACGTTAAATAGTGTTGTCGTGATGATCATACTACAATGAATAGATGTGTATGACCGTTATTGCATCAAATAATGAAATTTTATTAGCCTATTATTCACAAAACAGTGTTCACCAGTCCTCCTAAGGCATCTCTGAATTAACACTATTAAGCACTATATGCACAAAGACGGCATTTATTGGATTACCATTATTCATTCATTCATCTTCTACCGCTTTATCCGATCTCCCCTCGAGTCATGGGGAGTCTGTGCCTATCTCAGGCGTCTGAGGATACACCCTGGATGGAATGCCAACCCATCACAGGACACACACACATTCATACACTAGGGACAATATTCCAAGGTGCCAATCAACCTACTGTGCATGTTTTTGGACCGGGGAGGAAACCGGAGAAAAACCCCCTGAGGCACGGGGAGAACATGCAAACTCCACACACACGGCCGAGACGGGAATTGAACCCGGATCCTGGCGGTGTGAGGCGAACGTGCTACCCACTAAGCCACCGTGCCCCTAGGATTACCGTTATCTACTCTTTAATTACTTAATCATCGTATTTCATTCATTCATCTTCTACCGCTTTATCCGACTTCTCTCTCGCGTCGCGGGGAGCAGGATACACCCTGTATGGAATGCCAACCCACCGTATGGCGAACACACACTCGGGACAATTTTCCAATGAGCCAGTCAACGTACTGTGCATGCCTTTGGACTGGAGGAAACCAGAGAACCCGGAGAAAAAAAACCCTGAGACACGGGGAGAACATGCAAACTCCACACACACACACACACACACACACACACACACACATAACGGAGGTGGGAATCTAACCCCCAACCCTGGAGAACGTGCTAACCACTTAGCCACCGTGCCCCCATTGTCATATTTCATGTTTTATTATTGTTATTATGATGTTAATGAATTTTTAACTTTATCAGTAGTTGAAGAAAAAGGCAAAAGACCATTCTAACACGAAATCCTTTCACATGAACGCTCATTTTATAAGTCAATCTCTCTCTCTCTTTCTCTCTGTCTCTCTCTCTCTCTCTCTCTCTCTCTCTCTTTACTGCTAAACCTTTTATTCCAATGGCATCATTCATCTCCTGCTTCATTATAAAAGATAGATCAGGTCCTGAAAAGCTTTTTTCATTCGACGTCAGTCGGCAATGCTGTGCATGTTTGCGGACAGATGAGCGAGTCAAGTTGCTGTGGAGTGTGGCTGAAGATTTTCATTCATCCAAATCTTTTTACACGCTGGCTAGTACAAATTCAAGGCTACTGACCAAGAGTGATAATCTTGTAATATTACAGAAGGGATGAAGGACAGGACTTTTGATGCTGCAACTTCCAGGGACATTTTGACAACTTTCTAAAAAAAATAAAAATAAATAAAAATACTGAATAAAATCTCCTAATGAAGACCATGTTCATTGTCAAAAAGGCTATACAAATAAAACTTGGTTTAATGCTAAAAGTGGCCATACAAAGAATACTATTTTCCAGTAGTATACGATGTACATGATCCCAAAAATATGCTTAAAAAATATGATTTAATCATTTATGTTCCATCATGAAGCACAATAACTATATACCAAATTGTAGTACTTGATGAAGGAATCAAATAGTTATATTATTAGTTCAAGCATTATACACTGATCTCTCTTTTGTGGCTTAGTGGTTAGCACGTTCGCCTCACACCGCCAGGGTCCGGGTTCGATTCCCATCTCGGCCATGTGTGTGTGGAGTTTGCATGTTCTCCCCGTGCCTTAGGGGGTTTTTCTCCGGGTTCTCCGGTTTCCCCCCGGTCCAAAAACATGCACGGTATGTTGATTGGCACCTTGGAATATTGTCCCTAGTTTATGAATGTGTGTGTGAATGTGTGTGTGTGTGTGTGTGTGTGTGTATCCTGCGATGGGTTGGCATTCTATCCAGGGTATAGCCTGCCTTAATGCCCATAGACGCCTGAGATAGGCACAGACTCCCCGTGACTCGAGGTCAAGATGAATGAATATTATTATATTATTATAAATTATTGTGCCAGAGCCTATAAATGCACCTATAGTCATCCAAATAGTAATACATTTTACATTACTTCATTTTCTAGCATATTGTTATATTTGTTTTGTTGTATAGTATTTCACGACCATGTGTGCTTGTGTGTGTGTGTGTGTGTTTGTGTGTGTGTGTGTGTGTGTATGTGTGGCAGTGTACATTGTACATTGTAGAGCTTGGCATCAATCATCAGAAGAGCGACCTCATCAACCTGACTTTAGTCATGCATTATTCAGGAAGAAGTCTGAGTCAAATCCCGCGTCCCCATGATTTTTAGCCTTTGTGTTAATTAAAGGCTGAACTGAGTCCAAGAATTATACAAATTAGTGTCGCATTTTTTTTTTTTTTTTTTTAAACAAGAATGCAATTAACTTGTGTATAGGGACGCCATAGATACACCATATAACATTTTATGTACACCACATGACATTTGAAACTCATTTACATTTATGGCAGGGCGCTCTTATCCACTGTGACTTACTTAATTATCTCATTCATACAACTGAGCAGTTATGGGGTTAAGGGGCCTTGCTCAGGGGCCCAGAAGTGGCATCTTGGTGGTGCTGGGAATTAAACACATGACCTTCCAATCAACAACTAAGATGCCCCCCCCCCCTTTTTTTTAAAAAACATTTTATATAAAGAGAATAGAAGGGTTATATAATATGGATTTGTTGTTTCTAACGACAGAAATAACAATATAGCAATTTTAGCTGCATTAAAGTTGCTAAAATGTTTGAATGTTATTCACATTTGACCTATTTTTTCACTTTTCTCCTTCACCACATCTAATTCCTTTTCTTTTTCTCTATTTCTATTTGCTCTTCGTTTACTTATTGCAGTAGGAACCCTTAACATACACCGACACTACAGGTTCAACAATACATATGTTGAACCTTAACGTAAAAGACATCGGTATATGGTAACAAGGGAAAAAAAACCTTGCTGACCTCAACTATTGCTGCTAGTATTATTATTATTATTATTATTATTATTATTATTATTATTATTAGTTATTCAGTCATGTTGTAAATTATTTTTGTCCATGACAATGTACCAAATGATTCCCAATAGTTCTCTCTCGGGTGAGCTGTCATCTTTGAATTCAGGTTCGAATTTCTGTCCAATCAGATTTCAGACACAGTGACATGACGCGAAGAAATGAACAAGCATGGCCTCGATCTTGCTTCAACCAATAAGAACTCAATTTGGTCTTTTCCGAGGAACCTATCGGACATTATGCTCATGTTACGTGAAGTCATTGTAAACATTTAAATTGTCTTTCGGCCTAAAACTGTATCAATAGAAAATGATTAACAATAATTTCAACGTCTGATAATCATTCTCATGTTTGTATGATTTTGCTGTCAACTTACATTTACATTTACATTTGCAGCATTTGGCAGACGCCCTTATCCAGAGCGACTTACAACTGAGCAATTGAGAGTTAAGGGCCTTGCTCAAGGGCCCACTAGTGGCAGATTGATGGTGGTGGGGTTTGAACCCGTGATCTTCCGCTTTAACCACTGGGCTACACCACCTCCCTCAAACTGCATAGGACTGACATTGAAAGACCGGGAACACATCAGCCATCTCCTCACAGTCATTACCACATATTGTTTTTTTTTTTTATACAAGAAGTTACTTCTTTGTTGTTTAACATCCTTCTTTATAATGGAATTAAGCACAGAGTAACTAGAGGCAACTAGCCCACCTGTACATTTATCTCTTTTCAGCTGATTTGAAAGGCGACACTCAGCAGATAATTAAAAGTAGGAGAGAAAGAAAGGACATAAGGCTCCGCCCTGAGTGTTTACTATAAATAAAGTCTCTGAGTGCGTTAAAGAGTACAAGACAATCATTTGTGACGAATTACCGCTAAGTCTCTAGGAGACAGACAAGCAAACAAACAAGTATTATAAGAAACGAGACATGGGGAATTTCCTGAAGAAAATGGGAGTGACGCTTGCCGATGCAAACCGCAGCTCCGGGCGCGACCCCATTAGAGCCTGGTCCGTTTTTTTTTTAATATTTAGCGCTGACTTCGAAACGCTAGCTCATTCAGAGAGACCATTTTGGGTGTGTTTTAGTGAGGGGGTGGGGCCAGTGACGCACTATCCAGTGTCAGACTCCCGTCGATGTGCAGAGCTTTTAGCCATGTCACATGACCCTGTGTCCGAGTTTCGGCGAGTTGTGGCCACTTGACGCCATGCGCGTATGGCCGCGACCTACTCCATCTCACCATGACGCTTTGGCTTTGACTAAAATAAAGAATAATTGCACATCCACTACAGTGGGTGGCAGTGGTGCTCTTATTGTCTGAGTATGCTCAGGGAGTAACATGGCAAAAATATGGCTTGGATTTACCAATATTATACTTTGTACCAAGCATATTGTGTGACTGAGATACAATAGTATGTAGTCGGGCGGTTGGCAAACTATGGCCTGAGGTCCACATCGGGCCCCTTGGTCTGATAGGTACAGAATTGTCCAAATCATATGATTAAGTCCTTGTCCTGTAATTGCCTGACGCTCCACCAGATGGCGCATATGGTATTGGGAATACATTGAGTATTAGCATGATGTTTTACATGTATGCATCTGGTGCTGGTCCTGGATTTTAAAAGTCAATGATCCACAAAGCCCCCCCATCCCCCCAACCCCACCCCCCATTGGTACATAGGATGTATTTGAATATGGAAACATTCCGTTAGAAGTTAGAACCTGTACCTGCATGACGGTGCACTCACGAAGATTTGATTCATATGCGTTGGATTGGATGATCTTCAGTGCTGTAGAGCTCTTAGCACAAATGGATGTTTTGGAACTGATTTCTCAAACAAGCAGTACCTGATTTTGCTAATGTCTTCGCGAATCCCCTCAGGCGTACTCCTAAAGTCTAGTGGAACATCTTCCCAGAAGTTCTGAAGTTGTTATAATGCCAAATAAGGACTTAATGGGGGAATTTTCATTCCTGGAGTGTGGTCATTGGAGCTGCTTTATACGACCCTTTGCCAAATAATTTCTTATAGAACTTCTCATTACTGCACTTAAATTCTACCCTAACTCCTCAGCGAAACTGGATTCGGGAATCTGCTGTGCATTGCAGTAGATGCCGTCGCATCGCCCGTGTCTCGCTGCTTTCCAAGAAAATTCATTAGTTTCAAAATCAATGGCGTTAACGGAGTAAATTGCATTGCCGAACTGTTCACACGACGCATGCGGTTGCCATGGAAGCAAGCGGCGACTAAATCGCTACGCTGGCAGGTGTAGTCAGTAGGTGACCAAATTAGTCAGCGAATAGGGAATTTAGGGTTATCGGGTAGCGTGCACCTGATATAAGGGACGTGTTTGAATGTGCCCCTTCTGCCTTCGAGCATTTCTATCTAAAAACCAGGTTAGCACTTCCAGGAAGTTAAGAACGGACGATTTAATGACATTTAAAACAAAAACAGGTGATTATATGGTTTTGAGACCTCTTTGCCCGTGTGCAAGTCACATCCAATTCCTGTTCTGGTCTTGAGAGTGGAATGCAAAGGAGTTTATCTTCTGTTACAGTCTTCCCTCCTCACGGTTTGATGTTCCTTGAAGGTTGAGAAGCTTTTCTGTTCACCACAATTGTAAAGATTGATTATATGAATTGCAATGTCGTTCCTGTCTATCAAGATCTGTCTAACTTTCCTTCTTCCTTACCTCCCCCCCCACCCTTTTCTGCACATTGTTAGAGATCCTGTCAACCTCGGGTTCAAACCTTTTCACTGGCGGCCTGAACCAGTCTAATTATATTCCTCTGACTTCTTGAATGAACCAACACATTTCCACCCACATAACTCTGCTCATTGTGTGTTTTTCTTTGTTTATTTTTTCCCCATTAGCCATTCCAGAGTGTGTTAAAATACAAGATTAGTGGATTCTGAAAATGTGAACCCAGCTCACAGGATGATCAAAGTCTCAGAGATCACACCTATGATTTGTTTTATTGTTTAACGTGAGGATTATCCAAAGGTGCATTCAAATTAGTGAATTAGTGTGTGCACATATACATATACATTATATATATATATATATATATATATATATATATATATATATATATATATATATATATATATATACTATATATATATATATATATATATATATCAGCTTCCAAGGTACAGGTCAAAGTTGCACACATAACTCCAACAGAACTTTCCATAAATGTATTATTATTTTTATATAATAATTTTATGCCTTATAAAAAAAAAAAAAAAAAAAAAACAATCCCTGAGCGAATATTGTGTGGGTTGGTCGCATCGCTGTAGAGCATCTCAGACTATTAAGATGCAGCCTCAAAAATTATATAGTGTTTAAAGCTTAAGTTGAAAAATGTATTAAAGTGAAATGAAACATATCTATCTAGATAAATAGATAGATAGATAGATGCACACACACACACATATAAATATATATATATATATATATATATATATATATATATATATATATATATATATACATACATAGTATATATACAAAGTATGAAAATATATAAATGAATATGTTATTTCACTTTAATACATTTATTTTCACTTTACTTATACTTATATCTTTACTTTACATTTAATTGGTAATTTAGCCAACCAGCAGCCTCTGGTTGTGCCGTAGTTGTGCCGTAGTCTTTACCCCTGTGCGATCACGCTTATCCTTTCATTACATTGCTTTTTCTTTCCATCCAACATTTCAAAATATCTGCGCTTCTGTCATCATAACAAATTCCGTGTAAGTGCAAACCTACTTGGCAATAAAGCTCTTTCTGATTCTAGCTTATGTAAAAATTTGAACGTCTTATCTCTAAGTTTGCTCCTTTCCGGAATTTTTGAAGTGCGGTGTTATTAAACCGCGCTTTTCCGAACAAAATGAACCGTGAATGCGCAAGTTTTTTGCATCACAGAGAAATTTGCTTATTATTCTATAACACCGAATATAAAGTCAGATGCCACAAACAATCTATCATCCGTATCATCAATCTCCATCGGACACGATGACCTTCTTCCGTTGCCTACGTTCACCGTTTTCATGTCCTCTCATCCTGTTCTTGTCTTTTTCACCTTTCCACCAACGTGTCCCATCTGTTTCCTTCTGCTATTTCTTCTCATTGACTTTTTTTTTTTTAACCCCCCTCCCCCCTTCATTCCATTCTCGGGTCTGCCGGAGCTGTTGGATTAGCAACCAAAGCTAATGAAATGTAATTACAGGGCTTGTCGATAAAGATTGATCCTCTGTGTGTGTGTGTGTGTGTGTGTGTGTGTGTGTGTGTGTGTGTGTGTGCACGCATGTGTGCATGTTGCAGGATGAGGAGCTTATATGCCTTATTTCCTACAGTTAGTCTGTCGAGATGGCTGATAGCATTGACCCAGTGGCTGAGGGATCAGGTAGACCTGTCCAACTCTTATCAAATCAGTCAGATTACACACATAAACACACACACACACACACACACACACACACACACACACATTCACCCCAACCATTTTGTGTGTGATAGATAGACAAAGTAATCGAGAGAACACTATCAAAAAAAAGTTCTTGGATAAGTACTACAAAAGTTTCATGTGTGTGTGTGTGTCTCCGTGTGTGCTCGTGTGTGTGTGTGTGTGTGTGTGTGTGTGTGTGTGTGTGTGTGTGTGTGTGTGTGTGTGTGCGTGCGTGCGCGCGAGAGAAAGATTTACAGCCCTGTGTGAACTTAAACAGGTTTTCTCCCATGCCGATCTCATCCCGTCTCTCTCAGTGTGAAGCGAGAGGAGTGTTTTTGTGTCTGAGCCGGAGGTTAAACACGCCTCTCCACTGATAACATTCCCTCAACGTTCCTCTATAAAGCTCCCGCTGAGCGACAAACGTTCCATCAACGTTTCGGTAATGGACTCAAGCGGAGCAGATAAACGCAGAAGCGATGTCGCAATCAGCATCTCCTGATGAGCCGTTTCTCTTTCCTAAGCCTTTTTTTTTTTTTTTTTTTTTTTTTTTTTTTTTTTTTTTTAAACCAAAAAGACAGAAACCCTTAGATACGCCTGCACACAGTTTTTCCTGTACCTTTGGCCAGGTACACTTCATACTGTATATAATGGAATGCTTGTGTAATGGAACGTGCGTGTGTGTTCGTGTGTGTATGAGTGTCCAGGCTAAAAGCTTTCCAATTAAGTGTCTCTCGACAAGCCCATGTTGGGCCTACCTGCACCTTGTCTCCATAGCAACTGTCAGGTAGATTTCCTGGCGGCGATTGCAGAACTTGCGTCCGCTTCTTATTTCTGGAATCAATTTCTCACTCAAAATCTATATTTCCATTGTTTTTTCCTTTTTCTTCCCCCCCATTTCTCTCCTTCACCACTTCTAATTCCTCTTTCGTTAGGAGAACCTTTCACATATATGTTGAACCTTCTGTATATGGTTTTAACAAGTGGTTAGTTATTTCATATCAATGGCAGGCCATCAGGGGGAAAAAAAGGCCTAAACATATTATTACTATTACTATTCACTCGTGAATTCTTTTTGTCCAATAGTCTCTCTCGGGTGCGCGGCATCTTAGAATTCAGGTTCGAATTTCTGCCAATCATATTTCAGACGTCACATGACACATTGTTGTTGGGCCCGGAGAAATGAGCGAGCACGGCCTCTTGGTAGTTTTTAAATATATCTTGCGTGAACCAATAAGAACTCAATGTGGTCTTTCATCATCGTCATATCTGCCTTTTCATGCCGTTTGATTGGCTGGTCAGACCTGCATCAGTAGCAAAACGCACAAGATCAAAAAATACATGTTTGGATGTAATATCTGTTTTTTTTTTTTTTTTTTTTTTTTTTTTTTTTAACATTCCACAATGACTGTCAGAGGGCAAAAACTTTTAGACATTTAAAAGATGGGCCTTTTTAATAAAAGCTAACCATTGTGAGGAAAGGGTCAACCAAAACTGGTTGTATCCTTCGCTGTAGGAATTGCACATACACACACACACACACACACACACACACACACACACACACACACACACACACACTTCGTCTTAATTTCCAAACCATAATGCACAAAAACAAACCCGGGGGTCATTTTATAAGGTTAACATTGGTGCTTTTGCTAGAGATACTGTACAGTATGTGGGCGGTGCAGTGAAAGGTGATGTGTGTTCATTGGGTTTCTTGCTTTCGTTATAACCATATACATATATATATATATATATATATATATATATATATATATATATATATATATATATATATATATATATATAACAGCCCCCCCACTGGAGCACAGAGGCTCAAGGACCCCCAGTGGCAGCTTGGTGATTCCGGTGCTCCAACCCTCCTGACCTTCCGATCAATAGCCCAGCGCCTTAAACCACTCCGCTACACCCCCTCCCCAATGTATATCTATACCATGGTTCATAATGATTGTACCAAGAGGTGGGTGGATTTAGAGAGGACACCCCTGAGGCAAAACGAACCCCCGCCATTGTGTTTAGTTCTATATTGTTCCAATAACACATTTAAATATGTTAACTATTTAAGTATAACGGTGGCTTAGCGACTTAGTACGTTCACTTCACACCTCACACCTCAAGGGTCTGGGTTCGATCCCCGCCTCCGCCATACATGTGTGTCTGGAGTTTGCATGTTCTCCCCGTGCCTCAGGGGGTTTTTCTCCGGGTTCTCCGGTTTCCTCCCGGTCCAAAAACATGCACGGTAGGTTGATTGGCACCTTGGAAAATTGTCACTAGTGTGTGAATGTGGTGTGTGTGTGTGTAGGTTTACAGGGTGTGTGTCCTGCCTTGATGCCCGAAGACGCCTGAGATCTCTCTTTAATTTCTTATTATTAGATAATGCACCAATTACAAGCTTATTAAACCCACTTTGTAGGCATTTCCTTTCCTATTTTCATGTTTTAAAATGTGCTTTTAATTGGCCGATGATTTTTTTCTTTTTCTTTTTCTTCTTGTTCCGTCAATAAAAACAAAATCTCAGTTTTTGCTTCTTCCTCAGTTTCTATCCCTTCCTTGATTTCCTCCTTATTGCCTATCAATCTCTATGGCTGTCCCCATACTCATTTTTCCCGATCTCCATTTCATTTTTTAACCCATGTTTATCATGCTCTTTATCTTTCACTTAATTTCTTTGTTCATCCCCCCCCCCCCTTCCAGCAACCCTCCCCATGACTCTCATTATAGTGGACCATATTGTCTCACTGTGCACAAATCAATAGCTGCAATTAGTCGCCTTTATTAGCGTTATTGTTTTCACATGCTACAGCTCATTGATCTATATTTAATGCACACACTCACTCTCTATCTCTGTCTCTTTCCGTCTCCACACATCACACACACACACACACACACACACACACACACACACACACACACACACACTGCAGTAATTAACAGCATCTCCCAATTGGGTTGAAGGATAGAAGGGAAATTCTGTCTCCTCTCTCGCACCTTCCTTCAAAAACACATGTATTGATTTACTGCAAATCATTATTATATCATTTATATTACGGTGTCTCTCTCACTGTCTCTCTCTCTCTCTCTCTCTCATTCACTTTTTCTCACTCACTCTTTCGTGTACACACTAGGAAGTCTGCTCCCGTTGGAGTTGGCAGCCATCTTCACAACGCACATCCTGTCTGTTCTCTCCCTAAGGGACAGGGGCCAGCCTCCATCTGTGTCTCCCCCCCCCCCCCCCCTTTCACTCCACACACACACACACACACACACACACCCCCCCCCACCACGCCCCCAGCCCCCCCCCCCCCCCCCCCCCAGAAGGGTGGTCCATCACCACCTGTCAGACCCAGATTTCCTTTCTCTCGTTCCCTATCTTTCTCTCCATTCTGTACACCCTTCCCATATACTTTATTTCACTCTCTTTATCTCTCTACTGTCTCGCTAAACATCTCCTTTTCTTTCTATTTCTCGTTACCCATTTCTCTCGCATTCTCTTATTCTGTCTCTATATCTTGTCCTTCTATCTTTCTCCCTCTCTTTGTCATTCTGTCTCCTCTCTTGTTCTTCATCCTTTCTTGCCACAATGAATTTAGCCCACTGTCTCTCCGCTCATTGAATGTCCTCCATTGTTTTGTGTTTTTTTTTTTTTTTGTGTGTGTGTGTGTGTGTGTGTGTGTGTGTGTGTGTGTTGTGTTTTCCTCGGAATGCTCTGAAGCGTTTGTGCGCGCTCTCTTTGATGCCAGAGAGCGTGTCGGTGTTTTCGGTGCAGTGCTAAATGCTTCCGCTGTGCACTTTTGTATTTCCACAGCACACTGATCCCTTTACCCAGAGCTCGCACATCGAGCGTGCGACACTTTTCAGGAACACGCTGATGACATGCTGCGAGATTGTTTGAACAATAACTAAGACGTTAATCTGCGCCAAATGATGCGCAGGGTAAAATACTCAGTACGCGTATTATTGGCAAATCTGTGGATTTCACAGCGAGTACAGGGTCGAAATGTAAAGCAGGAGGGTCAAATTTACATGCTTGAGATCTTTGAATTTGAACTATATTGTGTTTGGCATTTGGCAGACGCTGTTATCCAAGAGAGACTTATAACTCAGCAGTTGAAAGTTAAGGGCCTTGCTCTAGGGCCCACTAGTGGCAGTTGGCGGTGTTTGATTTGATCCTGCGATCTTCAGGTCTAGAACCCAGTGCCTTTACCATTGAGCTTCCACCTGATTCTATTCTGTTTTAAAACTAATAGGTTGAATCTCTAATGATTTTCAGATTTATGATCATAGGTGGTAGTTTAGTGGATAAGGCACCGGGCCCTTGAGCAAGGCCCTTACCCATCAACTCCCCCTGTTGGGAGGGGCACAGTGGCTTAGTGGTTAGCACGTTCGCCTCACACCTCCAGGATTTGGGGGTTTGATTCCCATCTCCGCCATGTCTGTGTGTAGTTTGAAAGTTCTCCCTGTGCCTCAAGGGGTTTTTCTCCGGGTTCTCTAGTTTCTTCCCAGTCCACAAACATGTCTATGGCACCATGGAAAATTGTCCCTAGTGTGTGATTGTGATTGTGATTGTGTGTGTGTGTGTGTGTGTGTGCGCGTGATGGATTGGCATTCTATACAGGGTGTGTCCTGCCTTGATGCCCCAAGACGCCTGAGAGACACAGGCTCATCAGGAATAAATACACATCCAAAATACACATCATCTATCATTCGTACATCCTGTAAACATGCATTAAGCCAATGGGCAAATTATTAAAAGCACTTTAGAAATAAAATTTTGTTAAATGGGATGGTATTTTTTTTGGTTCTAGGAAATTATTTTGCGGTGGCCTTCATTAATATATAATAAATAATACGTACAATAATCATAAATAGGTGAACGGTGTTCATTGCCGCAACACCGACTCCCCATAACTATCCATCTTTTCCGCTTATCCGGGACCGGGTCGCAGGGGCAGAAGTCTGAGCAGAGATGCCCAGACTTCCCTCATTCCAGCCACTTCCTCTACCTCCTCCGGGGGGACACCGAGGCGTTCCCAGGACAGTCGAGAGACATAGTCCCTCCAACGTGTTCTGGGTCTTCCTCGAGACCTTTTCCCGGTGGGACATGCCCGAAACACCTCCCCTGGGAGGCGCCCAGGAGGCATCCGAAATAGATGCCCAAGCCACGCCAGCTGGCCCCTCACGATGTGGTGGATCAGCGGATCTACTCCGAGCTCCTCCCGAGTGACTGAACTTCTCACCCTATCTCTAAGGGAGGGCCCAGCCACCCTGCGAAGGAAGCTCGCCGCTCAGCTTGGCTCAGCTCCCTCTTCACTACGACGACTGGTACGACGGACCTGGTACATCGACCGCGCTGGCGCATTACTGCAGAGGCTGCACCGATCCGCCTGTCGATCTCCCATTCCATCCTCCCCACTCACTCGTGAACAAGACCCCAAGATACTTGAACTCCTCCACCTTGGGGAAGGAGCTCTCCCGAGCTCTCCACCAACCTGAAGTGGGCTAACCACCTTTTTGAGGCTAAGGACCATGGCCTCGTACTTGCTTCACACTCGGCTGCAAACCTTCACAGTGCATGCTGAAGGTCTTGGCCTGATGGAGCCAACAGGACAACATCATCTGCAAAAAGCAGAGACGAGATCCTGTGGTCCCCAAACCAGACTACCTCCAGCCCCTGGCTAGAATTTCTGTCCATAAAAATAATGAACAGAACCGGTGACAAAGGGCAGCCTTGCTGCGGAGTCCAACATGCACCGGAAACAGGTCTGACTTACTGCCGGCAATGCGAACCAAACTCCTGCTCCGTGCATACAGAGACCGAGCAGCCCTCAACAGAGGGCCTCGGATCCCATACTCCCGGACTGCCCCCCACAGAGTGCAGCGAGGGACACGAATGCCTTCTCCAAATCCACACAGCACATGCCTTTTCCAAATCCACAAAGCCTTCTCCACCACAAAGCTGTGGACCGTTGGGCAAACTCCCATGATCCCTCCATCACCCTGTAGAGGGTATAGAGATGGTCCAGTGTTCCACGGCCAGGTCGAAAACCGCATTGTTCCTCCTGAATCCGGGGTTCGACTAAAGGCCGAATTCTCCTCTCCAGTACCCTGGCATAGACTTTCCCAGGAAGGCTGAGGAGTGTGATCCCCCTATAGTTGGAGCACACCCTCCGGTCCCCTTTCTTAAAAAGAGGAACCACCACCCCAGTCTGCCAATCCAGAGGCACCGTCCCCCAGCTGCCACGCGATGTTGCAGAGGCATGTCAGCCAAGACAGCCCCACAACATCCAGAGACTTCAGGCACTCAGGGGGCACAGGGCGGATCTCATCAACCCCCACTGCTCTTGACAGCTCCGCCCCTCTCTTCACCCGAGTGTCCAAAACACACGGACGGAGGTCAGATGAAACAACCACAAGGTCTATCATCGATCTCCTCCCTAGGGTGTCCTGGTACCATGTGTACTGATGGACACCCTTGTGTTTGAACATGGTGTTCGTTATGGACAAACTATGACTAGCACAGAAGTCCAATAACAGAGCACCACTCGGGTTCAGATCAGGGGGGGCCGTTCCTCCCAATCACGCCCCTCCAGGTATCACTGTCATTGCCCACGTGGGCATTGAAGTCCCCCAGTAGAACAACGGAGTCTCCAGTCGGGGCGTTTATCAGCGCCCCTCCCAGAGACGCCAAGAAGGCCGGGTACTCTACACTGCTACATTCGGCCCATAGGCACAAACAACAGTGAGAGACTTTTCCCCAACCCGAAGGCGCAGGGAAACGACCCTCTCGTTCACCCAGGTAAACTCCAACACATGACAGCTAAGATGGGGGCTATGAGCAGGCCCACTCAGCCCGTCGTCTCTCACCGCAGGCAACTCCAGAATAATGGAGAGTCCAGCCTCTCTCAAGGAGTATGGTTCCAGAGCCCAGACTGTGAGTGGAGGTGAGCCCGACTATCTCTAGCCGGTATCTCTCAACCTCCCGCACAAGCTCGGGCTCCTTCCCCACCAGCGAGGTGACATTCCATGTCCCTAGAGCTAGTCTCTTGTGTCCAGAGGTCGGGTCGTCGAGGTCCTCCGCCTTCGACCAACTGCCCGAACCACATTGCACCGGTCCCTTATGAGCCTTCCTGCAGGTGGTGGGCCCACGGGAAGGTGTCCCCACGTCGCTCATTCGGGCTGAGCCCGGCCGGGCCCCATGGGTGGAGGCCCGACCACCAGGCGCTCGCTTTCGAGCCCCAGCCCCGGGCCTGTCTCCAGGGAGGGGCCCCGGCTGCGCCATACCGGGCGACGTTACGGTCCTTGATTTCAATTTTTTCTTCATAAGGGAGCTATGGAACCGCTCTTCGTCTGAGCCGTCCCCTAGGACCTGTTTGCCTTGGGAGACCCTACCAGGGGCATCTAGCCCCCGACAACATAGCTCCTAGGATCATCCGGTTACTCAAACCCCTCCACCACGATAAGGTGGCGGTACAAGGAGGGGTGGTATTTTTTTTTTGGGTTCTAGGAAATTATTTTGCGGTGACCTTCATTAATATATAATAAATAATACGTACAATAATCATAAATACGTGAACAGTGTTCATTGCCGCAACACTGACTCCCCATAACTAATGTGTATAAAATCTACAAACTGATCTGTGATGATAAAAAAAAAAACATAAAAAAAATAGTTTTAAAGGATTAGATTTTAAATAATCGTATTAAGGCTATTTTCGAAGGTTAGTACAAACAACATCAGAAATGATATAAACCATTTAATTTATTCCCTTTTTATAAAACATTTACCTGTGTATTATATATATATATATATATATATATATATATATATATATATATATATATATATATTTTTTTTTTTTTTTTTTTTTTTTTTTTTTGTTTTTCTTAACCAACATTTAGCAATGTAACCAAAGACGGTATCAGTAAAATTATCTAAAAGCTATTATAAAAAAATATATATAAATATATTTTTTCCATTTATAGCAAACCTGAAACTTGATTTGTATTGTTTATCAGTTATATTCCTATCACTCCCCACATGAGACAGTCAGGAGATGGGGGATGTTTTTGGGGACAGGTTGAGGACTGAGCAGGAGTACGGCTTGTTGGAAAGTAAACTAAAATTAGCTGAACCTTTTGACGTTCAATATAACAGACATGTGCAGCACTACTCGTTCTTATATAACGATACATCGCACACATCCAGCTGTAACAGCAGTTGCTGAGAAGAAAAAAAAAGCATCCATTTGGAAGTTAATAACTATGCTGGTATATTTAAATATATTGAAAAATAATATTGAAAAATCTAAATCAAACTTTGATTAGGCTTCAAGACACATGTTTGCCAGTGAACACTGCTGCCTCTGGTTCTGGTGTGTTTCCTAGTCTATATATATATATATATATATATATATATATATATATATATATATATACTATATATATATATATATATATATATATATAAAAGGGACATGGTGGCTTAGTGGTTATCACGTTCGCCTCACACCTCCTGGGTCCAGGTTCGATTCCTGTCTCGGCCATGTTCTCCCCGTGCCTCAGGGGATTTTTTCTCTCCGTTCTCTCTCCGGTTTCCTCCCAGTCCAAAAAACATGCACTGTTGATTGGCACCTTGGAATATTGTCCCTAGTGTGTGAATGTGTGTGTGTGTGTGTGTGATTGTGAGTGTGTGTGTGCCCTGCGATGGGTTGGCATTCCATCCAGGGTGTATCCTGCCATAATGCCATAGACGTTTTATTTACAAAATAAAAGTATATAACCCTGGAGGTGGGCGGGAGCAGGATGTATTAAAGTTCATTACAGAATACAAAATTCATTACAGTTACTGAGAAAAAAAGCATGTAATTAAATTACAGTCACTTTTAAAAATGTTAATCGCAAAGACCTTGTTTTTTCCAATGGTTTGAAATTCTTTTTTACCTTAGAATCTCTAATTTCACTAAGTGCCACCTAGTGGACAAAAGTAATCAAATGTAAACGGGTACTTTAATTCAAAAGTTACACTGCATATTATATTTTGAATAGGGTACTTTGTAATCTGTAATCTATTACATTTCCGACGTAGCCAACGTCCCCAACACTGACGCTAGGTTACAGATCGCTGTTATTTTGTGTTTGTGTACTTATTCTGCACTGTGTTGTTTTGCGCTAGGTTGCACATTATGTGCACCTTAGGTGGCTAGGACAACTTAGTTTAGTCCTAAACTCTGTGTTTTGTAGCTCTATATTGTGTGATGTGACTATGTTGTTTTATTTAACACCAAGGTTCTGGAGAATGGTCTCATTTCACTGTATACTGCGTGCGATGTATATGGTTGAAATGACTATAAAATGACTTTATGTAAATTGAAAAACATTGAAACATAAAAAAATATATATATATTTTTTAAATGTATTTATTTATTTATTTTAAGGGCAATCCTGAAGATAAAGCTCAGAATATTAAGCTCATGCACAAGAAAAGAGCCTTAAGTGGAATGCTAAGGCAGTGGAAGATACGTGAAAACTGCCTTCAAATACAAATGTACTCGAAGCAGCGAACTTGAGCACCGTTTCGCAGATGCATTGTGGCCAAGCATCAGATGAAAAGTAGAATGTACTTTAGAGGAACCTGCAGGTAAAGTATAATAAATAAGCCAATTCTGTCCCTTTGTGCTTTCAGTAACTGCAAAGTGCTGATCACACACACACACACCACCTATAATATACACAGCGTGATCCTGAACGTCAATGCTCAAAAGCTGCAAATTTTTTGAGCTGCTTAGTTTTTTTTGTTTTGTTTACCATTATATAAATACATTTTACAAAAAAGTGAAACCTCACAAAGAGGTTCTAGAGAGACACGGAGATCTTTCTTAAGCTTTCGTAAGTACAGTGTTGTAAGACAGCTTCTCTTCCATTCACTATATATATATATATATATATATATATATATATATATATATATAGATATATATATACACACCCACACACACACACACACACACACACATACAACTCCCCTGCCTGCCATCTTTCAAGCCCAAAGAGTTTATTCTCTTACTGCCACTCAGATACCCCTCAAGTCTCACCCTCAGGATTTATGGTCCACTCGCAATACCCTTCTGATATTGTAAGGCGACACCTTCAACAGCTTCACTGCAGCAACCGGAAACATTGACTGTACGTAAAATGGGCAGTTGAAAAAAAAGGCCCAGACCTGTCAGGATGCTCTCGCTGGTGCTCGTAGCAACCGGTGGACTTTGTAAAGAAAACTGTTGGATGAAATGTCAATTCCATGATGCAACTCGTAACAATACATAGAGCACCTTTTACACTGAACCATTAGCAGAGTGCTTGGAAGCAAAAAGTACTAATGGAGCACAAATGGAGCATTCATGAGGAGGGAGTTTCAGTCAAGAAGCACAAAAGAAATGGAATCAACATGGAAATTGAAAGTGTGTGTGTGTTGGGGGGGTTAAAAATAAATTAAAAGTAGCCAGATTTGAGGCCGACCTTATATAAGGCAAATAAGGAAAAGGATTGAAGAAAAAAAAAAAAAAATGCTAAAAATCAAATAAACTGTTATGAATCTAGTAGTGGCACGGTGGCTTTGTGGTTAGCACATTAGCCTCACACTGCCAGGTTCTGGGTTCGTTTCCTGTCTCGGCCATGTGTGTGTGGAGTTTGCCTCAGGGGTTTTTTTCTCCGGGTTCTCCGGTTTCCTCCCAGTCCAAAAAACATGCACTGTTGATTGGCACCTTGGAATATTGTCCCTAGTGTGTGAATGTGTGTGTGTGTGATTGTGAGTGTGTGTGTGCCCTGCGATGGGTTGGCATTCCATCCAGGGTGTATCCTGCCTTTATGCCCATAGATGCCTGAGATAGGCACAGACTCCCCGTGACCCGAGGGAAGATCGGATAAAGTGGTAGAAGATGAATGAATGCATGAATGAATACAATAGATATATATATATATATATATATTATATATATATATATATATATATATATATATATATATATATAAAAAAACATGTTAATGAAAATGTATTTCAACTAATTCCATTAATGCATGATTCATGCAATGTATCATGCGCAGTGAATATAAATAAACAGAGGACAAAACTAAAATATTCGATGTAACACCTATTCACAGCATCCTGTCCGTACTCCAATGTGACCAAAATAAAAAAAATAATATCAGCATTCTCAAATCAAGGACCAGCATAGTAATAGTCCCATTTGGTTTCCTGATGATTTACATAAGTCGAAACACCATAATCACTTAGAAACAAGAACATATTGTCTTCCTAATTCACGTTGTCTGGGTTCATTAATGACACGCATCCATTTGCATAAAGCAATCCATATTTGCTAAGAGTATTTATTAAGAGTGTTGTGTCGTGCAGGCCCTGATGCCCACCCTGACGTCTGGGTCTGATGTTTAAATGTTCACTCGGCTCCTAAATACATCATTATTCATTATTCATCTCTGACAAAGTAGGAATAAATCTGTTTCACTTGTTTTAAACTACGGAACATGAGGTTATTCTTTTATTATAATACATTAAGGATTTTTTTTTTTTCCTTCCCACTGTCTCGCTCTGAGTTCTCGCACTTGCACTTTGACACTTGTTACATACAGAGGGAACGAATATGCAACTTGACAGGTGACAAAATCAGACATTTAAGACCTGAGCTATTCATTAAGTGCTTTCGCTGCCTTAAACACCGAGCGCACACACATAGACGTGGCCCAACCTCACACGAAGACCGCCTCAACCACCCTCTCTCTCTATATCTCTCTCTCTCTCTCTCTCTCTCTCTCTCATTTCCCCCCTGCCTCTCAACACCGCACAGTTGCCTGGAGACACCGAAAGTACACAGAGTACTGTATATACAAACTATTTTAAGACGGCGCAGTCGGCGAGTTCAGTTCATGTTGCTGAAGATTGTGTCGTTCTGTTCTCTCAGCGCTTATTGTGGCGGAGCTTGTTTAGGCTGACTTTAATTACATTGGCTTAAGTGGTTTACTTACTAATTCTCGGTGCGACTGGAGGTTCGCATAATGTCAGATGTCAGAATAAAGCGTCCGCGTCCGACGCGCGCTTAAGGATTACGGTGATTATTGTGGCATTTCGTTTTCCGTCTATTCCTCGTCATTATCATCATCCTCATCGTCCTGTTCCAAATGGAAGAGAAGACGCACACAAAAAAAAGGAGAGTGAGAAAACGAAGGCAAAAAAAACCCCAAAAAAAACATGCAGCAAGAAAAAGTGAAAAAAAGGCCAGAATGATCATTACAGCAGATCAGTGAACTAAGATGGGCTTACACTCTGCAAAAGTGATTCAAGTGAGTTTAAAAAAGACAGGGAAAAAAAAATCATTCCACACCCACACTGTCATTTTTTCGTTTCTTGTCTTTCTTTCTTTTAGTGTAAAATGCACACGCATTACGCAATTAGATCGAGTCGCACACATAATGAATTTTATAATACATGGAAAATACTAAAAAAAAAAAAAAAAAAACCCAAAGCTGAAGGGAATTACTACAATCTCTTGATTATGTGGCACACAAAGACACGACTGAATGTGGCTGTTTCTAGATGCAAATATAACAAGAACAATGACTGTAATGGAAAGGGATTGCAGAACATAAAACGATGATGTTCATCATCAATTTCCATTAGTCCCATGTGCTTTATGGGGTGGGTCCCAAGTGTGTGTGTGTGTGTGTGAGGGGAAGCATACAAGATAGACAAACACTCATTGTAAATGTATACACTACTGTACATTACCCTGTTTAATTCATACATATTAACGATGGTAAGATTCACAGTTTGCGCATTGCCATACATTTTAATGATGTAATGCATCAAATTAAAAAATAAAAACTGTGCATCGGGCCAATTGGAAATTTGTATCATTTATTTATTTATGTTTTACCATATTTGCATGGGTAAACTATTTATTTATATTTCATTACTAGTGTAAAGCTTTATTAGTTGAAAATTGGCCGATAATTTGTGTTCAATATGTATATGTAGATATTGTTTCTCTGGTGAACCATGGAAGATAATGAGAGATGGCTTAAATATAGAATAGAATAGAATATCTTTATTGTCAGTGGGAAGTCCAACAAAATTAGGTCATTTAGACATATTACACAAGATACAAAATTACATAGGTTAGAAAAAGATTGCATTTTATTTCACACAAAATGTCAGATTTCAGCTTCAAGTATATTGCATATTATTGCACTTTACCCAAATATGTATGTTGCAGTGTTGGGAAGGTTACTTTGGAAATGTAATAGGTACAGCTTACATATGGCCCTATTCAAAATGTAATCAGTAGTGTAACTATTCAATTACTTCATAAAAGTAACTGATTACTTATGATTACTTTCCTTTGGCCACTAGGTGGCACTTACTGAAATGAGTATTCTACGGGGGAAAAAAAAAAAAAAACAATTTCAACCCCACGGAAAAAGTAGGTTATATTTTTTTGGAAACTAAGCTGCATCAGAATCAAATTGTAGGTGGGGGCGGTCCCCGAACGTTTCTAGATTTGAAAAAGTTTGTCTGGCAAGTGAAACATGCCCTGAAATAACAAAGTTACCTTAAAGCAATAGTAATATTTGGATAAGTGAATCCCGTGACGTGATTCCCGTGATTATAAAAATGTCTTTTATGTTTGACTGGTGAATTAAATATTAAAATTGATTGGTAAATTGCTATGCTATATTAGGAAGCCTACGTTCATAGTAAATGTAGTGCACTTATTATCTAACCAAATGACCACTTCAATACAATAAATAAAGAGTTTTTTTTTGTTTTTAGCTATGACTTTTATTAAAGTCTTTACAAAGGAAGACAAAGTTCACAAACTGTGCACTTAAGTGATAGTAAAGATATACTAGGTAAGACAAAAGTGCAAAAATAAGAATCCAAAGAACTATCATTTATTGCGCCTTTATTGTTCCTATTATAGTTTTTTTTTTTGTCCCAAGACATAATCAACTTAATGTGAAACCTCTGTTTTTGTTTTTGTTTGTTGTAGCACACAAACCTATTAATAGATTGCTATTAATGATTCGAACTATGATATGAAATTGTGTAGATAAGGAACAGTACGTGCTTTACTCTGATTGGTGGATTGCTCTGTCCTTGACCAGATACGTTTATATCCACTCCTAGGTTAAAAAAAACAAAAAGACATAGATGACTAGAAAGTAAAACGTTTGAGTGAAATGTAATGAAATTAAAGGCTCTTCAAATGAGAGCACTTCATTAAAGAACAGGTACACAAAAAGAAAGCTACTTAAGTACAACAGCGTATTGCAATTCATTTGTTACTATATAATCTACATGAGCGGTAAAATATCCGAATTGTCAAAAACCTGAGCGGTATTATCTTTCGCCAGCTTTTCTTAATAATCACGAAAAAATAGTAACACGTGTTTATACAGGTCCCTGTGAGCTACTGCTATGTCTCGGAGCCGACTAATACAGCTAGTTTCCCCTTTCGCATGCATCAATAGCGGAAAGGTCATTGCCACCGATTCCCTCATATTTTGTCGCAAATTATAATATAAAATGATATTGCCAGAGGCTTATCATCCTACACTGACAAATCAATTATGATTTAGAAGTGTCATTCCTAAGAGTCTTAACAATAGTTCACTGGTGAGTCACTGATGATTTTATTGCTCTTAGAAATGGGCAAAAAAAAAAAAAAAAAAAAAAACCTGTTTGAATATGAATGTTATATATTTGAATTATACCTGTTCCATTATACAATAACGGTTTCAATTTTAGAGCTAACATTTTTTCATTTGTGGGTTTTAAAAGATAAAAGAACCATAAATGCAAAAAGACTTGATGTTTTAATTGCAAAATAAAGCAACATATATGCTAATGGTAGCTTGTATCATTGCAATATATCTAATCGGTGTGTTTTCAGGGGTGAAAGCACGGTAACTTTAAGTGGAATGTTTCCATGTTTGGATTCATTATTTTCGGGTTCAAATATGTAATCGTGATTCATTATGGGAGTTGTGATGAACCAAATATCAGATTGTTAGGGTTTGATTTGGGACATCAGTAAAACAAATGTTTAGTGATTAAATATGAATCACTATATAAATTATTTCATATTTTTATATAAAAAAAAGGATACTGTGGAGATCATTTAGCTTCTTTTATGTTTATTTACGTAGTCCAATGACGTAAACAGAAATGGACGCCGCATTAATTGGCGTGCTTTTAAATGAGTGACATTGCAGTGATTTCTCCTTAACGCATTATTAATGCACTAATTTCGACAACCCTTATTTTTTTAATCAGTATTTTTGACAGGCGTATTAATCTTTCTGTTTTTTGTTGTTTTTTGTTTGTTTTGTTTGTCAAGGAAACATGTATGTTTTCAAATAGACAAAAATATGTTTACCCAGTAAATTTGCAAAGGGGCTTGTTTCAAAGTACTAATTGTAGACCGTCGGTCATTTGGTTCGCGTTATTATATTGACTAAAACGCACAATAGAACCGATAAGGAATCTTGCACTCTTGTTGACTGTAAACACGGGGTTATATATCGCTTCGGTTCAAACGACATCATGCTCATTTAAAGCTATTCTGAATATTTTTATATGAGCCTTTTCCCTCAACCCCCCCCCCCCCCCCCCCCCCCCCCAATCCCCGCTTAAAACATGTTTATGCATTGACTATGTGTGGGTGTCTGCGCTCTCCAAGCAGACTGAGGTTAGCAAGTCTCCTCTATTGTTTTTTTTCCCCAGTAAAACTGTTTCTAGAGTGGGAAGCAACCGGCAGTAATAGTCCTTAGCTGATAGTGGGTGTAATTGTTGCCCAGCGAGGCCCTTGCCACCTGGGTTTCTGCACCGATAAAAATAGACTAACCTGCCACCGGCACTTTTATTGATGGTGAGTACAGCAGTCTTGTCAGCAGATGGTTGTAATACGATTATAAATAGCGAGATCGCAGTGTGTTGCCGTGAAGCAGACACCGCCATGGGCCATGTGGTGTTTGTGATCGACAGCGAGGACCATTCCGAGTGTTCTTGCAACAAGTAACCGTGCGTCTTGGCGCCGCACGTGACAAACGTACATGTTTTTTTTTGGGGGGGGGGTGAATAACACAGTTCCGCCACCAACAGTATACTATTTGGATTTCGGCGTCATTCTTCTACTACGCCATGGTTCTGGACTCAATTTTTTACATAAGGGTTCCCAAAAATAGCATTATGTACTGCATGACGTCTAATGAACTGTAAACAATGTGTATTAACTGATCATTTATCCTAACATTTATCCTAACATTCCTTTTGTTTTCTTTTATCTCCTTCTGTCCAGGGAAAAAAAAAAGGCAACTGTCTATCCTCGTGTGCTTAAGTTTGTATTTACCTTTCTTGACTAAATCTTATCCTTAGAGCGAGACCTAAAGCACTTCCTGTACGTCGCCCTGGATAAGGGCGTCTGCTAAATACCGCAAATGTAAATGTAAAATGTAAATTTAGTCTACAGTATGTATTAATTAATATAGGTTCTATATGGTAACACCTAGTCTTGCATGTTTTGTTTTTTTAAGTGTTTGTTTAGTTCCTATGCAACAAACTTTTATGGCGTGACGATTTACTTTGAGCAAAGAAATATAGAAATGTACAGATGGTCCACTTTTCACTGAAAATAGCATAATTAACAGCTTTACGCACTTTTGGCATCTGGACAGTTTGTTCCTCCAAACATTCCGCTGAAATGCTTTGCCATGCCTCTTGTGAATCTGCTAGTTCTTAATTTCTTTCTGACCTTGTTATCCAGTTCATCCCAAAGCAGTTCATTAGGATTTACAGTAGGAGCATTATAAACAATGGATGTTTGCAAGATAGTGGGCGTGGACATGCAAATGAGGTCAATTGTCTTGTATGGGTGAAGTCGAAGTATGGACTATAATCCATGTTGGTTTAGTATTCGTCTCACCTAGAATATGTCTCCTAATATACTTTCTCCAAAACAACCCCAAACCATTAACCTTTCACCTCTATGTTTGACTCTGGGTGTGAGGTAATCTACTAACAAACATCTCTCCTGTCCTCCATCGTATACACTCAATACCCAAATCAATTCCTAAAATCCGATATTATTATTATTATTATTATTATTATTATTATTATTATTATTATTATTATTATTATTATTATTTTGGTTCATCATGCCAATCATAATCGCCCGAAATAATGAATCCACCCTTGAAAATACACAGATTTGATATATTACAATGAAAATGATAAAGATTAGCATATACGAAGCAAAGAAGGTGTGCTAAAATGCTAAAATTGGTTTTGCATAAACAACAACAAAAAATAGACATATTTGTTTTTAATAAAGTAAGGGTATGACTAAAAATAAGTCTGAAACAAGAAACAAAAGATTATGTGTAAAAACATTCATAGCTAAGTTAAGTCATAGCTATTGGCACTTGCATTTTTAACCTATCTCTTGTGTTAGCTTCCGGTTGCTATCCCTTATGCTAACGGATTTGTTTTGACCCGTTTTTTTCACTCTGTCATGATATACCTCCAAAACCAAAAGTTACCGTGCTTTCACCCCTGAAAATACACCGATTAGATATATTACAATGATAAAAGATACAATTAGCATATATTGTGATTGTGAGTGTGTGTGACCTGCGATGGGTTGGCATTCCATCCAGGGTGTATCCTGCCTTAAAGCCCATAGACGCCTGAGATAGGCACAGACTCCCCGTGACCCGAGGGAAGATCGGATATAGCGGTAGAAGATGAATGAATTAATCATCTGCTCAAAATACTCCCTCCATCTTCTCCTCCGTCTGCATCCTTTATTGCTCTAACTTGAGGCAAATCCTTCCCTGTTCGGTCCCTCTACTGGTACATATCCTTTTCTGTGTCCAACTTTACAGCTCCTCATATACCTGTTTCCTTGGCTTTCGATTCTCTTTCCTGATGACAATCCAAGTACCTTCCTAGCGGTCTCCCTCACCACTTCTCTTCAGTAGTTGTCCAATCATCCAACATCTCTTCACCACTTCACTTATCACCTCTTCCCCGAATCTCACACTACAGTCTTCGTCCTTCCGGTTCTTATTCTCTTTTCACTCCTCACTCTCTTCCTCTTCTTCCTTACCTCCGAAGCCATCCTACAGACCACCATCTGACACTATCCCCTGCAGGCATAGGAGTAATATCTGAGGTACCCACCCTAACTTCCACACATCTCTGCAGATGTCTTACTCCTCTCCTCCTTCACCTTTGGCCAACGGTAGCCCAGTTAACATCGGTACCCTGTTGACCAATTGGTACCCTGTTGACCAAATGGCTCTCTTCCGTCCACCATATAGAACCCAAGTAGAGAAATGTCTCAGGAATGTCTCTGTTTTCAGTCATGAATGAAAAAAAGTGACACACAACCTGAAGAAAACATATTAAACTTTTTACTTAATAGACTAACAAGCCTTGTTTGATAATATAAGATGTAGAAAGCACAGATATTTGTTGATATTTGCAGATATGCGTGAAAGTAAAAAGTTGTCCAAAAAATAAAACGTTAATTACAATTGAATGTACAATTATCACTTAAAAATATTTCATTTCTTTGCTCTTGTCTTTTAACAGCATAGATTTGATTCACCAGCGTGTAAAATCTACCACAAGTCATTGTGTCTCAAATCCATGTGTTGATAAAATTGATCTATATTTCATTAGCGCTTGGGAAATCTCGTGCGAGTTGGGTAATACGTTGATAAAAATCTAGTCCATTCATGACTAATTAGGGCAAAGGCAATTTATTACACCTTTGTGCTTTTTTCCCCCCCTCCGTGATCTAACAAACCTGGTCCATCGCTGGATAATTAACAAGGCTTTTATGAGCCGAGACCAGGGAGTCAACAAATACCAGAGGAAAACAGCTCCGTTTAAGTACCCTAACATGTGCCAAAATCAACCAAGACATGTTTTTTGTGTGTATAAATACAAATAAATTCTGTGTATATTCTATAATAGATTAGATTAGATTAGATTCAACTTTGTCACTGCACATGTAGGTACAATGCAACCAAATACCGTTATTAGTATAATTAGTATATATAGTCAGTAAATTTGCATATATACAATATAAGGAACTATGTGTTAAATTGCCTATATAAACTGTAAGAAAGGAGGAGGAAATGCAGTAAATGAGTAAGATGAGTAAAGGAGCAATGCTAAGTAGATGCAATATGTAGAGTATATTGACCATTTGCAATATTGCATGTATTGATAATTGTGTGTGTGTGTATATATATACACATAGAGATAGAGAGAGAGTATACAGAGAATAATAAGCAAAAGTATTGAAATTAGCAAGCAATGAATGTCTCTAGTATAAATGTACAGTTTATCAAATTCTATATTATATCACTAGTACAATATTTTGTATAGCAAAGTTTGTGTTTAAACATCCACATAAACACACTCCACAAGAGTTGGTGGCAGTGCACAAACACAAGGCCTTCCACGGAAGTTCAAAGCTTGGATTTATCAGCATGGCATCCAGTTGTCTCTCGTAAGGTACGATATCCCACTACCTACAGTCAAGGACTTTGAGAAGAAGCTAACACTTTGAGTTCTGCAGGGGGTTTAGGGCGCCTATGAAGCATCATCATTTTGTCTGCATAGTCATAACAGCAAGTGAGCGAAGTGAACAGTTCAGGGTTAGCCATGCACGGTTTCACAGGGTCAGGAGCAGGGTAGGGAAAATGAAATAGTCCAAGGGATACAGTATATCTGTGGAGGCATAAAATATCTATAGGATGTACAGTAGCCTCTCAAAACCTCTCTCAAATGGAAAAACAATGCATCTGTGATCATAATCGGCTGGAAGTGGTCCAGGACAAACAGGACAAGGAAACAGCATTGTGTTGCCTGAATGAGAAGATAGCACAAGTGACGGACAAGATGATTGTCATTTGAGCTCTTGTAGAACAACACCAAGCACAAGAAGTCCATTATTCAATGTGTCCTTTATAAATACAGTGTCCTTTAAGATGACATTTGCACAGAAGGTTATGCACTGAGAAGTTACGGCCTAAACCAGCCTCAGCTTAGGATCATGCTGTAATTTTATCTTTTGACTGATCAATTAACGTTCATTCTTAAAACTTCAAATAATGCACAAAAAAAGCAAATAAATGACCAAAAATATATGTATATATATATATATATATTTATATATATATATATATATATATATATATATAATATATATATATATATATATATATATACCTCCGTAAAACTCAAAATTTCCATGTACCGAAATATCCCCTGAGTGTACATTTTTCTGACCCCTGTCCCTATCTATTTCCTAAACATGTTTACTTTATCTGTACACTGCAAATTTAACACCTTTTTCTTGCCAGCATCTTTTGATATCGCCCGAGGAGGTTTCCTGAGAACCAAAGCATAGCCCAATTTTGCAGTACATTACTGACCATATTCTCAACTGTTTTCGGAGATGTATTTATTAACCAGTTAAGTATAATGTCGGTTGGTAGCTTTGCCACCGCAGCCGGAGGGTCCCCGATTCGATTTAGATCTTGGATTATTGTATGTTGTGAAGATTCATGTTCTTGCATGTACAATGTTTGCTTTGTCCTTCTCTACATTGTCTGGTGTGACCATGTGTGTGTGTGAGAGAGAGAGAAACCCACACCTCTTTTATTGGGTGTTTCCATTGCTTTCCACCCCTATGATATGTGAATGTGTGGATCCTATTGGATGAAGAGACTGCTTTATTATAGATGTTGTAGCTCAGTGGTTAAGGCACTGGTCTTTGGACTAGGAAGATAGCAGGTTCAAATCCCATCGCCACCAAGCTGCCATTAGTGGGCCCTTCAGCAAGGTCGCTCTGGATAAGGGCGTCTGCCAAATGCTGTAAATGTAAATAGAGGTATATATTTCTAGAGCCATTTAGATTACATTACATTACATTTGCAGCATTTGGCAGACACCCTTATCGAGAGCGACTTACAAGTGAGCAATTGAGGGTTAAGGGCCTTGCTCAAGGGCCCACTAGTGGCAGCTTGATGGTGGTGGGGTTTGAACCCGTGATCTTCCGGTCCAGAGTCCAACACCTTAACCACTGGGCTACCACCTCTCATTTAGATCAGCATGATCTGGAAATACACGCACAAAAAAAAACATGTAAGAAGATGAAAGGATGTTTTTCTTGTCTTCTTTAAGTCTCACTGGGTCCTAAAGCGGCACCAAGTGAATCTTTAGGACATTACTGATATTTACATAAACCGCAGTATATATTTATAAAATTAAATAAAGGGAAGAGACGTCCAGTGCATAAAAACAAAAGACAAAGTCTAACAGGATTCAAAATCATTTGGTGACTTTTGATAATATGAAGTTAACGCACACTTGAATATTAAGGTGTCGTAAAGTATTGCGGTAAGGTATATAATCACATCTCGTGGTGTCCTTTGGTGATTGTGGTGAGGAAAAAAACAGTCAGAACTACATGAGCGATATGAACTGGCAATTGAAACTGTTGAACTCGCAATTGTGCAATTTAAACCTTTTTTTTTTCTCGCACTTGCGAATTTAGGTCTCTAGATTCTGAGGTAAAAGGGTAAGGGAAAATTTGAAGTAGAATACAAAGCGATGTGTATAAATATAAGTGTGTGTAGTGTGAATAATTCCAAGCATTCGCATGATGCTGTTTCTTGGTGTTCGGTTGTCTAATGGCTCTGGGGCAAAAACAAAAAACACAATTAGCGAGTGTGATTAGCATGGCTAAAGAAGCTAACACCAAGCTTGTTGCCGTTCTCCAACATTCTGCATGATGGGACTTTCATGGCATTTTTTTCCGTCCTTTAAAAAACTCAAAAGACCTGTTTTTATTTTATTCTTCATGTTTATTTATTTATTTTTACACTGCTCTGTGCCAGCCCATCCAAGCATCGCTCCATGCTAATGTTAGCGCTGTATCTCAGGAAAGCCATGTATCGTTTTGGAGCTGTATCTGATCTCCATGTGCTTTTCTTTCTTGATTTTTATTTTTTTTTCATCTCCATTTGACACCCTACCGGAACACAGTGGCCTTTGTTGCTGCCCAAATCTCTGTGCAGGCGGTACTTTTCCAGCATTTTCTCCCCGGATCCAGCCGGCTTACTTTTCAATCGCACCAAGGGACTGAGAGAAACGAATCGCATCATATCTCAAATCCCCGGGGGGCTGAAACAGCTTCTGCATTTTCCTTCTCTCTCTCTCTCTCTCACTCTCATTCACTCCATTCACCATCTATTAACCACAGCAGAACCTGCCACCATACACCTACCCACAATTCCCAGCCTCCATTGGACCAAATCACAGTCTGCAAGGAGAGTCATTGATTATTATTAGCGTGAAGTGTGAGAGTCTGCCACAACAGGTCCAGGCTACAGGGATTAAGGCAAAGTGGATTAAGTCTCCATGCAATATTTTGAAATGCAATGTTATAGAAGGAGCAATACAACATCTGCAGGGGCTTAGAGATGCAACAGAAAGCACCAGAAACTGGAAGAAGGAAAGCGTGCGTGAGCGCGCGCGAGAGAGAAAGAGCCTCAGAAGGAAAGATGCATGTAAGTGAATTTGCTTGGACTTAATGTTGCACCGACTGAGGAGTCACTCAAAGGTCTTTTCATCGTGCACCTAATCCTGTCCCTTCATCTACTTCCGCCAGTTCCCCCTTTTTTTTTTCTTCCTTTACTGACAAACTTCCCATCCATATGTATTAAAACTACCGGTCTGATTTCTGAAACATTCAAATTAGCCCTACTCATTAGCAGTGGCTTTAATCTATTTATTTATTTATTTGTATTAAAGACTGCATAAATGCAGTGCTGCTTTATTAGGCTCTGTAACCCTGCTGACATAATTGAGCCGTTTTTACATTGATGAAGAGCAACACAGTTCAACAGCTGGACCGCTTATAAAACCACGGCTGGACTCCGTTACATGTGACGTATTACGCTGTTTATACACACTGTTTGAAGCCATGCAGTTTTATAATGGTAATAGCGTTTGGTTTTTATAGCCGGAATGCATTGTTCCTGGTGGGGCGTTCCGAATAATGTTTCAGTGTAAGTGTGTCAGTGATTTCAAGTAGTAGCTTTAGCTGTATCTATGTTGTGCTACTATTATATATACATAGCTATCTCTCTCTCTCTCTCTCTCTCTCTCTCTCTCGGTGTCTGTCTGTCTCACTATATATGTGTGTACATGTTAGGGCTGTCAATAGATTAAAATATTTAATGACACAATTGCCATGAGTTAACCACTCGTGATTAATCGCACGTTTTCGGTGTACCATAAATGAATACTTTTCATGTTTCTAATACTCTAACTAACTTTAACAGGTGTTATAATCATGTACATTTCTCTCAAAATGTCCCCTTTAATAAAAACAATTGATTATTTAATATAATGTATAGTTGTACTCTGGAAATTATTTTTTTAATATGAATTTCTTGTTAATTAATTCATTTCTTGTTCATTTCAGTGTTACTTTTTATTAGTGATTGTTTGAATTGTAAAATATGGGACGTGGCTCCTTTAAGAATTCTGTTCCGGTTGCTTTTCCATATAAACTGGTGCGATATGTTTAGGTTATACGGAAGTGCATTGTGTTCACAACAGAAAAAGTGCACTTCCGCAATACGGATTTGAGAACGCAATGATCTTTCCGTAAGGTTCCATATGGTAATATACGCTAATATATAGTGAGGAGCTCGTACCTGGGGTTGTGAATGCGCAGCTAGTAGGCGTAATTCAGGGAAATTTAGGAAGCGTGAGTAGATGCACTGAAGTTTCTTTATTTATTTGTTCTTTTTTTTGTTCTTTGTTGTTCGGCTTTCGTTCATTCGCCAACACAACGCATAGTGAAAAAGCACTAAATTATCTAATATATTTATATATATATATAGATTTTACGAAACCACATTTTTGGGTATTTATTTATTCTTTTATGCACAACCATAGGCTAATATGTACGCATGTTTACACTCTTTTTTGACAGCTACCTTACCCCATTAAATATTTTAAATATTAAAGTAATGCATGCTTAAAATATTTTTCTTTTATCAATTCTATGATGTCCAGATCAATAATATCTTACATTATAATCATAAATAATTACTTTTAATCAGCTAATCTTGAGCAGTATTTCAAATATTATGCATGTATTGAATATACAAATTTTGGGGGAGTATATTATGTATATTAGAAACAAAATACATGTGTATAACTGGTCAATTAGTCATCGGTTGATTTATATAATGTCGTGTATGCCTTCTCAGTGATTAAAATAGCAACTGCAAGTACAATGTTTCATAGTTGAACTGCGACTGTCATTTTCATCGGTATCTCCCCATGTTTTAGTGCATCTCCACATGTTAACTGTTGACTTTTAAATAATAATACACATAGTCATCAGAAGTGTCCATCAAAATTATGGTTACATGAAGGAGTCTTTTAATTGACAGATTAATCACAGAGTTTGTTATTGTTTACCTCAGGATCACGGTCATTCACATTTCCCTGTAACAACAATGTTCAGACACGCTAGGCTAGCATGGAGTATTATGGGTAGTGCTGGTATTTGAGCTCTCTTTTCATCGTGCACCTAATCCTGTCCCTTCATCTACTTCCGCCAGTTCCCCCTTTTTTTTTTCTTCCTTTACTGACAAACTTCCCATCCATATGTATTAAAACTACCGGTCTGATTTCTGAAACATTCAAATTAGCCCTACTCATTAGCAGTGGCTTTAATCTATTTATTTATTTATTTGTATTAAAGACTGCATAAATGCAGTGCTGCTTTATTAGGCTCTGTAACCCTGCTGACATAATTGAGCCGTTTTTACGTTGATGAAGAGCAACACAGTTCAACAGCTGGACCGCTATAAAACCACGGCTGGACTCCGTTACATGTGACGTATTACGCTGTTTATACACACTGTTTGAAGCCATGCAGTTTTATAATGGTAATAGCGTTTGGTTTTTATAGCCGGAATGCATTGTTCCTGGTGGGGTGTTCCGAATAATGTTTCAGTGTAAGTGTGTCAGTGATTTCAAGTAGTAGCTTTAGCTGTATCTATGTTGTGCTACTATTATATATACATAGCTATCTCTCTCTCTCTCTCTCTCTCGTCTCTGTCTCGGTCTGTCTGTCTCACTATATATGTGTGTACATGTTAGGGGGCTGTCAATAGATTAAAATATTTAATGACATAATTGTCATGAGTTAACCACTCGTGATTAATCGCACGTTTTCGGTGTACCATAAACGAATACTTTTCATGTTTCTAATACTCTAACTAACTTTAACAGGTGTTATAATCATGTACATTTCTCTCAAAATGTCCCCTTTAATAAAAACAATTGATTATTTAATATAATGTATAGTTGTACTCTGGAAATTATTTTTTTAATATGAATTTCTTGTTAATTTTTAATATTTATTTCTTGTTCATTTCAGTGTTACTTTTTATTAGTGATTGTTTGAATTGTAAAATATGGGACGTGGCTCCTTTAAGAATTCTGTTCCGGTTGCTTTTTCATATAAACTGGTGCTATGTTTAGGTTATACGGAAGTGCATTGCGTTCACAACAGAAAAAGTGCACTTCCGCAATACGGATTTGAGAACGCAATGATCTTTCCGTAAGGTTCCATATGGTAATATGCGCTAATATAGTGAGGAGCTCGTACCGGTTGTGAATGCGCAGCTAGTAGGCGTAATTCAGGGAAATTTAGGAAGCGTGAGTAGGATGCACTGAAGTTTCTTTATTTATTTGTTTTTTCTTTTTTTTGTTCTTTGTTGTTCGGTCTTTCGGTTCATTCGCCAACACAACGCAAAGTGAAAAAGCACTAAATTATCTAATATATTTATATATATATATAGATTTTACGAAACCACATTTTTGGGTATTTATTTATTCTTTTATGCACAACCATAGGCTAATATGTACGCATGTTTACACTCTTTTTTGACCGCTACCTTACCCCATTAAATATTTTAAATATTAAAGTAATGCATGCTTAAAATATTTTTCTTCTATCAATTCTATGATGTCCAGATCAATAATATCTTACATTATAATCATAAATAATTACTTTTAATCAGCTAATCTTGAGCAGTATTTCAAATATTATGCATGTATTGAATATAGAAATTTTGGGGGAGTATATTATGTATATTAGAAACAAAATACATGTGTATAACTGGTCAATTAGTCATCGGTTGATTTATATAATGTCGTGTATGCCTTCTCAGTGAATAAAATAGCAACTGCAAGTACAATGTTTCATAGTTGAACTGCGACTGTCATTTTCATCGGTATCTCCCCATGTTTTAGTGCATCTCCACATGTTAACTGTTGACTTTTAAATAATAATACACATAGTCATCAGAAGTGTCCATCAAAATTATGGTTACATGAAGGAGTCTTTTAATTGACAGATTAATCACAGAGTTTGTTATTGTTTACCTCAGGATCACGGTCATTCACATTTCCCTGTAACAACAATGTTCAGACACGCTAGGCTAGCATGGAGTATTATGGGTAGTGCTGGTATTTGAGCTCTCTGTGTTACTGAGATGTCACACTGTTCAGAAAAAAATAGACATTGATTCGCCGGTTTATTAGTGGCTGGTTATGTAAACGATTGTACATTTTGGAATTCTAGACAGTGATTCCGGCTTACACGATACGGTACACGGGTATTGAAGCGCTTTCTGAATCGTTTGCTTTAGAAATTGCGAGGCTTTAATATTTTTACAGGTTTCAAGGGAATGCGTTGACCATAGAGCTCAGGATAAGCCGAGCTCCTGATAAGTGACTTCGTGTAAGTGGGTGAAATGCAATCCTTTTTCTCTGTAGGCGACATCCAAGGAACTGAACTTGACATGAGCAGATACTGGGAGCCAGTGGTTTGAGATGAATTTCGTGTTTTTCCAATCAGATAAAAGCTGGGCTTGTTGGTGACATTTGTTTATCTAAGCTACAGGAAGGCTTTCGGGTAGTCTTTAGACCCTGCCACCAACCCTATCAGCCTCTAATATTTGTTAACTGGCTGTGTTTGTCTCTGTCATCGGTATAAACACGTTTTCTCTGAAACCAACAGAGGGGAGAGTTCGGATATCTTTCCCTCACAGTTTGCATGGCAATTGTTTTTCTATAAATAGGAGGAAATGTGCTGGAGACGGGGTACGGGCTTGTTATTGAGCCGGCAGCGATAATCATAACAGCGCTCATTCGTTCATTCGTCTTCATGAAGCACGCGGTCAGAGCGGTGATGGGAGTCAGAATACATCTTTCAGTGAGATGGCAGATTTTGTAACTTGAGCATTTGTAAAGTACACCAAACTTTGACGGTACAGTACTTTTTCTCCCCTTGAGACATTTCTAACACATGTGGACCGAGGGTGTTTGCGTTTTATTCTTGTGTGTCCCAGATTCCCCTCCAATGGGACTTACAGTTTGTCAGTATTTCTGTCAGTACTGCTGCATATTTAGAAATGTGACTTCCTTCCTCTTCTGTAAACCCGGTATCTACATCATCTAAGTTTTCTACCGAACCGTGTAGGCAGATTTAGTCCATGTTGCCCAGCAACGGTTTAATAAGGATGGGAAGAACGGTCTTTGTCTTCGTCGTCATTCTTTTTCTCAATAAAACAAGTTCCGCATAAAGTAGAGATGCAGTGTTCTCTCTTTCACCTCTGTGTGGCGCTTCAGTTGACAGTAGCATTTTGGAGGGACATAAAGCACTCAGGGTTGATGATTTGTATCTTATATCTATCTTTCTTTTCCTCTAGTATAGGCATATTTCATGGATATATGCTATATCTTTTTCCAGAGGGCTTACTTTTTCCTGAGACACCTTCATTTCATACTTTGTCCACTTGCACATATCAATAAACACCCACATATCTATCTATCTATCTATCTATCTATCTCTCAATCTATCTATCTATCTATCTATCTATCATCATTATCTATCTATTTTCTATCTATCATCTATCTATTATATCATGGGTATCTATCATCTATCTATCTATCTATCTATCTATTTTTTTGGATCTATCTATCTATCTATCTTATCTATCTATCATCTATCTTCTATCTCTCTATCTTATCTTCTATCTAGTATCTATCTATCTGTCGATCTATCTATCTATCTATGTATCCGTCATGCATCTATCTATCTACTATCTATCTATCTAGGCCTTCTCTGCTGGCCTAAGAAATATCTGAATCACAAACTGATATTACTTATATTTGGTCTCCATCAGTACTTATTCAATAATTCCAAATGGTCTATTCGCTTCCTTTCATATCCGCCATAAGCAAATGTTGTTGCTTTTCCGATGCTTGTGCAGCTTCCCAGACATGTATTTTCATATTAAAGCATTTAACCAATCACATTTCAGCCATCATTTGTTGCCAGGCAGAGTCAAAGAAGAGTCAGAGAAGTCTTCCCAGAGGCCTTCACAATCCATTCTGCAGCACCTCTAACACAGAATAAATGTTGATGAAACTGCTGCTTCAACCAATCAGATTTTGAGTTGGTGTCACCAGCGCCCTCTAGCAGGCATATGGCGACATCACCGTATTCAGAACCGTTGATTGGATAGTCTAGATTGGGTCCAATTGAGCTATTTTTGTCGCCCCCTAATGGCTGAAAGGAGAAGAAAAAACAGATTAAGTGGCAGATTTACTTTCAAGGCCATTTTAAAGTCGTAAATGTAAATGACCCTATTCAAAATGTGTAATAAGTAGTTTCACTTTTCAATTACTTTATAAAAGTATAGTAACTCAACACATTTGATTATTTTTGGATTACCTTCATTTGTCCACTAGGTGGCACTTTAAGTTAACATTCTAAGGACAAAAGTTTCAAAACCTCAGAGAAAAACTTTACGTGCTTGTTGCTTTTCGCTGTAATTTTTTGTCATGTGACTCCCCTTGCATACTCCGAGACTGAGAGCGCCACTGCCCCCTACTGTAGTGGATGTGCAATTATGCTATACTCTAGTACGCGCCCCGCTATTTGAGAACCACTGCAGTAGTCTAACGCATTGATTTTACTTGAAATTTGTTCAGATGTAAGCCTATTTGTAATCTTTCTCGAGTAACTTATTTAATTAGACATTTTTTTCCACAGTAACTGTAACAAATTACTGTTACATTTATTTCATAATTAAATTATGTAATGCTGTTACATTACCGACAGTGTGTGTATATATATATATATATATATATATATATATATATATATATATATGATATATATAGATAGAGAGAGAGAGAGAGAGAGAGAGAGAGAGAGAGAGAGAGATAGATAGATAGATAGATAGATAGATACGAGGAGCAATATACAACATTTATATCTGAATGGAGTTTAGCATGTACCGACTCCCTGTGTAGATCCTTGAGGTTCTCTGGGGATGAGAGGGAGAGATAGAAGAGGAAGAAAGGCTGTTTCTGGGCACTGTATGAAAAAAGATGCCCTGTTTCTGGGCACTGTATGAAAAAAGATGCCAGCAGGTAGATTGGCTTTTCTGCACAGCCCCAAGGTATAAATGTGTGTATGTTTTCCTAAGACGGATTGGCATCCCATCCGAGCTTTGTTCTTGCCTCGTGTTCACATGCTAGCCTCCGGATCCACCAGCAACCGTGACCAGGATAAAGCCATTACTGAAAATGAATGATGCATGAAAATACAGTTAAATAATGAAAAATAATGTGACTCCGAGCCAAAAAAGACACGAAGATGTTTCTTTTCACCGCTAAATGATCATATAAATGTATAGAAAACAGATGGCCTGTCCTGCTTGATGGAACTACCATTTGGCATTTCTACATTATTGTTAATACTTCACACAATGACACTTTCGGAGTATTTAAGCCTTGGCGATCTAACAGGCGATTTTTTTTGTTGTTATTTAGAAGTATAAAACCTGTGGTAGCATTTTTTTTTTAATCAGCCGTGATAGGGTAAGCAGTGAATCAAAGTGTTTTATAAATGACAGAAGAGACTTCGACTGCTTGCTTGATTATATAATCTGTCTGACACTGACACACAAGGTACAAAAGCTGTAATGACTTGCCTAAGGGGGTTGCGTTTCTTGTAGACAACTTCGAGACAATGCGGCTGTACGAGCCGAATATTTATTTACAATCGCATTAAAGATTCAGAGTTCACAAACGTGCGCGAGCAAGATGAGAAAATGGCAAAAGTTATTCATCTTACTTCAGAACGCAATAAACGTTACTTGGTCATTAAAGGCTTTTACTCTGAAGTGTTTGCTACAAAATAGATTCCATTGGAACTAAGTGGAAAACCTAGGAAATGTGAAGTATAGAAAATGAAACACTCTCTAGGCACTTTGTAGGATCACATTCTTATGGTGGACTAACATTCACCATATAGAACACAAGCAGAGCAAAGATAATGATCGGGTGAGTCTCTGTCATAATCATTAGCTGTACGTCTTGTTGCCTTGTTTGTTGTTATATCTATATCTATATATATATATATATATATATATATATATATATATATATATATATCTATATATATATATATTTGTGTCTAATGTTCTGTATTCATCTATTTTTGATGTAGTTTTTCTTCTTTTCCTCTTCATTTACCATTTTTCTCTCTGTTTTTTTGTCTTTTCTCATTCCTGTATTTGTTCTACTACTACCCCCCCCCCCCCCCCCACCCCCCTGTCTTTCTCAATATTTCTTTCCTGTCTTTTTCACTCTCTTTGACTATTTCTCCCCATGTCACACTATTACGGATAACCTCTCCCTCTCTCTCTCTCTCTCTCTCTCTCTATCTCTCTATCTAAATACTCTTTCAGGCATCTCCTTTGCTTCCTCTCTCTGTGAATGACCGATCAGATTCCCTTAAATGGCAGACGTCCCTCCGTCTCTCCGCACTCTTAAGTGCTATGACATTTGGGAAATAAAGGTATTTAGAGGTACTGTTTAATTTCCCACACTGCACTGATGATTCGGGCCCATGTCTTATCCTTCAGTAAGACGTCTGCCTACTAAGGTGGTGTGTGTGCGTGTTGTGTGCGTGTTGTGTGCGTGTTGTGTGTGTGTGTGTGTGTGTGGTGAGAGATGTTTCTGCAGCTTAAAGGAGCCAGCAAATCATCCAATATGACTGCTAGTAAGGCTTTGTGTCCTTGCAGATGAGTTATGACACGCTATTACATGCTCATAGAGAGCTGATTTGTCTATATGGCACTGCGTGACAAATCTGAGCGGTGTGGTAGATGATCTATGAGCACAGATTTGTCCTCACTTAGATAAAGTGATTACTTGTGTGTGAGTGTGGTTTCTTTTATATGGGATTCTTATATTTGCAGGAAAAGTGTTAAAATGTATTTAGATTTTAGATTTTTAAACTGTTGATTATTAGATATGTTGGATTCTGTTGGATTTCAATGGAATTGTGCCTCATGCAGCATTCAACTATGATACTGGCAATACTGTCAACATAACTGTATCATAAACATTGTTGTTATGCACACTATATATATATGTGTGTGTGTGTGTGTGTGTGTGTGTGTGTGTGTGTGTGTGTGTATTACAATAATCTAGGACCTAAGAGATAGAACCAAAATCTTTTAATAGAGTTTAGTAATCCCATATGTTTTCCCAACAGAAAAGTACAAAACATATTAAAGGTTAAAACTGAGGACATGTAAGGAAAGACATGTGGATTTGGTCATAGCGCATCTTAAAAGATTAGGACAGGGACAGTAATGTTGTCCCACTTGGGTCTGACACAGGATTCTAGTTGCTGAACATTCCTGGGTCTTCTTTATTGTATTATCATGATATGCCAAATGGCTGCATAAATGCATGTTCATCATTCAGACTCTTCTACTACTACTACTACAAACTCTGTTGTTGTAATCGATACAGTATGTGGTTTAGAATTGTTTTGCTGAAACGATGTCGTCTGGATGAAAGCACATGTTGCTCCAAAATCTGTATACTAGTGGTAAACAGTAACAAATGTAAATTGTCACTGTCCCTAAGTAGCTTTATCTGTATTTTATTTTATATGGAGACTTTAACTTCACTACATTTCAATGTCAGATATCTTACTTTTTACTTTGTCGTTTCTGTTAAAAATAATCCATCAATCAAGTTGGAGCACATTCTATTGTTAACTTGTTTTGTTCAGCGCTTGGTACTATTAGCACTATTAACGTACAGTTCAGCGATTGTTACACAGCAAGCAGAACATCATGAGGGGATTAAATGATGGAAGAAACTCCCGACTCTAACGGATAGACTGGCGTGCTAAGAGTCTTTTCTCATAAACTGAGTTTATTAAGAAAGCGTTTATGACAAAAATGATAATGAGAACATTATAGCCGTAATAACTCTTAGCACTTTGGATACTTCACTGCAGGCAAATACTTTTGTACTTTTACTCAAGTGTAAGGTTAAAGGGAGCACTTTTACCTTAATAGTAATCATTTTTACTGAAGTACATGTTTTGTGCACTGCGTCTACTACTTCTGTATGTACATTTCAGCGTTGACGGAAACTTTTCAAGTGCAAGTTGTGCATTGTATAGACACTAATAGACACTCCCATATCCCGTATAGACACTCCCATATCGTCAGAGGTTCAGGTTTCTGGGCAAAGATAATAAACCAGATAATCCCTCTCCTGCCTAGTCAATAGGATCCTGTGGTGTCCATTGTTAAATAAAAATAATATATATATATATATATATATATATATATATATATATATATATATATATATATATATTATATATTTTTTTTTTTAACAGGTTTTTTAGTTAGGGCCCGAATTGCATCCAGTGACTGCAATTGCATTGCATCGCATTTTTATATTAAAGAACATTATTCGGATATT
>JACRUU010000008.1:13417388-13434888 GCA_030449085.1 Kryptopterus vitreolus | reverse complement strand
TATAGCGGTAGAAGATGAATGAATGTATGAATGAATGATTGAATGAAATTCCATATTGCATCTCCAATGGACGGCTAGTCTTAGTCTTTCCTGTTGTGTAACATTGGAGACCATGTGATTAAGGCAGAATATTTATTTGAATATTCATTTCACACTAAAGTGTCCAATCACAGGGCATGAAAATCCCCAATGTGGCCCCAGAATCACCACCTTGAAATCTGATTGGTTAAAACATCTGCACAATGTCCTATTGTCTTTATTCTGAGGACCTTATAGACCATTATAACGATGCCTGGAATATGATTGGCTAGCAACTCTAAACTAAACCGCAATGTTCAAAACGCTCTATAATAAAATCAAATACTTGATAAAAGTAACTGATTATATTTGATTACTTTTTTGATTACTTTCAAGTTTCTAATGGATATTTCCAACTAAACATTTTTCCAATCATTTATGAACGTTCATTAGTACACAACTCTTGTTTACTTCATCCCTTGAATTGGGTTTTGAGTGATTGAATTTTTAAGCCAGACTTCAAACCTTCGCATAGCTATGACAGGAAGCACCGGCAAGTAACATGGCGGAGACGGGAATCGAACCCACAACCCTGGAGGTGTGAGGCTAACGTGCTAACTGCTAAACCACCGGCAACAAATTATTATTATTATTATTATTATTATTATTATTATTATTATTCAACATATCCTAGGTTTTTAACGAAATTGTTCAGATTTGTAATCTTTAACATCGTCATAACTAACTGCCATTTAATTACACACTTTTTTTTCTCAGTAACTGTAACAAATTCATTCATTCATTCATGTTCTACCGCTATATCCGATCATCCCTCGGGTCACACACACACACACACACACACACACACACATGGCCGAGATGGGAATCGAACCCGGACCCTGGCGGTGTGAGGCAAACGTGCTAACCACTAAGCCACCGTGCCCCCCTCTAACAAATTAGTTACATATATTTTTTTCTAATTAAATTATGTAACGCCGTTACATGTAACCAGTTACTCCCCAAATCTGCTTGGTAGCCTGCCAAAGGATAGTTTTCCTCAGGAATCTATTCATTCATTCATTTTCTACCGCTTTATCCGATCTTCACTCACGGGGAGTCACGGGGAGTCACAGGGGGTCACGCGGAGTCTGTGCCTATCTCAGGCGTCTATGGGTATTAAGGAGGATACATCCTGGATAGAATGCCAACCCATCGCAGGGCCCACACACACACACACACACTCACACACACATTCATGCACTAGGGACAATTTTTCCAAGGTGCCAATCAACCTACTGTGCATGTTTTTGGACCAGGGGAGGAAAACCGGAGAACCGAGGAAAACTCGGAGAAAAACCCCCTGAGGCACGGGGAGAACATGCAAAAATCTCCACACACATGGCCGAGACAGGAATCGAACCCGGACCCTGGCGGTGTGAGGCGAACCTGCTAACCACTAAGCCACCGTGTCCCCGTCATGAATCTATTAATCAAATCTATTCTTATTAATCCATTCTATTCAATGTACAATGTATTATGTTCAGATACACTATTATAACTTTTACCGAATCGCAATTGTACACTGTCTGCTTCCATACCGTCTTGTAACAAATACACGCCTTGCTGCTAAAAAGCAAAAAGTGTCATTATCAATGGTAAAAAGGACTTTTCAATTTAAGTTTGCTTTAGTGGCATAAAAAAATTGCTAAATTGTTTTGCCAAAGCATTTGCAGAAGAAGGTAATAATAAAATAAAAGAAATCAAATCAAAATATATAGGATATATATATATATATATATATATATCTATATATATATATATATATATAAATATAAAAGCAGGAAAAAAAATGGAGATATTTACAAAATAGAAAAAGTAAGAAAACCCTTTTCACTAGAGTGAGAAAATAAACCCTTATCACATGAACATATATATATATAATATATATATATATATATATATATATATATATATATATATATATCATATATATATATATATATATATATATGCATATATATATGCGCTCTCATGTGGACACAATCTCTGGTCCTGTGGCAGCCATGTTTTTCTGTGTCTCTATAGTCAGCGTGTGTGTTCCGAGTCTGTACCTGCTCAATGAGCTAGTTTATGATCTGAAACTGTGTACAGATAGTGTGCAGTAATGTACTCTCTATTGATGGACTAATTTGACTTTGTCTAATCACAGGGCATGAAAAATCCCCAGTATCACCAACTTGAAATCTGATTGGTTAAAACAACTGCACAGTGTGCAACTGTCTTGCTTCTGAAGACCTTAAAGATGTTGACCCAGATGTTGACCCAGTGACTGATGTCATTTTATTTTAATCTGTGTTTTTCATTTTGATATTAGTGTAAGATCAGGACTGGAGCTCTGGATCAGCCGAGAGAGGGGGTTGGTTTCTTGGCTCATCTTTTAATATTTTAGCTAAAAGCCGTCACCATTAGATCAGAATCTCATATTTTGCAACGTGAAGGTATATTTTTGCCTAGCCTTTAGGCAGAGGTATCCATTAACAAAGTACAAATACTTTGTTTTCCTTACTTAAGTAAGGGTTTTGAATATCTACTCTTTACTTTACTGGAGTAATTAGTTTTCAACAGACTTTTTAATTGTACTCCATACATTTTCACACAATTATTTGTACTTTTCCACTCCATAGGTTTTAAATATAGCCTTGTTGTTTTTATTCATTCATCTTTTACCGCTTTATCCGATCTTCCCTCGGGTCACGGGGAGCCTGTGCCTATCTCAGGCATCTATGGGCATTAAGGCAGAATACACCCTGGATGGAATGCCAACCCACCACAGGACACACACACACACACACATTCACACACTAGGGACAATTTTCCAAGGTGCCAATCAACCTACCGTATGTTTTTGGACCGTGGGGGGGGGGAAACCGGAGAACCCGGAGAAAAAACCCCTGAGGCACGGGGAGAACATGCAAACTCCACACACACATGGCCGAGACGGGAATCGAACCCGGATCCTGGAGGTGTGAGGCGAACGTGCTAACCACTAAGCCACCGTGCCCCTGCCTTGTTGTTTAATTTCATTCAATACAAATAAATAAAACCTATCCAGATAAACGGCTCCATCCGGATAGAGTGAATGTGATAGCGGTGGGATGAGATATATATCATTCCGACACCCTATTGGCATGTACGCGATCCGTCGCACCTGCAAGTAACACAAATCAGGTCACACTCCAGCGAGGACATAACCAATGTTGGGGTCGTTACTAATTATAAAAAAAAAAAAAAAAAAAAAAAAAAAAAAAAAAAAAAAAAAAAAAAAAAAGATTATTTCTTAAAAGTGGTTATTTCTCCACTACTGGCTCATTTATCAAATGGGTGTTTTCTCTTTCTCAGTAGAGGGACGTTTGAATAAATTAGCAATTGCGGCCTAAAGTTTTGTCCTTAATGGCATTTTTTTCCTTATATTACTTTTATACTTTAAGTAGTTTTGAAACCAGTACTTTTACTTGAGTAAAAAATAAATAAATATATAAATAAATACTTCAACTTTTTTCTTTTTCAACCCAAGCTGAGGAATGAATGTAAATATTTTTGACACCAGTGCATTTAGGTCAAAAACATATTTACACACAAGCAGTCGTGCATGTCTTCTGATCCAGTCCCTTTTGTTTGTTTGTAATTTTTATTCCATGTGCATTATACGTCCTCGTAAATGTTGAAAGGAAGGCTTCAGTGGAATTTTTTAATTTTTTTTTATTATTAGGGGTTTTTAACTATCCAAATAACGCTTAATGATCCCTGCATTTAGAAATTCTGTGTTTATTTTCTTTTTTAAATTGGTGTACATCTATATAATATACTGTATAATAAACATACAGATACATATTTCTGAGTATTGAGCCGGCATACTGTGTAGAATGCTAGTCATTAGTGAAGACTAATTCTTCGAAACTGGTCTGCATCAGAATCAGATTGTTCAAGGAGGGGGGGGGGGGGGGGGGGGGGGCAATTTTTTGTCGATGGGTGCGGGCTTGGGCGGGAGTCTTTGAGATTTGTAAATATTGTTATTGTAATAACAATAATTTAATTACACTTTTTTGTAACTCAGTAACTGTAACGGATTACTTTTATTTTGCATTTAAATTACGTAACGGCATGTAACTAGCTACTCCCCGACACTGATCTATTTAGATTGTTCTCTGATAATCGTCATGCGCAGTGCTTTCGGCATTTTTAGCGCTTTAGCTCGCCATTCCTGATCTCCGCGATGTTCTTCCACTCTTGAACGTACGTGCCGCTCAATACACCTCGAACTGCTCTTGGCAGCCGCGTTTCATTGCCCATTTTCACGGTTCACGTCCTTTGTTCCAACTTGCTGTCACAGACGTGGTCAGAATAGCATCGGTTAGCACCAGCTAACTTTTTGCTACCCCCTCGTAACTACCTCACAAGAACAACAATACACCACAAGCCTTCAGTTCCAGTTACACTGAAAGATGCGCCTTATTACACACAATCCCGGCCTTTAATGCTCGAGCAGCATTTTGATGCAGTTTGACTGCCGCACAGCTCCAGGGGCTTGGATTTGATTCCGAAAAATCAGGATAACTACCTGGGTCCTCTTAGGTTTCTTCAATACCGCCATGTATGTGCACTGGTTTTAAAATGAACTCGACCCCGTAGACTTCTGGCTCTGTGTCCAGCATGACGAGAAACCAAGTACATGACTAAGAATCTAGGCTCATGATACACACACACACACACACACACACACAACACACACACACACACACACACACACACACACAACACACACGCGCGCGCGCAACGCAGAGGATTAGTCAAAGCTATTAGCAGCACCGTGCGATCACACTGTACAAGCGTGCCTGTAAATACCTAATTAAACCACGAGAGGTCTTAATAGAGGTCAATGCCAAGTCGATAAACGACACGGATTGCTGTCTCATGAATCTCTAACAAAAAAAACGCTTTGGCAAGATTTGAAAAAGGCAAAACCTCTACTATACTTTGTCCCCACGCGCACACAGAAACACACCGAGGTGTAATTACATGCCATTTGTAAATAAATTATTCTCACCCAGTGGAACAACAGAAAATCAATTCCTCAATCAATTATGGCGGCATTAGGTCGCCTAGTCCGGCTCTTCTTCTAAATCCATCAAGCACTGGAAAAGGGCGGATGCAAAGGAGAGGAACGATTGATTAGTGAAACGATACGGTGAGAGGTCATGAACTAGAAGGTTGCATAATCAATCAGGGAGCGAAAAGTTATAGTTGTTCACCTTTTCAGATTACAAAGACTCTAATTATAGTTGTATTTAAAAAAAAAAAAAAAAAAAAAAAAAAGACCAGCATATAAATTTGGTCACACAAATCCCATGTGGGGAAAAAATGAGAAAGAAAAGAAAGAAAGAAAAAAAAAAACAATCGCTATATGAAGTAATGGACTTTTTTGATAATGAAATGAAATATCCATGGAAGGTTGATTGACCTGATTGAAAAATGACTGATGGTTTAAAAAAAAAATGGTTTATTTGAATGGCAGAAATCCAGGTTTCGCGACGCAGCCGCTGAAGTAGTGATGCAAGTTTACATCAGGCCGTCGGAAATTCAAAAAAATTAAGTGAAATTTCTTACTTTTCTCCGTCCACCTGCTCATTAACACTTTATCTATAAGAGGAGATATACAGGGAAGGAATTAAAGGGAGCATGTTGTGTGGTCATGCCAATCGTATTAACTTTTATTTATTTATTTCTAAAGTTGCCAATATATATATATTTATATATTTTTAATGTTTCCACACGGACGGTTTTAATTGCCGGTTTAATTATTTCTCCGTGGAGTTTTTATTGTTTTTTTTCATAACATCATGAATGAATGTGCGTTACGTTGAAGGCTTGAATTGTGCCTCTTTAATATTAATTGATTTATATTTTTAATAAAATGGTCAAACAGAAATCTACCCTGTAGATTATTATTAATAATAATAATATTGTTGTTAAAATGTATAAGTGTTAAATTAATTTTGAGAATATATTTATACCATATGGGATATGCGAAGAACGGAATTTCACTGTGCTGTAATGTATATGTGACCAATAAAGGAGATATATATATATATATATATATATATATATATATAGATATATATATATATATATATATATATATATATATATATATATATATATATATGGTAGCAGTCAGGCTCAGTTGGCAGGGTCATTTTATTGATGTACAATGCAATGTTTAATGCAAGGCAAAGCCCAAACTGAATTCAGTTCACCTATTGAAATTGCGTGGGAATTTGTATGTAGCATGTTCTTTCCTAAAGAGGTTCTGCACAAAGTTGAAACTCTAACAGTTCTAGTGTTCGATTAGACCATGCTGCCGTTGAATAATCCATGGCATTATAAGGTTCAACAGCTCAGGCAGAACAGTAGTAAGTAAGCAGCAATAAATACCTCAGGATTACGACACTAGTCACTGTTGAGAGAACTCTGTTGAAACATGACTAATTCGCAAGGTTTTCATTTAAATATGAATTCTGCACTGAAAGCAAGTCTCCATTTAACATGCGAAGATCGTTGAGGGTCTTATTTGATTGTGTAAAACAGTATTTCTTGTTTTTTTCTTTGTTGTGTCTTTCACACATACTATCTCCAGCATGTCAGACTACACAGTAGATTTGGTTGTCTCGTGAAGTAAACAACAAACGGTTATTATTTCCATTTGACGCGTGAAAAGAAATGCAAGAAGAGATATGAATGTAAAGTTAATCAGTGATATATTGACTTTCAACAAAAGGAACAGAACGCATATAAGCTTGGTATTAAGGAGTCTTGTGTGTTACGCACAAAGACAGTATCTTTGCCTACCCGTGCTTTTCTAGGACACATTGCAAATAAATAAATAAAAGAAATAATTCGTTTAAATAACAATTACATTATAAATAACAATGTTCAAATATAAACTGGTGCTTAAACATCTTGTCCTCGGACCGAGCTGGTTTCCGAATACCTACTGATAAAAAGAATCCCCATAACATGATGTTGCCCCCACCACCACCACCACCACCACCACAATGATTTACTGTGAGGGTCAAGATAAGTGTTGGGCTTTTACCACATGTACGTCTTTTTTATTATTATTTTAACTTACTTTCTTTTTCTTTCTTTCCAGTGCATGTCAAAAAAAATGCTTTATCAATTCTGTGGGCTTTATGTCACATCCTCCCACATGGGCGTTGAAGCTCTCCAGATTCTTCAGAGTTACACATGCCCTTATGACAAATGTGTTCAATACCGGGTCAATAACTCAGGTCAGCGGATTTACTCTCCTCGAGGTAGAGTCACTGCTTGTCCTGTTCTTTCTGTTTTAAATCTTTCTGTACAGACAAAGGTATTAGGACACCTGTCATTTCCAACCATGTACCATTCTTCCCAAAACTGTTCTCACTGTATTTTCTCTAAAAAAAAAAAAAAAAAAAAAAAAAAAAAAAAAAAAAACCCTAACCTGTTTAAAGCATGACGGTGCCTTTGTGTAACAAAGCCAGTGGTAGATCTCAAGTGAGTTCTGACCTCAACCCTATTCAAATCAATGAATGCTGAATGTACCCGGGCGTCTGACTTTACTTAATGCACAAGATCTCCAAAAGAACACACTAAAATATAGAAAAACATTTCACCAGAAGATGTAATAACTATAACTGTAATAACAGCAAATGGGTAGCCCAGTGTTTAGGGTGTTGGACTCTGGACCGGAAGATCACGGGTTCAAACCCCACCACCACCAAACTGCCACTAGTGGGCCCTTGAGCAAGGCCCTCAATTGCTCAGTTGTAAGTCGCTCTGGATAAGGGCGTCTGCCAAATACTGTAAATGTAAATGTACGTATCATTCTGTGACAGGTTTGGGTTCATGTAAAAAGAAAATTACAAATTTGACCGGAAGATCATAGGTTCTAAACTCACCACCACCAAGCTGCCACTAGTGGGCCCTTGAGCAAGGCCCTTAACCCTCAATTGCTCACTTGTAAGTTGCTCTGGATAAGGGCGTCTGCCAAATGCTGTAAATGTAAATGTAAATGTGTGTGTGCGCATTTATATGGAAACACCCAATAGCCCAACGACGGAATCCACTGCTGTGGGTGAAGGTATGCTCTGTGTAAGTCTTCTTCATGCTGCCGTAAAATATAACTAAAGTGGTTTGCAGTTTATGACACGAATCAAACTCGTATCTGACTCCAAGATATAATAACTTGGAATATTGTTTAATTAAAGGCGACCGCCTTATTGGTTGTTTTGTGGTTAATTTTAATAGATTATTCCAAGCATTCCGTCTTTTCATTTACTCATTAATTATGCACTAGGAATCACTCACAGCATTGTGCTTGGTCAAAGTCCTAGGCTGAATATTACTCGGAGGATATAAAGGTAAAACTAATATTCTTTATTTTAGTTAATTAAAATTTAATGGTTTCATTTTTTTAGGCTATTTTCTATTTACTATATAAATAGAATATATCTATATCTAGCTATATATATATATATGTGTGTGTGTGTGTATATATATGTATATATATATGTGTATGTGTGGTATGTGTATATGTCTATATATATATATATATATATATATATATATATCTATATATATATCTATATAAAGGGGACACGGTGGCATTAGTGGTTAGCACGTTTCGCCTCACACTGCCAGGGTCCGGGTTCGATTCCCGTCTCGGCCATGTGTGTGTGTGTGGAGTTTGCATGCATGTTCTCCCCGTGCCTCAGGGGGTTTTTCTCCGGGTTCTCCGGTAATCAAAGGTTTCCTCCCCGGTCCAAAAACATGCACGGTAGGTTGATTGGCACCTTGGAAAATTGTCCCTAGTGTGTGAATGAAAATGTGTGTGTGAATGTGAGTGTGTGTGTGCCCTGCGATGGGTTGGCATTCCATCCAGGGTGTGTCCTGCCTTAATGCCCATAGATGCCTGAGATAGGCACAGACTCCCCGTGACCCGAGGGAAGATCGGATAAAGAGGTAGAAGATGAATGAATGAATAACTGATATATATATAATATATATATATATATACTTATATATATATATATTATATTATATATGTGTTATGTGTTTGTGTGTGTTTGTGTGTGTGTCTGTGTGTGTGTGTGTATATGTCTGTGATATATATCTCTATATATATATATATCTATATCTATATATCTATATAGATTATATATATATATATATATATACTATATATATATATATATATATCTTATATAAATATATATATATATATATATATATATATATATATATATATATATATATACTATATATATAGACTGGTATTGTTTGTGTTACACCTCAATAATAATAATTTGTTTTTTTTTTGTTTTTTTTAAGTGTGGGGTGGAGACTAAACATACTTGCGGTCCACCACTTAATGGTGACAAACGAGTGCTCAAATTACCGTCATATTTCTAAAGCATGCCTCTTCACTTCTCTTTTCAGCTATTAATTACCTGACGGCTTGTTTTCCCACCGTGATCCGTTTACACACACACACACACACACACACACACACACACACACACACACACACACGTTATATTTTTAATGGCTCCATGTTATGGTGTATGCGTGTCTAGCAATTACACTGTTTCAATCCTCTTCCCTCTTCTCACTTTTAGAAGACAGGATAGAGTGTGAAAAAGTTTCTCCTTCCAATTAGAAAAAGACGAATTGAGTAGGAAGAGAGAGAGAAGGAGCGAGAGAGAGAGAGAGAGAGAGAGAGAGATCGGTACAAAGGCTTGTTGAAAGATAGAGATGAAGAAAAGTGAAGAGAGAGAGAGAGAGTCAGTGTCAGGTGAATAGGCAGCAGCTGAACATGTCAAGGGAAAGAGAAAGAGTGAGAGAGCAGGAGATGGAAAGTAGTAGGGAAGAAAAATGAGGGGAGGGGGGCTTATAAAACTGTCACCTGATTTGTCTCTACTGAAAAGTAAAAAAGAAAGAATAATTCCACTTGTCGCTGTGCAACAATTGCCATTGTAACCCGAGAGGAGAGATACGGGGGTTACAAAAGTGAGTTTGATTATTAAAATAAACGTACAAGCAATTTGTGATAATATGGCATAAATACCTTCAATATTTATATAACGCTTACATTAAGATAAACCTATGCTGAGAACCAGGACCAGGTGTGAAGTAGTGTGAGGTGACATTACCCAGTGTTCCCACTGTTCCAGCTTTGAGTGACATTGTGCATCGGAAACGCTGGAATAAAATGCTACCTCGCTTTCCCCTGCCTAATGTTATAGTCATGTTCGGCAATGTGAAAAATGAATCGCACTTGCTACTTAGGATGGCGTGCTGAGATACATTTATGAAATTAAATTACATTTTTATTGGCCATTGCATTGTCACATGCAATAGCTACATGTTTTATTTTCTGTTTTTTTTTCCCTCTTGTCTCCTCGTTTCATTTCCAGACGCACATTACATGAGATAAATTATATATTTTATTAAAAAATAAATACAATTATATGGCCTGTTACTGTATAGCATTGAGTCAAGATAAAATGCCACCTTTGCATATTCCGTTTATTTTAGTCAATAGATTTAATTATAGCTATGCTAAAAACAAAAAAAATGTCGAATTATGGAATTGTGGATGCACGTTTACATCCCGGATGAGGAAGCACTGGCTTAGAAGACTTGATTGGGCCCAATTAAAAAAGCACTCATTCTCTTTCTCGTGGACTTCTTAGTATATATGTGTAAGTCAAACAGAAAGTTAGTTATATATATATATATATATATATATATATATATATATATATATATATTATATATATATATTATATATATATATAAATGAGGGCAATGGACACTCATTATGACATCATATGATAACATGTCTACACTCTCTATATGGACTGTACTGTAACTTGGGTATAATTAGTATTTTTTTTCGTGCATATCTTTGATACCCGTGTGGAACAATCTACAGCCTAGGAAAGTGAACGAAGAGAAGTAGAGGATCAATCAGGCAGAACAAAAAGGTGGCAGGAGCCACAACGGTAGAAGTGTGTTAGTTTTTTAATTGGTCTTTTTGCCACTTTTTTTGCCACTTTTTAGCTTAGAGGGCATTAATTATGGAAAAACCTAGAGATCTTTATCTTTTGAAACAAATCAGACCAATGATTTCATTAGTTACTAACTTTTTTTGTGGCTAGTGGGCCCTTGAGCAAGGCTCTTAACCCTCCATTGCATTCCCGCACTGCAAAAACTGAAATAAAAACATTTTTTTTTTTTGCCCAAAAAAATACACCTTGTACATTAGATTATAATGTAAAGTAAGAAAGGGTCCAACTTATAAAACCTAGAAGGGAGGTTGTAGCTCTGTGGTTAATGTATTGGCCCCTGGACCAGAAAATTGCTGCCCCTAGTGGTTAAAAAAGGTTTAAAAAAAAAAAAAAAAGCTAGAAGCAATTTTTTTTTTATGTCTGGTTATCTGACTAGATATGAATGCTAGAATTCTTACCACGTCAATTTTGTTAACCCTGTCGGCAGATTTGTATGTTTCTTTTTAGTATATTTTAATGAGATATAAGTCCAGCGTAAAATTTGCTAAACCAAATTGTCTGCTGTGGAAAATAGGCCGCAGCCGAATGAGGTGTGGAATAACCTTTTTTTTTTTTTTTTATTGTGGCTAAGTCTTTCTATCAATACTGCACATCTTATAGCAATCTATTTACATTATGAATATTCATGATGTTTAATTGCTCATGCCACATAATTGCATTATCAACCTCAGCATTTTTGCACAATGTATCAAAATCACTACAACAGCCAGCAATACGTGATCGGAAATCTTTAATACGCTCAACCTTATTCTACTTACACGACTAACATTTATTTATTAAAGTTTGATCACAGATTTGCATAATGTTACTATAATGATTTATGACGGAAAGCTGTTTACAAAAGAGCACTCAAGGAATTAATGACAGCTAAAAGATGTCGGTTTTATGGTAATTTCCAGGAAAAAAAAAACATGTATAAACTTTGATATACTTATAATTTGCAAATTTTTGGTAGTTAAAGTAAATGATCTAAACACATTAGAGACTAAAGATCTGATTACTAAACAACCGCCAATTATTCTCAGGCTGTGGAATATAAAAATAAGTGTGTTGCAAAAGTATTCATATCCCTTTTATATATATATATATATATATATATATATATATATATATATATATATATATATATATATATAGTATATATATAGCTACAGATATTATTTAACAGATTATATTTAATATTTTTAATTGGGATTGCATAGTATTGAACAGAAATGGAGGGAAAATGCTACATGGTGTTAAAGATCTTTCATATAAATAAAATACTTTTTTTATATTTAATAAAAATCTGAAAAGTGTAGTGTGCGTATGTATTCATCCCCATTTACCCTGATACCCCTAAATAAAATCCAGTGCAATCAACTGCCTTCAGTATAAATCTAATCAGTAAATAGTCTACATGTTTACTTATATCCCAGTATAATTGCAGCTGTTCTGTGAAGGTCTCAGATGTTTGTTAGAGAACGTTAGTGAACAAACTGCATTATGAAGGCTAAAGAACACTCCAGACAGTTGTGGAAAAGACAGGGTTAAGTTATAAACACACATCCCAAGTTTTGAACACTTTTAAAACCATCATCCGAGAATGGAGAAAGTATGGCACATCTGCTAACCTACATAGACATGAACGTCCACCTAAACTGACAGGCTGGGCAAGGAGAGCATTGATCCAAGAAGCCCCAGACGACCCATGGTAACTCTGGAGGAGATGCAGAGATCCACAGCTCAAGTGTGAGAGTCTGTCCACAGGACAACTATTAATTGCCTACTCCAATATGGCTATTAGAGGTAAGATGTGTTGACAAGAAGAAGAAGAAGTCCAGTTTGCCACAAGTCATGTAGGGGACACAGCAAATATGGTGAAGAAGGTGCTGTAATCAGAACACACCGTGCAACGTTGTGGTGGTAGCAGCATCATGTTGTGGGGATGCTTTTCTTCAGCAGGGACAGGGAAGCTGGTCAGAGTTGATGGGAAGGTGGATGGAGCTAAATACATAGCAATCCTGAAAAAAAAAAACACCTATCAGAGGCCAGCAGGACAATGGCCCTAAATATACAGTACAGCTACAATGGAATGGTTGAGATTTTTCATGTGTTAGAGTGGTCTAGCCAAAAGTCCACATCTCAATCCTAGTGAGAATCTTTGGCACGGCTGTTCACAGACACTCTGCATCCAATCTGGTACAACTGTTTGCAAAGAAGAATGGGCAAACAAAAATGACAGTCTCTAGATGTGCAAAGCTGGTAGAGACATACCCAAAAAGACTATTGTAATTGTAGGTAGTAACTGAAAAGCGATTCGACAAAGTGTTGTCTCAGGGGAGATGAATACTTATGCACACAACACTTTTCAGTAGGATTTTTCTTGTACTTCACAATTATGCGATACTTTGTGTTGGTCTATAGCATCCCAATGTAATACGTTTAAGTTTGACGTTATAACGTGGCACAATGTGGGGAAAAAAAATCTCTCTCTCTCTCTCTCTCTCTCTCTCTCTCTCTCTCTCGGGACTCTCCTCTCGATCTCTCTCTCTCTCTCTCTCTCTCTCTCTCTCTATATATATATATATATATATATATATATATATATATATATATATATATATATCATATATATATATATATATATATAGTATTTTTTTTTTTTTTTTTTTTCAAATTTCGATGTAATATATTAATATATCAAGCTGAAATATATTACGTTGTAATATATTTCATTATATTATATTATTTCATTCATATTATTTTTTGTCACTAGTTACCACTGATGCTGAATTACTATATTATTATTTTTCTTCTAATCTAATTTGTTCAGACCTTTTTCATCTTTAAGCACTATCACTCAACTTTGAAGCAGTATATTCTATCCTTGTCCGTTTTTACTGCTTTATATTTGGTCATCTCCTTCTATCATAAAAAAACCATTGTCATTTATTCCTTCCAGTCAACATACAGTAAAATATTACTTAATGAAGGACACTGTGACATTGAGAGACACACACACACACCCTGATTACAGCATAACCCTAACAATATATTTTATTAATAATAAATAATAAATAAATAATATAATAATATTAAATTATTACATTTGGACATTTCTGTCAGTATTACCCATGATCCTCGACCACTGAATCGTGCTGAGTGACATGAAAAAGAGGGAAATTCCTGTCCATTGAACACAAATCATTCGTTTATAACCAAATTCGTTTATATCTCTTAAACGGGGCTCTGTCATGACTCTGTGTCTCTATATCTTGGAAAATTGCACTGTATCAACAACACATTTGGCCAGATTTGAATAAGCTATAAATAGAAAAATGGTAATATCAGTGGTACACAGAACGTTCTCTATGACATACACAGAGTTAATTAGTTTGGCTGAGATGATGCGGAGAGCCTGAGAAAATAAAGCATTGTAAGATGATCATCTCATATTAAGAGGAATAGAAGGGGGTGGGGGGGGGGGGGGGGGGGGGGGTAAACAAACTGTAAATGGACGTATTAATTCTGCTCATATTGAGAAATCTTTGGATTTATTTATTTATTACATGCCAACTTATAAATACATAAGTAACTAGAACAGAAACGCAATAACTTATACACATAGAAGATGTACAAAAGACTGGCCCCAAATATGAAAAGAGACGTTTTTTTGTCCTTTTGTGCATGCATATTCTTCCTTTCTCTTGCTCTCATTCTTTTTTTTATATTATTATAGTGTTGTTCCTTTTTATTTCTCTTTATCTATGCAAGTTGTTCTTTCTGTCTTTAATGTGCAGTGTTGAAGACCCGCTCTGCACCTAGAGCATGTAGGATGAATGAATGCTTTGTGCTTTTTCAAAAGAGCATGGTGTTATTAGACCTTGGACACACACACACACACACACACACACACACACACACACATGCATATAAAGGGGGCTCTATCAGACTTTTTAACCTTTCATCATTAGAGCTCTAAAAGAAGGCTACCGTCATCGCCCTTCCTGTTTCCTCTCCTTCCATTCTGTGCCTTCTTCTCATCTCTCGCACAGTAAAAAAAATAAATAAATAAATTGAAGGGATTGAATTAAGTTAGGGATTAATAAAAGATTCAGGCAGAGGGCACAAAAGTGCATGCCAACCACTTTCTATCATGGTAAGAGCAACAAGCCCAATCCATAATATTTCACTGCTGCTGTCGCCTTTAACATCTGCTCTAGGAAATAGATACACCAGAACGTCTTCTAATCTTCTGTTGGCTCACACAGCCATGGTACATCAATGTGCAGAATTAAAGTTCGGCGAGATGAACCCTATGTCACCCAATGAAATTAAACACTCTGGGAAGCAAATTCCCTTTGTGACTTATCGTGTCCTTTTCTAAGTGGAAATTTTTTTTTTACCCCTTCCATCCCTTAAACGAGGTAATTCAGTTTCACTACAACTGCTCATTTTCACAACGGAAAATGATACCTCACCAAGTAAAAGTATCTTCAATAAAGTCAAATTTATGTAATACAGGTAGTCCATGTCTTACAGTGTAAATGTTCACAATTTTCAGCACTGTAGGCTATGTGTGTGTGTGTGTGGTGTGTGTGGGTATGTGTGTGTGTGTGTGTGTGTGTGTGTGTGTGGTATCTCTATATACTATATGTATATGTATTGTATATATATCTATGTATATTATATATATATATATACATATATATATATATATGTATATATATATCTATATATATATCTATATATATATATATATATATATATTATATATATATAAGTATATCTGTATGTCTATCTCCTCTGTGTGTGTCTCCTCTCTATATCTCTATCTCCTCTATCTATATCTATATGCTCTCTCTATATCATAATATATCTAGTCTCATCTATTCTATGTATAATATAAGTAATTATGCCCCCTATAATATGTTTGCTATATAGATTTTTAGACAACTATCTGTATGTTGTTATTTTAAATGGACAGTAAATCCGTTTTAGCTGCACATTGGTTATTTATACGTGCATGTATATATTACTTAGAGGCATAATAGAAGGTGTCTAAATACATCAACATGTTTTTTTGTTACATCCATTGATTGCATGTTCAAAGTTTACAACCCACGCATGCTGCATAGTGTACAAGCCTCAGATATGTATGGCTTATTTTTGTTTTTATAATAATTCCAGAATTTCTGATACAAGAGGTGATACAAGATTACGACATGGGGAACGCTTCAAAAGAGGTATTTCTACATTTTGTGTTTTCTTTCCTGTAAAAATTTGCACAAAAACACAATTTGCCTTCATTTCAGATAGAGATGAAAATCATCAAAAATGGCAAAAATGCACAGAAATGCCTGAGGTCATTTTATGAGGTTAATAATGATACTTCTGCTAGACATGATGTGTGTAGGTGGTGTAGATGTGGCTGCAGTGAGACGAGACTTGTTGAATTGCTTAAGTAACAACATCCATTCTCATTTTATAAGAGATATTTGTCTGTGATGGTGTCCGCTTGTACTTTTCTATAATATTGTAGGTTTGTATAAGCTTTTGCACCATAATGACTATTCTTAATACGTGGATTGACTCCAGTGAAGGCCTAGATGTGGAATGTACAGATTTTGATGATTTTGCATGAATAAATAAATAAATAAATAAATAGCCTTTCTAAAGCAAGGAAATTCTAGCTATATTTGAAACCTGATCACTAAAAGATCGGTTTGCTTATATTCAGTATATTGTAGCTTACTAGGACATCATTTTTGCAATGTTGGTGTAAAAATTTCTAAGATTTATAGAAACGTAACCTATCATTTTTTTTTCTTTACGAGCGTGCCAGGTTTCTGTACTGGATGTCTTTTGAAAGCCATCCAAAGTCTTTTATCTGCATATTCGAAACACTTCATTGCTCAATAAATTTGAGAAAGGATAACATTTGGTCGCATATTTCAAGCAGCAAGTAAAAAAGCAGAAGATACAGCTGCTGCGCAGGCACGAAGGGTTTTCAGATAACCAGCCTTATCTGGCAGCAATGCAATATTTCTCTTTAAAGGATACAATTGTGTTGGGCTGTGTGTGTGTGTGTGTGTGTGTGTGTGTGTGTGTGTGTGTGTGTGTGTGTGTGTGTGTGAGAGAGAGGCAGGGTGGCAAGGTGAAATGCATTATCTCTGTGTTTGAGTGCCTCGCGCCAAACCGCTCAGATCAGTCTTGTTTCCTCCAGCGGCTCCGTCTCTTGCCTTTAACCAACAAATCAATTTAATGGTTGTTCCACATCCGCACTCGCGGAAATCCAAATTTCACCTTATCGGTCCTCGAGTCGA
>JACRUU010000008.1:13314888-13412388 GCA_030449085.1 Kryptopterus vitreolus | reverse complement strand
GAATCACTAGTACAGGGAAATTCTCTTTTCTCGTGCACAACATTGCACAGACCGACACTTTACACTGGACAAACACCTGCACAATGTTCACTTTAAAACCAGGACAAATATTGCACATTTGCACACACTGACCCTTTAACACTCCCAGATCTGGGATTAGGGATGCTTGCAAAAGCATCACTATTATAATCTCTCTGTAGCTTCTTCGTAAATTTTTGGCGCGTAACCCGTTCGGCGGTTTTTGTCCAATCGTAACGGATCATATCGCGCGACCCGATGGTGTGAAGTGTGCTGTCACTTTAATAAGGGGAATTTTTTCCCCATAGAAAATGAATGGGGCTGAATTTTCGTGCCTCACAGTTCGGCCTGTGAGCATCCGACATGCACATGTGGCAGATCCACTCGCAGGGGGTCCGGAATAGGTTGCGATCATTTACTCCCTTACCTGTTCGAAATTTCGGGAAATCCGCAACATTCCAGCCCCATAGTGAATGAATGGGGACGTTTGATGCTCTGCTGTTCGGCCCTCATGACGTCACGTGGGCGCAAACGTGAAAAATCTGTGAAATGGCGAAACTCAGACAAATCTGAAATGGCAAAATCGATACATCGATGGGAGTCAAACGCTGGGTAATTTGATGTCACGTCCGTCACCGGCTCCGCCCCCTCCCGAAAATAGCCCAAAAAGTGCGTTTTTGGTTTCTAAACACTCGTTTCTCCCCGAACAAGCTAGCATTTTGAAGTCATGGTGCTTGATGGTGCTGGGATTTGAACCTGCGACTTTCTGGTCCAGAGCCCAATCCCTTAACCTCCGACATACATGTATTTACAGTACGCTATGTATGTAACACATGAAACAAAAATGCAATAGAGAAAAAGAAAACCATTATTTGATCAAATGCAGGGATAATTTATTTATTTATTATTCCACTACCCACATGGCACCTCCCCTAAACGCACACACGCACGCACATGTGCCGTCTCAGCACTTTTAACATAATGTGCAGAAATAATCAGATCTTGCCATTTTCCCCCCCCTTCCTTTCATTCCATCATGTCTTAATAAGCAGTGCATGGCTGAAGGTGATGAGATCTAATTACGCTGTACGGACCTTTATTCCACGGTGCCGGGTCACATGGGCGCTCAATAGGAGGGAGGCATTTGAGCAGGCTCACATCAGGTGGGGTAGGATTTCAGCTTGCCACATTGGGGGCAGTAATTAGTGCTTGGTAGGTGGGGGGAGAGAGGAGCCACAGGGGTTGATGGGGTGAGCTACCCCTGTTGAGGCTCGCAACACTTTAATTAACACACACAGACACACACACCATTGTTCAGTGTAGAATCAGTTCTGCTGGTGCTCAGTAGCGTTTCTGTGTTTTGTTTTTTGTTTTTTTTTTATTGTTACGGCTGTTATTGAATTATTTATGATTCATTTTTTTACTTACACATTTTGGTCTGGTAATAAAATCTTTCGGTGTTGTTTTTATAGGTTTTTTTTGGCCGACAGTTATTGAAACGCATTTGTTCTCCGTCATACACTAAAGTATTGGGACATCCAAATGGTTACCCCCAAAGTGAGAGGTGTGTCCTTTTATTCAATAGCATTGAATAAAACAAACAACAACAGGAAGAGCAATGCAAACGAGTGGAGATTAATATACCGACATAGAATGGAACGGAGGGGAAAAAAAGCACATTAATCTTTTGGGTAGGTTTCCCACAAATGTTCTATCTTATAGCAATTAAATAATGTATGTAGGACACAGTTTCATATCGTGAAGTACTGCGTAAAAATTTTTTGACGCTAGACACGTTTACGTTACAAATTTGCGCAAAAATTGTTGCGACGTTTTCTAAATGGCGATAAAAAATGGTTGCGCAATGACGGCGTTTCCATTAACCATTAAAAAAAAAGAAAGGTGACAGGCTTACTTATATCGCAGCCGAAGCATTATCTGTTTTTATTTTTAAATGGTGACGTAGGCGCGTTATACAAGCATGAATGACAAGGCGAACCCCAATAGAGGCAATAGTGCGCGGAATATTTCACGGACAGACCTGTGGATTCCGAATTTCCGGATGTTGCTTTGAGCTGTGCAGTGCAATAGGGTATCTTGTAGCACCTGCAGCATCAAGCCCAAGGGAGCCGGTTTCCACAAATCATAGAAATTGCTGTTTATAAACTTTAATTAGATTAATAAATAAATCTCATCTTCAGTCCACACATACCGCGCCATAGATAAAGAACGTACCTGTTCACGTATATCATGTGACCTGAAAATGTGAAAGGGGGGACGTTTTAGAGTTTTACGAATTATTCCTCTAAAAAAAACACCTCGTACGAGCGTGAAATCTGTTTTGCGATATGTGTTTTTGAGACGTTTCCTTTAGGCGTATTTTCAGTTCGCTAGTTAAATTTGACATGATCTTACAAAAGTCCTTGATAGTGAAGAGCCATTAAACATTAAGCATTATTTTCCTAGCCTAATTGTCATTTTAATCACTGTAAATTGTAATCGCAGTCTTTTTAATAGTTTGGGGAAAGTCAGATGTACCGGGTATAATTAGTTTTAATAAAGCTATACAATGAATTTATACACATTAAAAACATGACAAATCCATGCCTATCTTTGCAGAAAATGCCTTTACATTAATTAGGCTAATCCATCACTGTTTACAGAGATGATGTATGTACGCAGTTGATGCATGCTGCTCTAAAAACAATACAAACAACATTTTTTTAATTTTATTTTTATTATTAACAAAGTGTGTGCAAATAAGAAAAAACAGGGGGTCAAATATAAGCGAGTTGTTTTGCAAAAGTAATTTAGCATTATGACCGCCTGACAAATTGGCTATGGCAAGAGAGGAAGTGTGACATTTGAAAAGTCTCGCTAGCTACCCGAGCTGTGTAAATAAATAAATAAATAAATAAATAAATAAATAAACAGGCCCATGTCCCTTTACTAACTGCTGATTGCTTTTGAATAGTACAATATCAGAATATTGCCAGGCTAATATTATTATTGTTTTATTTCCTCTGTCCCTTTATTTCTCTGCATCTTAATTTAACTGTGCATTGGAAGAGAAGTGATTTGGCTTTCTCCTCATTTTGAGGTTGATTTAAATGGGCGAGCGTGTCAGGCAGGACACTAGAGTTTGATTTACTAGCTAGGTTTTAAATTCTGGATTTAACACAGTTTTCATTTATAAGAGAGCTGGTCCATTCGAGAGAGAGAGAGAGAGAGGTTTTGCTGTGGATGTATCTGTGTGTGATAGAACTGCTATGATAATATGAAGATACGGAGTGACAAACTGATTTTGATGTCTGATTATTCATTTCAGCAGACAGTTTGATTGCAAAGCTTTGTTTGCTAGTTTAGCTTGTATCTAGCAGCGGCCATTCTTATTTGACCTAAACATGAAAGCTGAATTATGTTCTGCATTTTTGTCCCCCATGAGTGTGCATTTCCAGTAGTTTATTCATTTTATAGCTTTATATATATATATATATATATATATATATATATATATATATATATATAGATATATATATATATATATATATATATATATATATATATATATATATATATATATATATATCATTATATATATATTCATCTATTCATCTACCGCTATATCCGATCTTCCTTCGGGTCACGGGGAGCCTCAGGCGTCTATGGGCATTAAGGCAGGATACACCCTGGATAGGAATGCCAACCCATCCCAGGGCACACACACACATTCATACACTAGGGACAATTTTCAATCTACCATGCATGTTTTTGGACCGGGAGAAACCGGAGAACCCGGAGAAAAAAAACCCTGATGCACGGGGAGAGAACATGCAAACTCCACACACACATGGCTAAGACAGGAATCTAACCCTGACCCTGGTTGTATGAGGCGAACGTGCTAATCCACTAAACCACCGTGTCCTATTCTATATATATATATATATATATATATATATATATATATATATATATATATATATATATATATATATATATATATATATAGAATATAGTGAATATATAGAATATATATAGTGTGAGTGTGTGTGTGCGCCCTGCAATGGGTTGGCATTCCATACTGGTTGTGTCCTGCCTTGATGCCCGAAGACCCGATGATGCCTGATATAGGCAGAGGTTCCCCATGACCCTAGAGAGAAGTCAGATAAAGCGATAGAAGACGAATGAATAAAACAGTCCTGACACCTATAGTGTAAAGTGTATGCTGCTTAAAGATCTAACCAATTAGATTCCGAGTTTGTGAAAAAGAGTCCATCTAATAGGCACAGAGTTAGTTCAAGTATTTTCACAAGCATTGTTGGAACTGGAAATTTTCTAATGTTAATATCGACAGTTCTGCTGGAGATGATGTATGCAGGTGGTGCAGTTGTGGATACAGTAAATGGAGACCTGTTGAATTGGGTTTTTGCTGTAGTAATGCCATTCATTTCCTCTGCGACCTGCCTGTGATGCAGAGCTCTGTTATACCGGGTGTCTGTATAATGTATAATATAAGGGAGGTGGTGGTAGCCCAGTGGTTAAGGTGTCGGACTCTGGACCGGAAGATCATGGGTTCAAACCCCACCACCACCAGCACCAAGCTGCCACTAGTGGGTCCCTTGAGCAAGGCCCTTAACCCTCAATTGCTCAGTTGTTAAGTCGCTCTGGATAAGGGCGTCTGCCAAATGCCGTAAATGTAAATGTATAATAATGATGGTTTCCGTGTCTGTGGCATCGGAATGATGATATTTTGCTTTCGGAAAGGAAGTGAATGGATTTCTCGTTTTGATCAAATGTACATTTCTAAAAAAGTGCATCGAATTCCAGTTAGCCTGCACCAGTGCGCCCATTGTCCTCCCATGAACAATCTGTTCCCAGTTGAAGAAAGCAACAGAGTGGGAAAGACATGCTAGTAGACTTATTACTGGAATCAGGGAAACTTCCTGTCCATCATTAGGAAATGGCAATGGTTTGTGTGTGTGTGTGTGTGTGTGTGTGTGTGTGTGTGTGCGTGTGTATCACAGCAGTTGGAAACAGCTGTCGTAGGCATCTACTCTTTCTCTTAATCTCCTGTCTCTCTTAAAGACAAGAAGATGTCAATGTGAAAGTTTATCATTCCATCATACACATTAAATCTAGCACTGTATTTAATGATTCCTCGAGTAATTCGATTGTAAAAATCCATCGAGGCAAATTAATGATTCCTTTAATACATTTCACTCGACCCGGAGCGGCACTGCGTTTTCCCTCCGACCATTGCGGATCGTTCTTTTCTTCGGATTTTTCGTCAGGAATTTGGCGTCGCTTAACGTCGTTTCCTTTGGATTAGGAAGGAATTAACGATGTACACCGAGGCACCACTGTATTAAAAATAAATAACTAAATAATATGTGGGTCACATGTGCACTGAACCGTGAGCCGTTAAATCACTAGTGCATTCAAAGTGGCTTGTCGAGCAGGAAGTGAAGGGCGTCTTTGAAACCAGTGATAAATACACAGTCTGTGGAAAACGGTTCTCTGCAGGTTTTCTGGAGACGTCACTATACCGTCCAGGATTTAATAAATAAATACATGAGTGAGAATAATAATGAGTTTAATCAAACATGTATTTTCCTACAGTATGGCTTACCTTTACTGTACCCGGATACTGCGGAGGAACTTTTGGAACGTGCTGTATTTTTACTTTGGTGTAATATGGATTGCAATTGCAGCAGGAAAAATGCTAATTTTTCCAACAACAAAAACAAATTGCTTGTTTATTTTAAGACGCTTGTCTTCTCTCTCTCTTATTTTGTATTGTTCCTTAATAAAGGAGAAAACAAGTATCCGGTTAGAATAGTCGATTTCTAGCAGCAATCCCACATGTATTTTAAAGGTCTGCTTTTTTTTTTTCTCATGTTAATGGGGTTATGCTGGGGAGTGAGTGAGTGAGTGTTTTATGGTGGTAGGTGGGGGGTTTTAGGTTGATGGTTAGGGCGGATGGGACAAAAATGGTGGTATATATAGTGATGGGGTGGGTCGCAGTAGATCAGGGGTGGGCAAACTACGGCCCGGGGGCCACATCCGGCCCCTTGGTCCTTTTAATCCGGCCCGCTGAACTGCTTCGGCTTCTTTGCCGCACAAGAAGAATGTATAACCACACAGCAACGCTGACGTTGTTGGAGTACGCTCAGTGTTAAAAATGAAGGAAAAATACAGCCATTTTTTTTGTTGTTTCTTTTCCTTAAATAGAATATCCTTATTCTTAAGGATAGTGGGTAGCCTAATGAACATGATGATATTTAACACTCTTTACAAGAGGAAAAAATTCATATTGAACATAAGTTACATTCAACGTTATTGTTGGTTCGGCCCACGAACACACCTCAGGTTTCTCATGTGGCCCTTTGGAAAATATAATTGCCCACCCCTGCAGTAGATGATAATATCGGTTGATAGGTTAGGGCATGTGGTAATGGTAGTAGGTGGGGCTAGGGTGGGTGGTTATAATGGGTCACTGCCTCTCTCTCTCTATACCTCTCTCGCTCTCCTTTCTTTCTATTTCTTCTACTGTATATAGACCAGCTGTGAATTCGGGCTGTGAGTGTCACTCCTATTCAGCGTTGTTGATGGTAGAAAAATGACTTGCTCTGTTGGACCAGATTTCACTAGGCCAGATTTCACTGTGTGTGTGTGTGTGTGTGTGTGTGTGTGTGTGTGTGTGTGTGTGTGTGTGTGGGTGTGTGTGTGTGTGTGTTGTTGCGCACATGACTGTGGGATGTGCCATTCAGATACTCAAAAGCCACAACAGTCCAGTTCTTTTGTGCAATGAAGAAGTACTTCATCAAAACGTACAGTCTGATGACAACCACTTTGTTTGCTGCTCTCAGTTTCTTAACCACTTTCGAGAAAGTGATTTCACATCTGCTCCGGTGGCGTCATGTTTACACGTGCAGATGGCTAATTTGTCAGGTCTTACTCTGTAATTTTATCAGCAATATTTTCTTCCCGCCGCGTTTCAGATACAGTTTCTCTTCACATGCTCGTTCGACACTTATTTATTCATCTGCTTAGGTTTGGGTGTGTAAACATGTATTATCAGGGTCCAAAAGGCCTTCTTTGCGGACTGAAACTCTATCTATTTTTGTTCATGAATTTGTATACCCAAGGAGGTTCATGACGTTGGCGTTTCTCTCCAAATCACATTTTGGTCATTACTTTACATGTAGTACCTGCAAAGTCATATTTTTTCTTTCTTCCTTTCTTTTATGTAAACACTATATTGTATGATGCCACTTAAACCAATCAAGTTAGAGACCTGTAGGGTTTACAGATGTTTCAGTCCCTACATTCCTATGTCCTGCTCCCACACAAAAAGTATTATTTTGTCCTGCTCCGTAAATCCGCAAACCCCCGGGCCGGAACAAGAAACTTTAAAGAACCCAGAACGTTAACTGATAACAGTGTCTTTCTTATTATGAAGTAACACTTAGCGATTCACATCTGTCTTGTGCTTCAGACATTTTGCCTTGGCGTTAGTAGTCGATTGCTTTATTTGAATTCAGTTAAAGGGGTACGTTCGCCCCACACCTCTAGGGTTGGAGGTTCGAATCCTGCCTTCGCCATTTGTGTGTGTGGAGTTTGCATGTTCTCCACGTGCCTGAGGGTTTTTTTCTCCAAGTTCTCCCGGTCCAAAAACATGCACAGTAGGTTGATTGGCACCTTGGTAAATTGTCCCTAGTGTGTGAATGTGTGTGTGTGTGTGTGTGCGCCCTGAGATGGGTTGGCATTCCATACCTGGTGTGTCCTGATACTTGATGCCCCAAAGACCTGATATAGAAGTCGGATAAAAGGAGATAGAAGATGTACGAAATGAATTAATTATTCAGACCAACTTATAACTGAGCAATTGAGGGTTAAGGGCCTTGTTCAAGGGCCCACTAGTGGCAGCTTGGTGGTACTGGGATTTGAACCTGCGATCTTCTGGTCCATGGGCCAATACTTTAAGCACTGATCTCCCACCTCCCATAGTTGCCATTTTGTTCAGTGGATTAAAAAAAAAAAAAAAAAAAACTTGTATTTTTGTAATGTATTTTTCAACCCATTTTGCGATAGTCCCATTGAGAATTTGATCGCCCCTCATTCACCCATCAGATCTTGGCATGGGCCGTGATAGTCCCGCGGCGTAGTCCGATGGGATGCAGGTCTTTACTCCAAGGCGTCTGATCACATCACCATTTGCAGTTTAATAGCTGCTAATTTTTCCCAATTCCTGACAGAAAAGAAGAATAGATATATTTACAAAATTGAAAAAAAAGAATTACAAAAAAGAAAATCTGGATAATTTGTGAGGAAAACTCAATCAAACCACTGGTAAGCTTTTTCAAGAACCTTTTATGCTTTATGATGTGAATAATTCTTTATTACCATGTAAATTAACTATAGAAACTTTATAATCTGAATGTTAATTCATGAATGTCAATAGATGGATGGATGGATGGATGGATGGATGGAGAGAGGATAGAGAGGTGGAGAGAAAGATAGCGTAGATTAGATTTCTGATGCCATGCATTTCCACCCCTAGAAATGTCTTAATAAAAACTAATGAACTAATAATAATATATAATAATAATAATAATAATAATAATGTGGGTGGCTAAATAATAATAAATAATATATAGATAAAGTAATGTAGATATTTTTTTGATCATTTCAATAAACCAAATTTGGAATCAGATAGAATTTAAACAAAATCTTTAAAAAACAATATGTTTATAATAATACTTTCTAACCATAACATTTTTTCTGAAACCGCCTGCCATTCTTTATTTAATGTCCATAAACAACAAATCTTTATGTTGAATGTCTTCCCTTGTGGGCAGCTGTTGTTTAAAAATCCACAAAAGAAAGAAAAAAAAATAACAACCAAGACAAAATGTCATTCCTTTTATTCCTTCTCATCTTCCCGAACATTACTCCGGTAAATACGGTATTATACAGGTGTGGATTCCACGTACATAAAAACACATTATTGAGCAAAAATAACTACCAAAAACCCGCAAGTTATCCCAGTGTATGCACTTCCACAAGTTACACACACACAACAAGGAAATAAACCAGTAATAAAAAGCTGAATGCGAACAGAAGTTAAAATAATTACAGCTTTAAGCTACATCCAGCAAGTACACGCATTCACGAGCATTGTGGGCATGTAGTAGGCGTGTTTGTGGGCAGAGATCAATATTAATTTGAATTCATGCATTTTTTTTTTTTGTTGTTGTTTTTTGTGCAGCCTCACAAACCCTCCCAGAGCTCTTGGCTTGCTGTGCGCTTCATATTTTCAGCCCTGGATTTTACAGATTTGAATGCAAACTGACAAGCGTGATCGCTTCGCGCTTCATCCTCCTCGCGAAACCGGTTGAATGACTGGAGCCTCACTGAGATCATCGTCCTCTCGCTTAATGCGTGTATACAGAAGTGTATATTCTACCGAGCAGGAGAAAAAAAAAAAAAACATCGTTTTATATACTCAGCTGTCAGGCAATGCTTAAACCCTGTTTAATTACGAGTGCCACCGGTTTATCTTTGGGCTAAAAAAAGATAAAAAAAAAAAAAAAAAAAAAAGATAAGATACATTTTACCGTCACCTCAGGGTCAATATATAATATACATGTTTCCTCCGATTCTCTCGTCAAGGTGATTAGGCAGACGGGGCGCGATTTAATTTCCCATGTGCAAATGAACATGTAATGTGCAGGGTGCTCCGTCATGAACCAATGTCCCGTCCAGGCTGTATTCCTCCTTGAATACATTCATGCATAAATGAATATATATATAATATATATATATATATATATATATATATATATATATATATATATCATAGGCTACAATCATATCGGTGAGATAAGCAGCAAACGAAAATTAAAGATAGAAAAACCCTGACCTCAGCGTTATGCTTTATAAATAATTGATGTAGGCGAAGGGAAAGGGGTTAGTGTTTAATCAGATCCAGCACGTGTTGATTTGATTTGTGAAGTTTATTTCGACGGACTTTTTTGTTGAATGCATGGGACGAGCCGCGAGTTCTATTTTTCCGCACGCTTTCTTTTCGGGCATTATTTTGGAGAGAGACTCGATGCAAGAAGCAGAAATATGTCGGTTTGTGTGAAAAGAGACAGAAATGCATCGTTATTTTCAATTACTGGTTTACTGGCTAATCCGACGTCTTACTCTGAACCGCAATTATTTTGTTTTTAAGGAACGTACGACGATATACACAAAGAGGAAAAAAGACTGCTGGTAATGATGAAACAAATGACAAATGATGTGTATATATATATATGTGTATATATATAATAACAAATATGTGTATATATATGTGTATATATATATATATATATATATATGTATATATATATATATATATATATATATATATATATATATCAACCTCGGTGTACATAATAATTTGTTCCTCAGAAAATGACTTTAACTGAATCCGACGTTTAACCGAACTGAATTATCCCATTTGTCTCAGGTCATGATCGGGGAAGCAATTCCTCTAGATGGCGCTCCAGGCGAATGCAGTGGAAACTGAAGGAAACGACGTTAACCGGCGCCAAATTCCCGGCGAAAAATCCGACATTAGTTGAAGGTGGCGTACCACTGAGAACGACTCACACCGAGGTACCACTGGGTATTAAATTTAACGATCGCAGAATGAAACGCACTTTTTTTCCTCTGCCGATTTTTTTTTTTGTCGTTTAAGCAAAATCAGCTCGTTCGTCTAGATGGCGCACCAGGCGAAACGCGACGGAAATTGGCGGAAACGGCGGTTACCCGACGCCGAAATTCCCGTCAAAAAAAATCCGACGGTAGCTAAAGGCGACATCGTAAATAGTTACATGTAACGGCGTTACGTACTTTAATTACAAAATAAAAGTAACAGTCATTTGTTACAGTTACCGAAGAAAAAGGTGTATGTGTATTAAATGAGTTACTTTAGAAAATGTTGAAAATCCCAAAGAAACCCCCCCCAAATGTCAAAAAACATTTTATGACTCCGTACGTTATTTTCATAATATTCATGATGAAAGTAATCAACATGAAAGTAATCAAATGTAATCCGTGACTTTTATAAAGTAATTAAAAAGTTACACTACTTATTACATTTTACATTTTGCCCCCCCAGTTGAAATGTAATGTTTGCTATATTTCACCCAGGTAAACGAAATCCATGTAAAAAGTGATGCATGTGAAAGTGTCCTCTTTCATTTGGTTTTTAAACACTTGGAAGTAAAATGCATTTCTTCATCCCATAAATACACCATTCCCTCCATTTCATCCCCACGTCCCCCCTCCACCCAGACGCTCATATACACCCGCATTGAAACAGACACACAATGACACACGGGTATATAGGAGACGGAGAAGGAGCGGCTAGGCAAGTTTATTGTTTGTGCAATTTTCCTCTTTCGGCTTTCGGCTCTAAATTTAGCTCAGTCGCGAACACTTGGGGGCTCGCTGACAATAATTTTAGCTGTCATATTCTCTCTGTGCTTCGCAGTACTTCTCTGTTTGTGTGTGTGTGTGTGTGTGTGTGTGGTGGACAGTATTAGGATTCCATGCATATCTGATCGCTCTGGCTGTCTGGCAGATTGCCCACCGTGGCTTTTCTGCTATCAGCTGACGCGAGCTCACCGCAGCTCCAGATAAAAAAAAAAAAAAAACGGATAGAGCGTGCTGGAAAGAGAGCTGAAGATAGGGAGAAGGTATGGAGTATAGTACGGACTTCGTTAAGGGAAGAAGCCAGCCAGTCAGGTGTGAGAGATAGAACCTCCAGTGGCGCGGAGTGAAGAGGAAGATAGCTGGAGTTAGATCCATAAACTATATGCATCCGCTGACTGAATGCATCAGAGACTCCGAGCGAGGGAGTGAATTAGAGAAAGGTACACAGAAAGAGAGAGAGAGAGAGAGAGAGAGAGACTAGTTCTGAGTCGAGTCAAGTGTTTCTTATTAGACAGTGATGTATTGAAATGAGTGTCAGGCTGTACATTTCTCACACCTCTTAATATCACCCTGGCTCTATTACAGCGAAACGCAGTATAACAGTGAATATCTTGTACAGCCAGGATGAACACCATTACCGAAGCAAGCAAGACAATACAACAGCCACTAGGTTTCCATGCGTATTTGTGCATTTATTCCTCTCAAATGAAGGCGCATTGTATGTTTTCGCACCAAATTCTAGAAAATGATGCTTTCGACTGTTTTTGGTTGACCTTTTCTCGAAATGTCCAGCGTTTCGGGAAAAACGTCCTTGCACGTGAATTTGTGAGCAAATCGTTTTCCATATATGGTTTGTGCACTTTTTGGCCATCCAATCAAAATGAAAGTGAAAAATGCCAACTGACGGAAGTTTAATGTGTGAAACAAGAAATGATCTTTTATACACCCTGGGATCAATGACGCTGATAAAACAGTTTAATTAGACTTTGTATGTAGAGTAAAAGAAAAGTGTTGCATTTTACTTTATACCCCAGTTCCCACTTATCTCTAACACTATCTAACTAAATGAAACCCAAGCGAAAGGAAGTGGATAAAACATTAGGCAACCAAAGTAACAACACTAATAATATTAATTATTATTATTATTATTATTATTATTATTATTTAGGGGCACGGTGGCTTAGTGGTTAGCACGTTCACCTCACACCGCCAGGATCCGGGTCTCGGCCATGTGTGTGTGGAGTTTGCATGTTCTCCCCGTGCTTCAGGGGGTTTTTCTCCGGGTTCTTTGGTTTCCTCCCGGTCCAAAAAATACTCGGTAGGTTGATTGGCGCCTTGGAAAATTGTCCCTAGTGTGTGAATGTGTGTGAATGTGTGTGTGAATGGTGAATGTGTGTGTGTGCGCCTGCGATGGGTTGGCATTCCATCCAGGGTGTATCCTGCCTTAATGCCCATAGACGCCTGAGATAGGCACAGGCTCCCCGTGACCCGAGGGAAGATCAGATATAGCGGTAGCGGTAGAAGATGAATGAATGAATTATTATTATTTAATTAAGAGACTTATATTTTAAGTTCAGTTTCCTCACGTGTTTGAGTGTATGCTACGTGATTTGAGCTTTGCTATAGAAATTATCCATATAGAAATGGTTTTCCAAAAATTTCGTTATTAATTAGCGTAAAACATTTGCGATATTTCCGAAATGTCGATAAAAAAAAAATGACGGTGTTTGCATTAATCATATACTAAACTCCAAAAAATCGCACGTGTACATCGTTAATTCGTTCCTCAGAAAGCGACTTTCACTGAATCCGACGTTAACCGAACTGAACTATCGCATCTGTCTCAGATCATGACCGGGGAATCATTTAGCACATTCCTCTGGATGGAACGTGACGGAAACTGAAGGAAATGACGTTAAGCTGCGCCAAATTCCCGACGGAAAATACGATGTTAGCTTAAGGCGACGTAGTAACTAGTTAAAAGTAACGGCTTTAGATAATTTAATTACAAAATAAAAGTAACATTTATTTGTTACAGTTACCGAGAAAAAAGGTGTAATTAAATTTGTTACTTTTGCAGAAAAAAAACGTTTCCATTACAGTTTCGCGAATTATTCCTTTTTCACATCGTCTAAAAAAAAAAACACCTTCATGCGAAAGGTAAAAATTTTTTTAGATTACGTGTTTGCATTATTCATTCATTCATTCATCTTCTACCGCTATATCTGATCTTCCCTCGGGTCACGGGGAGCCTGTGCCCATCTCAGGCGTCTATGGGTATCAAGGCAGGATACACCCTGTATGGAATGCCAACCCATCACAGGACACACACACACACTCACACACTAGGGACAATTTTCAAAGGTGCCAATCAACTTACCGTGTATTTTTTGGACCGGGGGAAAACCGGAGAACCTGGAGAAAAACCCCCTGAGGCACGGGGAGAACATGCAAACTCCACACACACATGGCCGAGACGGGAATCGAACCCGGACCCTGGCGGTGTGAGGCGAACATGCTAACCATGTTTCAATTCTCTATTTAAATTTTTGCATTTCGAAGGGTCATGAAAACGCACCTATTGTCTTTGAAAACTGGTTTCATGCACATGCACCATGAATATATACTATACATATGTGTTCGGAAGAAGAAAAAATGGAAATGGAATGCAAAGAATAAAAGTCCCTCATATAGTGTATAACCGTGTGGAATTCTTTTTCACGGTTCCATATATGCCAACATGATCGAATCTTATATTAGGCATATTTCTGAAAAAGATATGCAAATTATATAAGACATTATTCGCACCAAATGTAGTACTGCTCTTTAAGCTTTATTTATCTAAGCAATCGACAGCCATCAAAATGTCACGTGTTCAGCACATCAACCCAACATTAACCCAAGAGCCGTCCGATACAATCTAATCAGTTGATTTAAGAACTCGTTTCAAAGTGTTCGCATGTTCTTAAAATTCTGGTTTCGTGTTATTCCAGTGTATTATTTGATAACTCCTTGTCACTTGTTATGAAGCCATAAGAAAACTATGTTTCTTATCAGACATTGACACTCGCGTCACCTGGGGTCTACAATCAATTATTTTCTCATTATTTGCTTTATCTGTGTTGGCAGGAAGAAGAAAATGTACTCTAGTGAGACGTTTTAGGGAATATACTGACATGCGCCACCGTGGCCCTAAGGGTGTACTAACTTACTTTAAATATGTTTCGGAGGTCTTATTACCTTAATAGTAATAATCACATACTAATACTAATAGTCACTATAAATAATATATATATATATATATATATATATATATATATATATATATATATATATATATATATATATATATATACATATTACATATAGAATATATACATATATATAGACCAATATAGACACTTAATACACTAGTAGTATTAGATTTTAACCCTCCACACACACCACACTATACACATAGTCATATATACATATAGTCTATTATATATATATCATACATACACACACACACACACATCTGATAAAATATATATATATATTATATATATATATATATATATTATATATTCTCAAACCTCTGATAAAATGTAATCTTGGCACTTTTTTGACACAGCATTTTTTTTCCCTCTTTAAACCCAGCAAGAGAACTGAACCATTCTGACAAAATGCCGCTCTCTGTACTTTTTTCCATCTTATCCATCTCCGCTCATTCTTATTTTAGCTGTAGAGTGTTGAAAAATGTTGAATATGAAGTGACAGTGAAAAAGGAATGAGAAGCTTAACCATGGCAGAAAAAAAAGGAAGGAAAAAAGAAGCCGTTAGAACAGATGGGGACGCAATAAGACCTTAATGACCGTGCTCTAACGATGTCACATGCTGTATGGGTGCCTTTCCAATGTTTTTGTGCCCTGTTTTAATTTACTCATTTATTTATTCTTTGAAACCTACTTTTTCTGATCTCTCCATTTTGAACGTCATAAACAAACCCCCCCCCCCAACACACACACACACACACACACACACACACACAAACACAAGTTGTTTTGAAAGCTAAACATGCCCTCGCCATGCACAATGAATTGGTCGAATGAATGGTCACAGTTCCATTAACATAACACACGAATAAAATAAATTGCCCCATTTATCTAAAGCCTGGATGAAAGCACAGGTACAATAAACACACATGACCTCTGGCTGCGATATACAACCCGAAACAATGTTAACTTTACATCTTATTTCATTCCATTCATTTCATTTGCATCTTTTTTTTATATATATTAAATATGGACCAACTTGCTCCTTGCAGCTATTCTCAGGGTTAAAACATAAACGCTCACAGTGCGTTATGTATAATAGATGAGTTGGTCGAAAAAACAACACAAAATGAGCAAAAATAACATTTGAACGACGGGGGGAATAAATTCATGGTGGTATGTAAAAATAGCTGATAGGCAAGAAATTGACCTCTAAAGCTCAATTATTAATCGGTATGACTTTCCGACTACTTTTGCGGTTTGGGACAATAACACTTTAGTTTAGGCCTTTGGTGCTTTTAAGATAAATAGTGTTCTTTTGAATACATTATCATACGGCAGCGTATAGAGGCGGGACACAAGTACAAAGCGCTGGCGTGCAAATATAATAAACATCAACCCGTAGTCCTTCCAGGAGATGAAGCTAGATGAAATAAGACTCATCATCAACCGTCTGACAAGGAACTCGGGAAGAACAAAGAAACATAGCAACAAGGTGTAACACACAAACAGAATATACAACATGGTTTCTCAAGGATTCGAGTGCTGTTCCATGCGCGCAAGTTAGAAGAAATAGTCAATATGAAATTCCGCAGGGTCCGGGTTCGATTCCCGTCTCGGCCATGTGTGTGTGGATGTGTTCTCCCCGCTTCAGTTGTCCCCGTGCCTCAGGGGTTTTTCTCCACCGTTCTCCAGGTAAAAACATCCACGTGTTGATTGGCACCTTGTTGGAAAAAATGTAGTGTATGTGTGTGTGTATGAATGTGTGTGTGTGTGCCCTGCAATGGGTTGGCATTCCATCCAGGGTGTATCCTGCCTTAATGCCATAGACGCCTGAGACAGGCACAGACGCCCCGTGACCCGAGGGAAGATCGGATATTGAATTGAATTGAATTGAATGCCAAGAGTGTGCAAAACAGTAATCGAAGCATTTTGAAGAATACAAAACATGAAACATATTTTTATTTAATTATTTATGTTTTGTTTCCTACAGCATTCCATGTGTGTTCGTTCAGTTTTTTATGCCTTCATTGAAAATTCAATTGTATTTATTTGTAGGAACGTTGTTTTTTTTTTGTTTTTTTTTTTACATTGGTATAATCTCAAAGCAGCTTTAAATAATTATATTGTGTGAAAATGAAAATCAGTTTGTCCCTCTTTGTTTCTTGTTGAGCGACAGTGGCACGGAAAAACTCCCTGAGAAGGTAACAGGAAGGAACCTTGAGAAGGAACCAGACTCCACATGGAACCCTCATCCTGTGTGTGATTGGTTGATTTGTGAGGTTGGGTTCTCTGTTGCGGTCTGGTTCCTCTCCAAGGTCAACAATGTAATAAGTCAATATAGTCAACGATGTCAAATAGTCATGTTGTGGCAACGGGTGTCCATAGTTTTGACTAATAGTGTAGATAAATACAACAGTTTCGTGTAAACAAAGTTCCTTGATGCCACCTTGTATATTCAAATTTATTATTATTTAATTTATGGTACGACGGTCATGTTAGAAATACTCTAACGACAAGGCAATGGTCACCGTAATACGCTGCACGAAATGCATTACGCATTCACAATGGAGCTCGTTTATCACTTTTTAGTGGAAGAAATCAGTGCCTCCTTTCAGGATATAAACATGGGTGTATTCAAGCGACGGGAGCATGCGCGGAAATGTGAAATCTAAATGGATAAGAAAAAGAAGTAAAAAAGGATATGAGGGAAAAATGCAAAATAATGTGTCGTTTCAAAAATAATGCAAATATATATTTAGATGTTCAAAGGAAGTACAGCATGTAACGCAGGTATGACGGACCCAAAACGGCAGCAAACGATTGTGACAATGTAAAGTGCGTTGTGCCAGACAGACTTAGCGTAAGGTTTTATTAAATCCAACCGTAGTAAACCGACTCAGGAGCTAGGCACGAGTCAGAAACATGAGGCAGGGAAATTGTCAGGAGATCAACACGCAGGCGTAAACAAGACGGGAATAAATCAGGGAGGCACAAAAGCAGGCTGCGATCAAAAACGCGCAAATCCTGACAGGTTCGGAGATAACAAAGTCTCGGAAACCGTTATAAACACAACGCGAGGGCAAGCATTGCAAACTGACAGTCAAGGTTGTTTTCAAATAACTAGTCTATATAGGGAGGGGGGTGTAGCTCAGTGGTCTGCTGATCGGAACATTCGGCTTCGAGCCCCGGTATGGTCAAGCTGCCGCCCTTGAGTCCTTGAGCAAGACCCTTAACCCTCTGTGCTCCAGGGGGCGCCATATCATGGCCGACCCTGCGCTCTGACCACCAGCTACCAAACAACAAGAAGCTGGGATATGCGAAGAAAGAATTTCACTGTGCTGTAATGTATATGTGACAAATAAAGGCTATTCTATTCTAATCTGAAAACTGTGCATAGGATGCCGAGGTTCTTGACTGGTGGTCATGTGACCTGGATGATCCGAGCGGAAGTGACTACCTGAGCCCTTGTGTTACAGCACAAGGAGCATCATTTTCGGAGTCTCTCGGTTCAAGAAGTTTTTTTTTTACTTCCGTATCAAAACATTTTGCAATTGTTTCTCTTCTTTCTTGGCAAATGAGAGAAAAATAAATTGTGGGAGGTGTAGTGTTGCCATGGTGACCCAGGGGAGAATTAATCCAAGCAATATGTCCTCCCTCTCTCGCGCTCTCTCTCTCTCTCTCTCTCTCTCTCTCTCTCTCTTTCTCATTATCCAGCAAGCTCCTCTTGATTTGTTACAAATGCCACCCTCACTGTGGGTCTGAGGAGGGAGAGAGGATGCTCTTTTGGTGTCATCATGGTGACATGCTTTTCTTTCCAACCGAGAGTATTTTTAAACTTTTGCCTTCTTAATGCATGGTGTGAAAATGAGAGAAGGAAAGACAGAGTCACGAATACACAGCTGTGTGTGTGTGTGTGTGTGTGTGTGTGTGTGTGTGTGTGTGTGTGTGTGTGTGTGTGTGTGTGTGTGTGTGTGTGTGTGTTTGTGTGTGTGTGTGATAGAGGGTGGGGGTGATGTAACTTCTCAGCTGTTGTGAAATTGCATATTAAAACGCTCCTATAAGAAAACACCTGATAAAAATAGACCCGCTGTGTTTCAGCAGGACGCGAGTTTGGCTACAAGGAAGCAACGCGCGGAAAACACCCACCGACACGTTATTACATGTCACTTCCCCAGCAACGGTTAAAACAAACGCGCATATTAGATAACCGAGCGCATCTACCGAAAGACTGAGTACTGAGCAAAAGTTCATCGTTCAGAGACGCTACAGATAGAGAAAACCGTTGTAGACAAGACATTATATACATTTGTATGTTAGGGCTGTCCGTATTAGCGACAATTCTTTATTAATGGCATCATTAATCTTCATTAATGCGGCATTAAAATGTATTAATCAATAAAAATACTAAATAATAAAATTATTCATTTATTCAAACAAAATGAATAATATATATATATAATATATATATATAGTATATATATATATATATATATTATCTATATCATATAGATATATACACACACACACACAATGCTGGGGAGTAACAGTGTTACGTAAATTTAATTACAAAATAAAAGTAGCGGTAGGGGGCACGGTGGCTTAGTGGTTAGCACGTTCGCCTCACACCGCCAGGATCCGGGGTTCGATTCCCGTCTCGGGAATGTGTGTGTGGAGTTTGCATGTTCTCCCCGTGCCTCAGGGGGGTTTTTTCTCCGGGTTCTCCGGTTTCCTCCCCCGGTCCAAAAACATGCAACGGTAGGTTGATTGGCACCTTGGAAAATTGTCCCTAGTGTATGAATGTGTGTGTGTGTGTGAATGTGTGTGTGTGTGCCCTGTGATGGGTTGGCATTCCATCCAGGGTGTATCCTGCCTTAATGCCCATAGACGCCTGAGATAGGCACAGGCTCCCCGTGACCCGAGGGATCGGATAAAGCGTTAGAGGATGAATGAATGAATGAATAAAAGTAGCGTAATCAAATAGTTACTTTTAAAAATGTTAAAACATTACAAATCCCAAAGACCCCCCCCCCACCCCAAAAAAGCATACAAAATGTATGTATGTATATCTACACAGTTTTTGGAGGAGTAACTAGTTACATGTAACAGAGTTATCGTAATTGAATTACAAAATAAAAGTAACAGTAATTATATATAATATATATATGGTGATGTATATAGGGGTATAGACTATACTATATATAGTTAGTATTATATATAGTGACATCGTATATTATATATATATATATATATATATATATATATATATATACTCTATATATATATATATATATATATACTTTGGAGTAATAGATATTCAGTTATTCAGTCACATTCTTAGTATAAGATATTAAGCGCCTTACTATTGAAAAGCGTTGCTTGTTTATTTTCCTTACCCTGATGAACTTTTGACAGGTTGCAAAACTGACCTCGTATGTTACCTCTTGCGTGCATAAAAATATTCTCACTACCCGATATGTAAAGACTTCGAGTAGTACCAACTGGTTATGTAAGACATTCCTCCCACACGTACAGTATTGGTGTTACACCCCCTCCCATGCAGCTGGCATCAGTTTCCATCCATGATAGAGCAAGGTGCTGAATGGGAGTTGTGAGCGGGAGCACAAAAGGCTGCTCTCTTCAGTCTCTTTACCCCACAGCTGCCCAAAAAGCCATAACAATCGATGACCCTCTCTCTCCTTCCCTAGTGGGCAATTGTTCTCGATTTCTCACTCTTTCACTCCTCCTTTCTCCCCCTGTGGGCTGGAAAGTGTGTGGAAAGTGGACCCTGCAGTGAAGGATTAACTATGGCTCTCTCTTAAGCAGTGGGATGTGCACAGGCGCGCACACACATACCGTTTTTTTTTTATTTATTTTTTTTATTATATACAACCCACCATTACTCTTATTTTTCTGTTCATGCTGAGTTTTTATACCTTTAGTTTTTCTAACACTAACAATCCTTCAGCATCTGTTGTTTAGCCAGAAAAAAAGAAACCTTTATAAAGAATTGCAAATTGTATTTGACCCTTATATTTGTCATACACAAAAAGCACGAGGTAATGTGTGTATGTATAGCATTTCGATTCTATATAATAGTCGTTTATTAGCTAGCTTTTTATACTTTTTTTGTCATTCTAATCATTCTGTATAACAGATTCGGTGGACTGTTTACGTGAGATGTTATATAAGCCGATGGTGTTTACACGTCCAGGCGCTTTTAATCAGAATGACTAAGTGACGTGAACATTAGCCTGTGTATTGTTTGCCGTCTTTTATTTATTTCAACATGGAGTTAAGGACAAGACGGGTTCAGAAATCTACGCTTTTTTCTTCTCTATGGAGCACCGCCTCTAGGTTCCATATGTTCCATATGTGACTTGTTCCCTGAGGGAACAAGTTGCTGCATCGGCAGTGGTATTGGATCTACTCTGTTCGACCATGCTCTGAAACATGTGTGTAATCCACCTAATGGGAAGGCGCAACATCACCAGCAGGTTGATGTAGCAACCAGAAAGTGTAAGAGTGCATGTTGCGGAGATGATGCGGAAAGAAGCACTGCAGGGATGCGGCCAGTTTGGCACCGAGACACAGCATCTCGTTTCCTCAGGCAACCTTGGGATACATACGTAACCTAGAGACATTCCCTTTCAAGAACTCAAGCTGCGTTAACAACGCTATGGCAAATGTCCTGGAGGCATACTTCAGAAGAAAAGGCCTTAGAGGCTGCCACACTTCTGATTGAGTGAGCTTTGACCCTAAAGTGGAGTAGGGAACCAGAGGACTCGTAAGAGGAGAGAATGGCATCCACAAGCCACCTGCTGAAGGCTTGCTTGGCTGCCAGTAGACCCTTCTTATATAGACTGTAGCACTCAAACAGATGGTCCGACTTCACCCACAGCTCTGTTCTGTGGATGTATGTATCCAGTGGTCACACTGGCCACACCCGATTAAGCTTCTCCTCACCTGGGGCCTGAAATGGAGGAGGATGGAATGGCTGGAGCATGATGGGATGTGGGCTAATGGAGACCACCATGGGTACTTATCAAACAAAGGAACTGGCCATGCCAGGAGTAAACCTCCAAACGTGAAGGTGCAAAGGAGAAGTCATGACGATCTCCAATACTCTTCAGAGAGTACATGGCCACAGAAAAGGACGTCTTGACTGTAAGAAACCTCAGTGGGACCCCCTGCAAGGGCTCAAAAGGAGGCCCTGCCACTTTGCGGCATACAGGGATCTCTGGATTGGAGAATGGTCTCCACCATCTCTGCTGAGTGAACGGATGCTTAGAGGTGCTTCATGGGTTTCAGTCCCAGCCTGTTAAGCTCTGAGAGAGGTTGAAGTAGGGTGTTCATTCCCAGGGAGGGTATACAGATAACTTTGAGGAGATGGGGCTCCATCCCAACAAACTATGTCCAGAACTCCCAAGATGGGGTGGAGCCATATGGCCATAGCCATGGCATCCACTCAGAAGAAACTGGATGAATGATTAAAAAACCAGAGGGGACAATCTCTGTAAACCCTCTTCCAAATTTGCTCCATGACTCCCAGGTGGACTCACCATTCCCTGGTGCTGAGCCACCACTTGAGGGGTCTCATGCTAGGTGACACAAGATTGGATGCGGCTGTCATGAAACTTTTTCACAGTGAGTGACCAGCCTACTTTCACTATTTTGATGGCCATGAGGACCTCAGGAGCTTCCTGTTTCTGTAAAGAGGAACGGATGGGTATATGAAAGTGCATGTCCTTCTGGTCTATAGTGATCATTTAGTCCTCAGATCTGATCTGAGAAATGACCTGCCTCAGTGTGAGCATCTTGACCCTGAGTCTTGAGAGGTTAAGAGGGGTTGTCACACAGAGGCATTCCTCAATGTAGCCTTAACTCGTGTTCCAGGAAGGGAATCTCTTTCTGTCCTCCAAAAAGCAGATGATGGATGGATGAAGGTCCATAGTAAGGGACTGGTTGGAGTGGGTTGTATTGCTGGAGCTTAGTGACCTGGAAAATAAAACTAATCTTTTGTCAGAAATCTCCTTCTTATGTGTGTTTGCCATGTTCACAAAAGCATAGTAAAAATGTTCATTAACGAATGAACAGACGTATCTGATACGGATGGCAGGTGTAGAGGACGTATCCGAAATCGTACAGAGAATCGAGGAAGCGAGTTCGGTCTTTGTGAAGTGATAATATAGACTCAACATAATCACTTTAACATGTTTACATTTTGTTTGGTTTAGAAAGGTTTACCATTCACCAGTTATTTCAGTTATTTCAAATATTGGCTATTAGTTTGCGCAATGTTGTTTTTTCGCCTCTTAAAATTTTCCATCCTTTGCATCCACTTTCTTTTGTCACCATTACATGACAGAATGAAAGACATTACAATATCTTCTGTGAGAGGAAACACAGTTTGGGAGCTAAAGGGTGATGGGAAGCATGATTAGATGCATCAAGGCGCGGTTCAGTGTCAGGTGTTTGTTTATTTATTTATTTTTTTATTTTTAGTGGATTAGTTTTTCCTTTCCTGGAGAATACGTCGCTCAGTCTCTGAGCTCTGATAAAGCCTTTCTCTCAGCCTTTGTCTACACTGGGTAAAGTCCTGTATTCCTGCTCTACCACTAATGTTGCAGTACATGGGAGATTCACAGGGGAGATCTGGAGAATCTCTGTGATAGCTTTTGCAGGAGGCTAAATTTATCAGGGACGTACACAAGGCAGGGAACACTTGGCCCTTGAACCCTCCCACCGCACGTAATCGGAAGAGATTTTTAAGTATCACAAGCAGCGCAGTAGTGAACAGGGCTGTGAATAGTGAATAAATTGTGCAATAATAGTGATTAATTGTGCATCTAATTTACAACAATTTGAAAATGAAAATATAGGAATATTATATATATATATATATATATATATATATATATATATATATATATATTATATATAACTATATATATATATAATAGTAAGTATATATATAGTAAATATATATAAAATATATATATATATATATATATATATACATATATATATATATATTATTAGTATACATACATACATAGCATATATAATTAGATGCACAATATATATTGTGCATCACATACATTCGCCTACACCACCAATTTGAAAATATGCAGGGGTTATATATATATATATATGTGTGTGTGATGTATATTTATCGGTGTATCCTGCTTAATGCCCAAGACACCTGAGATAGGCACAGACTCAGTGAAGATCGGATAAAGCTGAAAATGAATGAATGAATGAATGAATTCTCATGGCTCATGAACTCTGTCTCTTATCTTTTTACGCATTGATTATTCCTTGTTTCGAGGTCAGGTTATGATTATTTGTTACTTTTACTTGCGTTACTATTATTGAGTAGGTAGTATTATTAAGTAGTTTTTAAATTATGCAATTTTACTTTTACTTAAGTATATTTAGTTTGAAAGATTGTACTTCGCTACGTTTTAAATCATATTCGTTGCTGAATAAAAAATAAATAAATAAATACACCCCAGAAATCACCGCAAGGATTGATTGATCAAAAGCTTTAAACTTACAGAAATGATGGAGACAGACAAAATAGATGCAGTGATGCATAGGTCGGTGGTGGCTTAGTGGTTAAGGTGTTGGCCTATGGACCGGAAGATCGCAGGTTCAAATCCCAGCACCACCAAGCTTGTGGGCCCTTGAGCAAGGCCCTTAACCCTCAATTGCTCAGTTGTAAGTCGCTCTGGATAAGGGTGTCTGCCAAATGCCACAAATGTAAATGTAAATGATGCAGGTCCTGTTGAACACCAGAATCCCCCATCCCACCCCTGCTTTTAAAAAAAAAAAGTAATAGGTAACTTTTATTCTGAATACAATTTTAACGAGCTACTTTTTTACTTCTGCTTGAGTAAATTTTTAGACTAGCAAATTGTGCTTCAGTAAAATTTCACAACAGTACATTTGTCCTGAGTCCAAAATGTTAGTACTCTTTCCACCTCTGCTTATCGCTATTTCACCATTTGTCGTTTGGTGTCCATTTATTTTGGTCAATTATATCCACCCTCTACTCTACATGCTTCCAGCAATTATATCCACCCTCTACTTACCTCATTGTTACATCTATGTATACACATACACATACACACAGGATAACATAAATAATCTAATATTTATTTTTGATTTATTTTGATCAATTTTTGCACAATGTGCACTCATCTGCGCTACTGTGAATTGTTTATTGTCTTGTCTTCTTCACTTCTTTTTTGCGCACATGTGCACTTTGCTTTTTGTTCTAGTTCTGTGTCTTCTGTGAGAATTTCCTGATATAGCACCTTGATCCTGGGGAAACGTTGTTTCATTTCACTGTATACTTCCCTGAATATTGTTGAAATGACAAAATGACGCAGACTAGACTTGACATGACTGTCAGGATCATGTAACAACAAATATATAGGAAAACTATACAATAGAATGGAAGGATGTGGCGTTTATTCGGTCTATATATATATATATATATATATATATATATATATATATATATGTATATATATGTATATATATATATATATAGAGAGAGAGAGAGAGAGGAGAGAGAGAGAGAGAGAGGAGAGAGAGAGAGAGAGAGAGAGAGAGAGAGAGAGAGAGAGAGAGAGAGAGAGAGAGAGAGAACACTAACTTTGAAGTAATTGTGTTATTTATGGTTATTCAGTATCTTACATCACTGTGTAGGAAGTTGGACTCTATACAATGGTGCTTCAGCTCTCTTTAGGTCTTGCCACAGTATTTTACTTGGGTTGAGGTCTGTACTTGGCCTGGTCTTTTGCTCAATCTTGATTCTGCTCTTTTTTTTCCATGTTGGTTATTGATGTTGGTTTCCAAACAAACCATTCCGTTCTTGGTCTTTTTGAATAATTGTACTGTCATGATCTTTAACATTTAGCATGATAACTCAGGCTCGTGGAGTCTGAGATGTAACTCTTGGGTTTTATGAGATTTCTCGGAATGTTTGTATGCTCTGACACTGGGGTGAATCTGCTAGGACATCCACTCCTGGGAAGATTGCCAACAGTTTTGTATGTTTTCCATTTGTTAATGATCGTCCTCAATGTAGCTTTAGATTCTTTGGAAATGGCCTTATAACCCTTCCTAGATCGATGGCCAGCAAAAATTGCTTCTATACAAATCATTCCTGTTGTCTTTTGTTCTTGGCAATGGTCTCGCTCACCTGTATGTTTCACACTCTTAAAACCTGAGATGCTATAATAGCGGTCACATTTGCTGACTATCCATTATTCAAGGGTATTTCATTAGAACAGACATGAGCAATAACGGTCATTTTAATCAGGTCCACCAAATATCGGTCCAGAATCGTCCAAATCCAAGTATAACCACAAATCATCTGAGTATGCGCAGTGATATATGTAGCTCATGAAATATAGAAAATAGAAATATATGTAGCTCATGTAAAGCTTGTACCAGAACGCCCACTCCCTCTGCAACGATTTGAGACACCCCACAAGAATTCATTCATCCATCACGCCAACCTTCCAGACCCCCCCCCTTAATAGACCCGCATCAACATCTACGCAGATAGTACGCATACACGGTATATCAGCTCATGCCCTGTACTCGCAATACGGTGGGAGACCTGAACTTATGCTGGGATGACAATTGTGTACCGGGGGAAGGGGGGGGATTCCGGCCCATCTGTCATAATTTAAAAGTCAATGTGGCACAAGGCTGTTACTTCTTACATCCTATGGAAGCAGTAAAGGTGTCATTATTTTTTCACGTATGCCGTTTCTATTTTGGCTTTATATTTCAGAATATCCTTTATTTGTCATGAATTTGTCATGGTGTGCTGGTGCTATAAATAAAAATAAAACAATTAGAAAAACAGAAAAAAAAACAGGGGAGGGAGTAATAAATAAAGATAGACGTGTATTTGAAAGTGATATTTGTATTTACCTTAATTTAAGACCTGCCACAGACCAGATTACTTTTATTGTGTCCTGGCATGTAAAACCCTTTTCCCATAAACACGCCTTTGATTCTGCTTGCTATGGTTGGGTAATTTTGGGTTACCGCATTCTTCCTACACAAGAGATACTTTCACACTTTTACTAATGTAAGACTTTTTTCAAAGAAGAGTGGGAAAATGTTGGCAAGGCCTGGTGTTAATAGCCCGAGTGGGGGTGTAATAGAGAAGGTGCTTCAACAAAATATAAATTAAGGGGTGTGCACAGTTATGCAAGTGTCTTGATATTTTTTTTTATTATTATTATTTGTATTTATTTTTTAAAGTTACTTTCTTTGTATTCCCTGCAATTTTATAGTAAAAGCGGGGTAAATCGGACACGGTGATCTTGGTGTCATTCTACATTCTGCCGTTTTAAAAAGAACTGCCGTTTTTGGTCGGACTTGACACTAACAGAGTAAGAGACCTTTGACCTTAATTAACATTGCAAAAGGTCACTAGCTCACTTAAATAGCAAGCTGATTAACCATGTAGTGCTTTATATGTCATGTTTGACAGGCGGATCAATACTTAAAAGCCACTGGTGCAGGGTGGACGAATCTGGTCAATCACGAGGGGCATTCAAGTCAAACCGGAAATTTTAATTTTACAGGTAGAAAGAAATGGACGATAAGGTGACGGCATTACACGCAGTAGTAAATGGGCCAGTGTGACCTATTACTGATAGGTAGTGCACCCGTTCAGAAAACTGTTATATATATATATATATATATATATATATATATATATATATATATATATATATATATATGTAGATTACATACACTCTTGTCCCTATCACTCTTATAAATATTACCACCGTCATAATTTAAATTTAGGCCTGCAGTCATCGATCATTTTACTAATCAACCAATTATTCTATTAAATAATGAACTATTCAGGTAAGAAGTTCTTAAATATATAATATATTTATATTAAATATAAAGCAGAAAACAAAGCAGGTCTCTTCAAATCAAAAATATTGCATAATTTTATTGCTGAAATTCTGAAAAGGAATGTCTGTGAAAAAAAGGAAACACATTTAGTTCTTCGTATTACATCAAATTTCAACTACACGAATAAAAATTTAAAAAAAAAATCAATTTCAAATAACTCTAAACAAAAAAAATCAGGTTTTAGTTAAAAATGGTCCCAAATTTTGGAATCTTTCCGCTTTCAAATTTTCTCCTCTGGTCCTCATTTTTTCCCCTCCAAATTCCTCCATTTTTCATCCCGTGGCGTCTTCTGTATTTACCTTCTCCCAAGTTTAGCGGGTGACGTATCAGTACTAATCGTCCGTGAGATAACACAATGCTCTTTGTGCAGTTAAACAAACAATCAAGGTTTGTTCAATAACTTGCCTCTGAGATTTTTTTCTGTATTCGAATTAGTCGAGTTACTCAAGGAACCTTTTCATCCCTATTTCAATTATCCTTATAGCGTTTGCGTCAAAGAATCCATCGACGTGGCTATAATGCTGCTAATGACGCGCATGTTCAAAATCCATAGTGCATAGTGGTTTGAATTGGTCTTTATCAGGCCATTATGCAGAAATATTAAAGGATGCGGAGATGATGGGGATAATAACGTCATGACGTATTGTGCGAAGAGGAATGAAGGAATTTCTGCGAGCGGAGAGCAAATGGAGATAATGGGGTACAATAAATGGACAAAGCAAGAGATACGTGAAGAAAGAGAAAAAGAGAGAGACCGATGGGGGACGGAACAGAAAAAGGAATACTGAGCCATGAAACAGAAAAACCCGACGAGAGGATGAGAGGCAATGAGAACGATGGAAATGAAGAGCAAAAAGAACAAGAGAGGCAACTATATGAAGAAGGAAATAAACAAATACATTGCAGCGAGCAAAAGAAAGCATCGACACGCGTCCCACTGATTTGTCAGCCCACATTTTTCATAACTGTAGGTTTATTGCGAAGTGCTCCTGATGATTGGTGCAGTTAATCCGCTCTCGCTCAGAGGAGACTGATTGGCTGTGTGTGTGTGTGTGTGTGTGTGTGTGTGTGTGTGTGTGTGTGTGTGTGTGTGTGTGTGTGTGTGTGTGTGTGTGTGTGTGTGTGTGGTGTGTGTGTGTGTTTGTGTGTTTTTTTGTGTTTTTTTTTGTGGTGGTTCCGGTCTGGTGCTGTTTCAGGTCATTTCATAATTGGCACTTTTTGTCCTAAACCACACCACCTCCTATGCTCCTATTTATTTCTTTCTCTTTCTCCCTCTCTCTCTCTCTCTCTCTCTCTCTCTCTCATTCGCTCACACTAACAAATCTTCACCAATTTAATTGGTAGCTGTCCATTGGACTGGTGTCTTCATTTTTGCTCAAATGTCATGGTTTTTTTTTTCTCACACACACCACACACACACACACACACACACACACACACACACACACACACACACACACACACACACACACACACACACACAGTATAAAGGTTATTGAAGTTCATTTAATGCACGTATGTACGATCAATGCACTCCCTATCCAAAGCATGATATTCGATAAAGGCGGATTTAATATTTTATTCCACCTTAATGTTCCTCAAGTATCAAAAACAAAAACCTCAAGGAACTTCCTATCAAGCATGTGAGTGAATGGCATATAAGACGGCTTTGACGATGGTATGTTTCTTTATGCGAAAAAAAATTCTCCGCTTTGATTTTGCCTGAGGTTATGGCGACATTTCGTTCATTAGCACTATATAGACGGAATATTTAAGTTAAATGCAGTCATTCATGTTTCGATTTCCATAATTTTTTTCCCCAAACATTTTGGTCTGATTCCTTACAAGTTCGTTATACAGGGAGGAAACCAGGCACAAAAGGTTGCTTATAACTAGGGCTGTCAATCGCACCACCTAGTTTAGGTTTATGGTACAGTGAAAACGTGCGGTTAATGTGTGATTCATCATGATACATCAAATATTTGTAATGCTCTAACTGTAACAGATGTTCTAATTTTATTTATATATATATATATATATATATATATATATATATATATATATATATATATATATATATAAAATCTCATAGGGCACGGTGGCTTAGTGGTTAGCACGTTCGCCTCACACCGCCAGGGTCCGGGTTTGATTCCCGTCTCGGCCATGTGTGTGTGCAGTTTGCATGTTCTCCCCATGCCTCAGGGGGTTTTTCTCCGGGTTCTCCGGTTTCCTCCCGGTCCAAAAACATGCACGGTAGGTTGATTGGCACCTTGGAAAATTGTCCCTAGTGTATGAATGTGAGTGTGTGTGTGTGTGTGTGTGTGCGCGTGTGTGTGTGTGTGTGTGTGTGCCCTGCGATGGGTTGGCATTCCATCCAGGTTGTATCCAGGCCTTAATGCCCATAGACGCCTGAGATAGGCACAGGCTCCCCGTGACCCGAGGGAAGATCGGATAAAGCGGTAGAAGATGAATGAATGAATGAAAATATAATCTCTCCCTTTAAAAACTGATTGATAATTTTTTAAATTTATTTTAGTCTGGAAATTCTTTTAATATTAGTAGTTTTTTGAATTGTAAAATATGGGACGTGGCTCCTTTAAGAATTCTGTTCCGGTTGCTTTTCCATATAAACTGGTGCTAATCTGGTGTTTAGGTTATACGGAAGCATTCACAAAGGAGAAATGTGCTTTATAATTTAGTTACATAATTGAATTGCAAAATAAATGTAACAGTAATTTCATTACAGTTACCGAGGAAAAAACCCGTAATTAAATTACAGTTACTTATGAAATTGTTAAAGATTTATATCGGAACATTTTCATGTAAACTCACTCCTTTAGACTACTGCATGGTTTTCAACTGAAATGCGATTTTGATTTGAACGATGACGATCTGCTGCAACTAATACGGATTTGTTGAATGCGACGCGCGTCCGTAAGGCCCCATACGGTAATATGCGCTAATATAGGGGAGTCTGTGCCTATCTCAGGTGTCTATGGGCATTAAGGCAGGATACACCCTGGACGGAATGCCAACCCATCGCTGGACACACACACACACACACGTTCATACAATAGGGACAATTTTTCCAAGGTGCCAATCAACCTACCGTGCATGTTTTTGGACCGGGGAGGAAACTGGAGAACCCGGAGAAAAAAACCCTGAGGCACAGGGAGAACATGCAAACTCCACACACACATGGCCGAGATTGGAATCGAACCCGGACCCTGGTGGTGTGAGGAAACCACACACACACACCCACCCACCCCCAGAGATCATTTCTGCCCACAATCTTTTGAAGTTATCCCTCTCTGTGTTAAACAGTTGCTCCACATATATAATATATGAGATACTGTGGATATTATGGATAAATTGATGTATGTTCATCCCACACATATATCGTTAATACAATGAGAAATTTCTTTGCAATAATCTCAGGGAAGCAATAATAATTAGTTACATGCGAAGTAACTTTTCGAACTATTTGTGCAGCCTTTCAGACGTTTCTGCCATCTGTTTTTCACCGCTGTTATAAATTCCATGTCATGACCTACACAATTCATTTCACTTAATATATAACTCACTCTGTGTGTGTGTCTGTGTGTGTGTGTGCGTATATATATAGATATATATATATATATATATATATATATATATATATATATTATATATATATATATAATATATTTATAACGGTGTTATGTAATTTAATTGGCAAGTAAACGTAGCAGAAATTTTTTACAGTTACTGAGAAAAAATGCATAATTAAAGTACAGTTCCTTATGAAAATGTTAACGATTACAAATAGGGTTACATCGGAACAATTTCAACCGAAACATGATTTTGATTTGAATGATGACTGAATGAATGCTGCAATTTGATTTTGAAAAATAGAACCGATTTTAGAACCGAAATAGAACTTTTTTTCTTAGAATGTTAACTTAAGGCGCCACCTAGTGGACAAATGAAAGCGGTTGAGAAGTTACACTGCTTCTTACATTTTGAATAGGGTCATTTGTAATCTGTAATCTATTACATTTCCCAACACTGAGTATTCTTGTAGTGCTAGAAATGATCGAGAAATGACTAAAGTGTCCTTTTTTTTTTTTTTTGGCGAATGAAGTAAATATATTCTTTACTTTATCCAGTGCTAACAATTATCCTTCAATTTCACTGTAGGGTTTCCACACCGATCAAGTACAGAATGAATATGTATTATTCAGAACACGGCATACTGTTTGGAACGAACACGTATTTACATTTTCTACTTATTTTCAAACTAGATTAGGAAGTAGAACTTTCCAAGAATAATGAAATTAAATTGGGCAAAAAAAAAAAAGAAAAAAGTCAGAAAAGTTTCCACTAAAGTTTCTACACCTAAAAATAAAATACAGAAAGAAATTCCGTCATATACAAACTCTAAACTCACTCGTCGTACTCGTGTGGCAAGAGACATCGCCTTGACTTAACCCTTTTGAGAAATGGTGGGTGTGTTGTAGCTAGGAAACCAATTTAGAGGCAAATTAGTAGAGACTGTTGTGCCTGACAACACATGCATATAAAGCGTGGTGTGACAACCAGTGGCAAAACTTGTATGCAATGATGACTCAAATTATTATTATTTTTTTTTTGGTTTACAAAAAAAACAACAAAAAAAAAGCAAGATGGTGAGAAGTACAATGTTGTCTATCATTCCCAGAAAGCAAACTAATAATGTCCCAGTGGCTCAGACTTGCCAACTTCATTGTTCATCCTGTAAATCTAATCTGAATTTGTTTTGCAGAACACAGTCTCAATTTATCAGTGATAAGAATATAATTCAGGGAAAGAATTTGGGAAAGTGCAACGAAATCCATTTTTATTTACAAAAAAAATACATAAATTATTTTAAGTTATCCGTTGAAATCAATCATGAAACAGGACCACAGTAAGGGGCACGGTGGCTTAGTGGTTAGCACATTTGCCTCACACCTCCAGTATCCAGGTTCGATTCCTGTCTTGGCCATGTGTAGGGGAGGTGTAGGGGAGGTGTTGGCTTAGTGGTTAAGGTGTTGGACTCTGCAACCTCATCACCTCCCGACCTGAAGATCGCAGGTTCAAACCCCACCACCAACACCAAGCTGCCACTAGTGGGCCCTTGAGCAAGGCCCTTAACCCTCAATTGCTCAGTTGTAAGTCGCTCTGGATAAGGGCGTCTGCCAAATGCCACAAATGTAAATGTAAATGTGTGTATGGATTTTGCATGTTCTCCCCCTGCCTTAGGGGGTTTTTCTCTGGGTTCTCCGGTTTCCTCCCGGTCCAGAAACATGCACGGTAGGTTGATTGGCACCTTGGATAAATTATCCCTAGTGTATGAATATGTCTGTGATTCTGTGTGTGTGTGTGTGTGTGTGTGTCCTAAGATGGGTTGGCATTCTATCCAGGGTATATCCTGCCTTAATGCCCATAGAAGCCTGAGATAGAGCGTCTATCTCACAGACTCCCCGGTGACCCGAGGGAAGATCGGATAAAGCGGTAGAAGATGAATGAATGGATGAGTTGTCATGTATTAGCATTAGCAGTTTATCATTATCAAACAGATGACGCGTTTCAAGTCATTCCAAGCGTGACATTTCCAAAGAGCCGTAAAGTAAATAAACACCGACCGGAAATGATGCAGATGGAAGCGTGTTAGGATTAGCGCACATGCGGTACAGGGAACCTCAAATGTTTCAGTGTGGACGAGTTTTGGGAACCGGTTGATGTGGAGGAAAAGAAAAATGAAAAGAAAAATGCCTTTTTTCAAATGTATACGGATTAGTGTAGACTTATCCTTAAATTCCAGAGCTCCATATTGTACCTTTGGCCACACCTACATGCCGTCCCTCAGTGTCTACTAAGTCATGTTTACAGATTTGCCTGCATTTTTCAGTGCAGTCACACTGTTCATTCCTCTGTATAATCTTTGCTTTGTTTTCTGGTTTTGTGAATTTCATTATATTCTTGTCCAACTCGGTTTAATCCGCTGTGTCGCCCGTCCCGCCCCCCCCTCCCCCCCCTCCTTTGGGCTTGTGGGCTTTATGGATTGTTTGCTTTTTCTCCGTTTTTGCATCGTTTTTGCTTTTGCTTGCGTCTGTTTCCATTCAACTTTCATCAAATCGTTGATTTTCATTCTGAGGTGTGAAACCAAGAAATACGATGTTCAAGTAACACAATGAAACAAGGGAATCGAATGAAAATGCTGCTCAGGCCAAATTATTATAACTTTAAATATCTGAATCGTACTTCATTTATTCATTTTTTTCTTATTTGACCAAACAATATGTTACAGTACATACAGTACAGGACACTTTTTCATGTAAATCCAGACAACTGAATCTTTATCCTGTGGAAGGAGTCCAGAATTGTGTAGGAGACAAATTTGAAACAATTTTATTCCTAACAAGTGACAAACGTGGTTACAATTAAACCAGTTGCGCAGCTACAGATATACACAGGACGATATCTCTTGGAACCCTGGCATATGAAGGTTGGTGCTCCCTGTGACTCTGCATGCAGATGTGTAGTGCCATCTATTGGAGTGTTACAAATCTGTGAATTGATGTTCCATCATCTTGAAGGGTTCAATTACTTAAGACATATGATTAATGGATGCTTAGCTGTTCATTTAAGCATATAAGGAATGATGGTACCAGGGATTCTTCATAATAAAACCAAAATGATAACATGATATATTAGCACAGTGCTTCTCCACTATTTTCTGATACGCCCACCCATACTCCGTACCCCGGACGATTTTGCACCTGTCACGCCCTCCCGCCCCCCTGGATAGAATTTATGCCCGTCAGCCCAAATTTATGTCTCCCATTGGACGACGAGGATAGGCTGTCTATGCATACATCGCTATAAATGCTTTTCCTTGTTTTTAAGTCATGTTACTCCCTGCGCATACTCCGACAATGAGAGCGCCACTGTAGTGGATGTGCAATTATACTTTATTCTGGTATGGCAGAAAAGCATATTTCCTGGGTTTGCCCCTGGGGGACTATTTGAGAACCACTGCATTATCAAAATGACACACAATATCCTCCATATAAAGGAACCACATGCCCCACTGCCTGCATAAAAAAAACACCCATTTCATGGCCACATGCCACATTTTTGATTATGCTGAACTAAGAGAAAGTATAGCAAAACATCTGGAATGCAACAATCCACGAAAATATAATTCTCGTTCACTCCAGGCGATTCAAATCCACATCCGGATCTCCTTTGGTCTTACAGGTCCCAAATTGTTGCTCTGGAGGCAACTATAGCATATCTCTGGACAATTAGCCATTCTTTTCGCCTCGCATCCGAACTGTTTATCATTCCTTCGCAAGATAAAAGAGGTTTTGCTCATTTGGACTCATACAGGTGCTTGTTCTGTCCCTTACACTGTTTATTTATTTATTGCTTTTGAGCACCATTCAACCTCTGCAAGCGAACCAGAACGCAGCTGCGCAAATTGCTTTCAACCTCCCACACCACAGTTTCCGTAGCCGCACTACCCCAATCAGATTTCTAACACTAATGCTGGCATGCAAACGACAAAAAAATAATAAAATAAAAAAAATGGACCACCAACCTTAAATCACTTCTACTTATACTACACTGCACTGAGCTCCCTCCAATCCTCCAGCACTGCTCAACCGCTCCCATTATCTCGCACAGTACAAAGGAAGGCATGCCAAATGCCAGAAATATAAATGTCACCGCACTAACCACTCAAATGGATCTGGCACTTTGTTTTACGGCGATCAGACGGAGTGACGGTGCAGTCCAAATAGTTCAAAAACAGACCGACCTTAACAGGTCACCAAACCCGAGGAACTGTACAGCTATCTTATTAGTGTTGCGCTGAAGGCTAACACTAAGAAAATGCACCTTTCCAAACGTAACACATGAGACATCTCATGGACTCTACCACTGCATATAATGCTGACAAATACAACCCCAGATTGGTTCAGTGTGTGAAAAAATAAATAAATAAATGAAAAGAGAATGCAAAAATTTGAAAACTCATATTTTAGAAAAAATAAACATATAGAAAGCATATCTAATATACTAATGGTACTATATGTAAGATTTTTATGAGATATTTAACGTTATTCTGAAATTGTTGCACAGTTTGTAGGCCCATCATTATTTCTGGGAGATTCTCTATCCATCGATAAAATGCACTATTTTTACCTGATCATATTACGGACCTTTTGCTAATTAACCTATTTAGTTGCAAAAATTGTTTTGCCAACTGTTTTGATAACAATTTATTAACACTTGCTTTTTTATTAACACTTGCCAGACATTTGCTGCCCTGTACCAGTGGTTTCTCAAATAGTGGGTGCGATGCCGGTGGGGGGGGGGGGGACGCACTAGAATGAAGTACAATTGCATACCCACTACAAAGAGGTGGCAGTGGTGCGCTCATTGTCAGAGTATGCGCAGGGAGTAACACGACTATAAATTAAATTAACCCCCCACCCACCCCAACAAAACCAAACCACCAGCATTTTGAAATACAAAAGCGCACCAGCCTATCTGCATCTCCGATGAGACATCGGATTGTGGGTTGGTTCGGGGTGACAGGTGGAACTTCTTCCCGAGCTGAGATTGGAGGAGGAGGGGGGATTGCGAAAGGTGTAACTTCAAAATCAGGTTTATTGGCCGAATGTGTTTACACACACAAGAATTTGATTTCAGCTGTTCTTCCTAGGGGGGGTGAGGCATAACAGAAAATAGCCCTGTCCCAACATTTCTGCGGACATTTCTGCAGCCATCAAATTCAAAATGACCATATTTTTTTTCCTTAACCTCATACATTTCCTCAATTTCAATTGTGAATAGAATATAGATTGATACGACTTCATTACTGAAATTAAGTAGATTGTTCTGTTATCACAGCTTTTTACTTTCAGTAATTACATTTTTGACACAAATATCTGTAGACTCTACTTCTTTGCATTTAAAATAACCGGCTCGTTACTATAGTATTTGTTTGTACGTCAATATTTATTCTCCTCGTTGTACGCTTTTCAACCCGCCAACAACATTTCTTGTCATTTTAACCAACCCCTGGTGTATCATTTTAAGGATATCGCGCACTTCAGACTGGCTTCCAAAGCTAACAATGAACAAAGCAGCAATACAACAAGAAGTTCAGCTATCGTGGATGAGACTGAGGGAGTCAGTGAGACATTCCTCATCACATGATCATCATCCTCCTGTCTCTGATTGGGTGGATTTTCAGCCTGGATTCGTTCCTTGGGTAACAACATTTAGAAATGCATTTTTTGTATTAATATGTTAATATAACGTGTGGTCTAGCTACCAGCGTGACAATAAAACAGTAATGGCTACTTTTTGCTTATATAACCTCAAACTTTAACTTGAAATTTTTTCAAAGATTTACGGCATTTGGCAGACGTCCTTATCCAGAGCGACTCCAGAGTGTAGTCAATAACTTATTTCTACTTAAGTGAAGGATGTGTGTGCTTTTACCACCGCCTTAGTACTTTGCCTCACTAATGGCAATAAATGTAAACATTTTGGCAACAAGGAATCGTCCAGAATTGCCCTTTGTCAAAATAAGCGTCAATTAACAAGTCGTGCCCAAGAAGTGACAAGGCATTGTAGTGCAGTTTACAGACAAACACAATGCGGCTGTACCAGTCTTTTAATCATTGATTACTCATACATTTAATACTTTCCCCCCCCATTTTATCCGGAATCACTTTTCTTTTGTGGTCAGGAAAGTGATCTATCTGGCTGCACTCCAAGTGGAAACACAATGTAACACTCGGTCCCCAAACCTATCATCTCCTAAGCACCTGGGACCACTTCACTTCATTGTTCGAGTAGATTGGGCTGGTAAATCTCCGGCGTGTTTTCCAAACCACACAGTTCACGAGTCCAACCTCTGCGTGACCTCGAAGGATTCTTGCCAACTGGTGAGTAATGCTGACGGAAATGTAGAAAGTAATACGAGGTGTTTATTTTCCAGTGCCAAATGTTTCAGTTGGGAGCACATGTTATCGAGGGGAGTTTGCTTTTGCTGGAGGCCTGGAGCCAAATCTCACCTAATAAGTGAACCTAATAAAAACTTTGGCCACAAACCAGACCTTAAATAAGAGTTCCTAGAACAATGTATCTGAGGTTGAACCGTACCTGGTGCTGTTGTTTTTGTGGTAGATACTCGTTGTTTTTAAAGCAGCTCAGCTCCTTTGTATCATAATATATTATGCATTGATCATTTAGTATCTTAGGAATCTTAGGAATGTAAACAAAGCCTCGGAAATCACCCGCAGTCATAATACAAGTGCATTGTGCTAATATTCATTTTAAAAGTCATCTGCCTCAAACTGCCTTCACAACTGCCTTTAGCCGATTCCCCATGATGTAATATTTAGCTGCGAAATGTGAAAACTATTTACCTCAGACTTTACTCCTGTAGTGCAAAAAATCTCACTACAGTGTGTCAGTAAATACTTTAGCACCATTTAAAAACATTTCTGCCACTCAACGCAGCAACTTTACCAAACCTGTCCCTTAAAATATCATCGTATGACTGTTCCACAGGGGTTTATGCTAAGGCTAACGAGGAAATGCATTGCTAAACTGCTTGTTCTCACCCAGCTACACTAACAAAATACCAGTTTGTGGGTTACCCCTACCTCAGATCACTTTATTATTATTATTATTATTATTATTATTATTATTATTGTTGTTGTTGTTGTTTGTTGCTATTATCTTCTTTTATCGGACCTCACCCACTACCAAATCAGCAGCTAGCTAACCAAACTATGGTCAGTTCAGATTAAATGTAGGTTTTCATTTAAATGTCTGAGTCTTACTTAAAATACATGAATATATTGTTTATATACATTTGTTTGCAAGTCTTTCTGCGGGAAAGGGCAGCATTAATAATACAGTAGTTGTAATTTAAATACGTTTTTCAAATATAAAGTAGGTTTTTTATAATTTGTATAATTTTTTTTATTGTGTCAATATTACTTTCATAATTAGAAATAATTATAATACCTTTTTTTTTGCATTATTGGAGCTTTATAACAATATCTAGGCTACATAATGACATCATAAAAATGTGGCCTCTGATTGGTGCCTACTCAGTATATTGTCCACTTGTTGTGATCAGAAGAGAAAATGAAATCATACGGATGAAGGAGAGAAAAAACACGCAGTCTGTTAGTTTTGCATACATTTTGGCATAAATTGCGATCATTTTTAACTTTAATTTTTAAGTTTAGGTAGCTAAGTTTGCGAAGAAATATCATGTGCAATTTTTTTTTTTTTTAGTATTTTTAAAATGCAAAAATACAGTAGTTTATTTTAATACATGGTGTGGTATTTTGTACTTTATTTTGATACACTTAAAGTTAAGGCGCGCGCGCACGTGTGTGTGTGTGTGTGTGTGTGTGTGTGTGTGTGTGTGTGTGTGTGTGTGTGTGTGTGTGTGTGTGTGTGTGTGTGTGTGTGTGTGTGTGTGTGTGTGTGTGTGTTTAAATAAGTACACTCCTTAGTTAGAAAAATAAATAAATAAAGGATGCCTGTGCATGCAAAATCACGTGCATGAGTGAATGTTGTTTAGTGTGAACTAAAGTGCGAGTGTGTGCGAGAGGCAGCGTAAGTGTGCTGGTGTGTAAAGAGGGTGTATTAAATTGACACTAACCTCGCAGGTGAGGCGAGGCTGACACAATGAGAACTTCCCACGGAGATATAACCCCCTTTTAATTAAATCTGGAGCTGTGGACTCGGCTGCCACTGTTTCTGTGTGTGTGTGTGTGTGTGTGTGTGTGTGTGTGTGTGTGTGTGTTGTGTGTGTGTGTGTCTAGCTGTCTGTGCCAGGTGTGTATGTGTGTCTCAAGCTCACAGTCCCAGCATTGACTAATGAGTTGTCCTGTTGGTACTCTGGTCACATCAAGAGCTGTGTGTGTATGTGTGTGACAGACTCTGGGGTGGAGGGAAGACAACTAATTGAAATTCGGGGACAGACTAACACACACACACACACACACACACACAAGTGCATGGACAGGAAAGGGGGAAGGATACACACTTGGGCCTCTCAGTCCAGCCATCACAAAACAGTGAAAGAGGCCATTGTGCTCTTTTATCAGAAGAGGTACCAGTGAGAGCGAGAGAGAGAGGAGGAAGAAGAAGAGAAAAAGAGCGAAAGACTCATGAAGTGTAATGAATGGAGAGAGGAAATAGGAGGATTTCAATTTAAAGCAATATCTCTCGGTTTTTAGAAGCGCTATAGAAAATACAGCCTTGATTTTCCTGTCGGCAAAAATGATGTTAGAGATGACAATACCGAAGGAAGAATAAAGGCAAAGCGGATCGGGTTCATCATACAGGACTTTTAACAAATACACTACACTGCTTGGACACCAAGGGGCTCGAAGGCGTCGCTTCGTCACTTTGTATAGGAGTAGTTTAAGAATGGATTTAGACTGTAATTAATATAGAATGGCTCAGGACCACAGTTTGTATGAACAGTTGTGTATTTAAGCACCTGATCAACAAACAGTGACTGAGGATGCGTTTCCGTTCGAGTCCGTTTCCTGTCACGGTTTCTTTCTTACACCATCTCGGGAAGTTTTTTTTCTTTTTTCTTACCCAAGTCACCACTGGCTTACTCATTAGGGACTTTAGGGCTTCAGGGCACTAAAGCATGCAACTTCATAACCTCTTTATCTCTGTCAAGCCACATTGGGAAAATGTCCATTGTTGAAGTGCTATAGATATAAATGTGAATCGAACTAAATGCTAACCGGCGAAGGTTTTGTGGTCATGTGACATTCAGAATTTTGAACTCGCTGTACAGATTCCGCCTTGTACAATGAGATATATTTCGGCTGAAAGTGAATTCTAATGGTATGTTTAAAATGATAATAATTTCGATAACTTAAATAAAAAAATAATGAATAAATAATGTTTTATGTTTTAAAAAAATACAAATAAATAACAGGTATAATTTGACTGATTTATGATTTGTAAAGATGTATTTACAGTAACCTTTGAATTTGTGACTTTTAGACACCTACAACACCAGGTTCAGTGTCATACTGTTACCAAATTCATCTTCTTTGTCTTTTTTTTTTTATTTTTTTAATCCCTCTTTACTGATGAGCCGGCCATTGATTGGACTGTGGAGATGATGAAAGGGATAAAAGAGGAAATGGCAATCTACAAAGCCATTGTGTCTGTGTGCTTTTTAATTTAACGTGTGAAATTAAACCTAATATGAACTAAAGCCAGAAACGGTCTTGTAATATATATATATATATATATATATATATATATATATATATATTATATATATAAAATTATATTTTATTTATTTATTTATTTATTTATTTGTATAAAGTACATGAAACTACCACTGGCCAGAATTTTAGCTAACAGACTTGTGGGCTGCTTAATTTTAAAGATTGTGTTATATAAATATATTAAGGATGGCATGATTCATCTATTCACATCGGCATGCAAATTACGATGTGATGAAACGAATTTTACAAAGTGTGCAACAGGAAACAATCAGCATTTGTACCAGGATATGTCGTGTTTTAACATATTCAAATCAGTGAAAATGGATTTACGTATATACAATGATTAATACATCTGCTGCACTTTTATTATTTAGGAAATGGGCAAGAGTTTATATGTAGATTGATTTCTTGACACCAAACATGGCAGGGGTAGCGCTTCCTAGAGAGAGACGCTAGAGATGCATACAATAACCATGCACTGAAGCAAAAAAACATTAGCAGATTAAAATATGACAAAAAAAGCTCTATCTTCCTAGAGAGAGAGAGAGAGAGGAGTAAAATCATGTAAACAGGCCATGTGTTCGAAGTCAATAGGCACAATTGCTGTTAATCTGAAATAAAAGCACAACCTTTTTAACATATTGCCTATATTATGTAATACAGACGTACAAAATTGTTGGAACCCTTTGGTCAATGAAAGAAAAAGTCTGTGAAATAACAAAAGTTTTAAAAAATCTATAAATGGAAACAGGTGTGAAAAAATGCTATGAACAAAGAACCCCTAGAAAACACAGAAAATTTCAAAAAATGGAAGTACAGGTGTTAATTATTTACTTTTGTGTTGTATGGTGATATGGTGTGTACGTCAATGAAGGAAATGCAGTGAATGAAGAAAAGAGAAATGGAAATCAAATCAATATTTGGTGTGAACACAAGGTCTTTACCTTCAAAACAGCAGCATAAAAAAGTGGAATCTTCAAGCCACTAGGTACACTTACACACAGTGTTTTGGAAGGAACTCAAATACTGATTTTATTACAATTTCAAGACTTCTTTTGTTCTTTTGTACATTGACAAAAATCACTATTTATATTTCTGAAATTATTATTTGTTTACAGCAATTTTTTGACATCAGGCTAAAACTTTTGCACAGTACTGTATCCTGCATCCATGTTTTTTTTATATACCTTTTTTACCATGTTCTTGTCAGATTTTACGATGATTTGGTTCTATTTTTCTTCATTGTATGGAAAGCTCTTTGAGATGTTCTTTTAAAGAACATGTTCTTTTATTATTGCTATTGTTAAACATTGATTGGTTTAGTTAGCTAGCTAGATAAGAGGGAGGGGCCCAGCCAGTGAGACAATGTAATATCTTTCTAAGCAATAAATAAAACAAAATAATTCTTTTGTTCGTTGCATTTTGTAAATTTGACGTGAAAAAAGCATTATATTTTTGACAGCATTCTTTGTTTACAGCACCTGCCTATATAGGACCTATATGGACCTCAATAAGAAAACTCCAACTTCTTCCAAGGTAACTGGATTAAGTTACATTATTTTTTTTTCCTGAGGTGTTTTTTTTTTTTTTTTTTTTTGAAAAATACTTTTCATCAACTTAGACTGGTCATGTAATAATTACGATGAGAAACCTCATATACAATCATAAAGATGTAAGAATCTTTTGTACCTGCCAAAACCAGTGAAGTGGGCTTAGCTAGTGGGTTTGACAGGTACGTATGCACTCTCTGTCATTTCAAGAGGGAAAAAAATGCAGTGGCATTTATTTATTTATTTATTTATTTATTTATTTATTTATTTATTTATTTATTTATTTTACTTTTACCACAAACCAAAAAAAAGCCAGCCTAGAGATGTCTGATCCTATTCAAGTCATCCTTAAAAAGATTTCTCTAATACATGCTGTACATTTGTGTAATCTGCATCTGTAATGCACAACCTTATAAACTTCAGTAAATTATATATTTGATATATCATAAATCTGTAGAAGGAAAAAAAAATACACATAATAACTACTTTGACTATGTGACGGTTATAAAATACCGTTCCTCTATATCGCTCACTCTTTATGCATTTAACGGCTTGATAAAATTTTCGACTTTATGTATTCGCTGTCATTACTGATATTAGCCACAGTAGGTAGTTCTTTATTTCCAGCCACTCTGTGTCTTTGTGAGTGATAGCAGGTATCAGTAAGCACCTTCCTCTGTGAGGAGATGAGTGGACATATTGTGCCACTCCAGAGCAGCTTAACTTAATCAGAATGGTCCTAAATCCATTCAAGCCGGGCGGGAGGTCTCGAGGGAGCTGCGCGATCAGATTATCATCTCTAATTGGATGAATTCGTCCCTGCCGTCTCTCGAATTACCCGTAAGTCCATTCCCTTGTCATGGATGCCACTGCATTGCTACCAGAGTTGATGAATATTGAGTGGCTGTGGGGTGGGGGGGGGGGGGGGGGGGGGGGGGGGGGGTCTACCGTCAAACCTACATACACCCTTTAGGCACCCACTTAGAGCTTTAAGAAAGTGTAAATCATCGTCACCTGTGTGTTTTTGAGCTTCAACTCATTTCGGAAATGTATGTTTGTAAATAAGTTCAGAACATGGGGGTGGAGTTTTCATGTTCTCCTCGTGCCCAAGCAGGTTTCCCCCAAGTCCAAAAAACATGCACGTTTGGCACCTTGGAAAATTGTCCCTAGTGTGTGAATGGGAGTGTGTGTGTGTGCGCGATGGGTTGGTATTCTATACAGGGTGTGTCCTGATTGGATCCCCGAAAATGCCTGAGATAAGACAGGCATAAGTCGGATAAAGTGGTAAAAAATGTATGAATGCTAATCGTCCTCCTGGCTATATGTATATATATATGTGTATACATATACATATGTGTATACATATATATATATATATATACACACATACACACGCAGACACACTTCTACACTAATGTCACGTTCTATAATGTTTTTTTTTTTACCCTAATGCATCCTGTATCTGTCACCATGTGTGAGGGCATGTACGCCTAAGAGAGAAAGAGGATGACACAGAAAGAGAGCAATATAGATGTCTGCATTAACCGTACCTGTGAGTGTTTAACTTCGACAAAGACATTAAGTGAAATGGACTACAGAGTACAGAAAATGTCATGAATCTCTCCTCTGCTAATTAGAGCAAAGAGACATAGGTACTGCATTGAAATCTGTGTCCGTGACTGTGCAGCATTTTTTGGAACATCAAGAAGTTAGTGAATTTGTTTCCTTTCGGCTAATAATAATTACTATTAGCTGCCATTCGGTTTGAAGTGATTTTGTCTTTCGAACCATGAGGGAAAAAAGGAAAAAAAAGTATCCAATAGTCTAAATTCTCTTCCATACACAATGTTATAGCTACTCATATCTAGCATATGTTTATAGATTTTGTACACCATTTTACATATATTTTTGCTTCAAGATAAAATGAGAACGCTTTTAAACTGCTCTTTGGAAATAAATTCACTTCTTGCTATTAATCACCCCTTTTTAACATTTAACATGCATCGACACTGGCAGATACCAGGGAAACACAAATGTCCGTGTCGAGACATTTGGGTGAAAATATTACCTACTGACATTGGCTCAGATAAAACTACAGTCCTTCTTGGGATGCTCAAGCCTGACTCAGGTGTGATATTGTGCATGTTCATGTAGTCTACTGTATAAGACGGTGGGTGGTGAAGGACTGAAATGCATAGTGCATATGATCGCAGTATTGGAGGGTTCAATGTAAAGCAGGACGATGTGTCGTATAAATTGAATCCCGATTTTGGATAGAGTGTGAAAATGTGTGAAAATGTGCTCTGACTTTGTCGCTCCGCTCCCTGCCCGATGACTCTCTCCTCGAGGATGTTGTTTCTCGCTGTTTTATTATCTTCACCGGACGGAAATGAGCAAGCTGATTACTCATCAGGTATATATATATATATATATATATATATATATATATATATATATATATATATATATATATATATATATACCGCCAGGGTCCGGGTTCGATTACCCGGTTCTCGGCCATATGTGTGTGGAGTTTGCAAGTTTGCATGTTCTCCCCGTGCTTCAGGGGTTTTTTTCTCCGGGTTCTTCCGGTTTCCTCCCGGTCCAAAAACATGCACGGTAGGTTGATTGGCACCGTGGAAAATTGTCCCTAGTGTATGAATGTGTGTGTGTGTGTGTCCTGCGATGGGTTGGCATTCCATCCAGGGTGTATCCTGCCTTAATGCCCATAGGTTCCCCGTGTCCTGAGGAAAGATTGGATATAGCGATAGAAGATGAATATATATATATATATATATATATATATATATATATATATATATATATATATATATATCTCAAATCCAACCACCCTTGAACATGGGGCCTTAACCTTTCAACTGCTCAAGTCACTCTGGATAAGGGTGTCTGCTAAATACTTATTATTTAATTGTTAATAACAATACTAAACTTATTAAACTTATAACTAAACTATTTTAGTTTTATTTATCTTAACTTTTATTTTAAAAGAACATCTCAAAGTGTTTTCCATGAGCAAGCCCTCAATTTGCTCAGTTGTAAGTTGCTCTGGATAAGGGCGTCTTCCGAATGCTGTGAATTGCAAATGAATGCAAAGCGAGGGCTTATGATATCGCCATGCATCTAATGTCAGTTGGTCATTTTCCAAGCTTACTATAAATGTATGGGTTCCCCCTGGACTTTTGGGCCTGTGGAGACACGTTCCCTTTGTCACAGCACAAAGCCAGTGGCCTGCTTAATGAATACAAATCTCACCTGCAGTACAGGGATCAAATCAGTTTTGATGGATCTTGTTTGACCTTGTTAAATTCCATTTTGCCATCATCTTTTGGAGCCAAGGCCTTATCAATCACAAACGCCAGCGAGTAACTGATCTAATAGAAGTTTATTGAGGCATAAAAGTAGACCCTTTTAATGAGAAAATGCTGTTATATTACAAATGCTTTTCAATGGAACAATATTTTGATTGATTGTTGAAATTATGATGCACATGTAATGCCCCCGAAAGCCTGGTTTACACTAATGTGTTTGCACAATGGACAAGCCTGTGTTCCTGGGGCTTCATAACATTTCTTGATGTCCCAGTTCACAAATGTCTAACTCAAGATGCATTCCGGCTGCCTCGACACAGCTGACGGTGTCAGAATCCTTCCATATTTGGCTTATTAGCTCTTCTCTGCTACGACTAAATCACGTGCCTTGCAGGATACGGGGCACCTTAGACACATCTCCAAGCTTGGCCCAAGCGTGAACTCTCTGAATAGAAACCTTAAAATCAACTCGTCTACTTATCGACTTGAACTCGACATATTGTGAATGATCCATTATTTCCAATTCAAACTGCTTCCAAGAACGCTAGACCTGCATACAATAGCCATTCACTGAAGCAAAAAAACATTAGCAGATTAAAACATGATAAAAAAAAGCTCTATTTGTTTGAAAAAAATGTAATGTAATATTGGCAGATTATTGTTTCTAAAGGGGCTTAGTGGTTAGCACGTTCGCCTCACACCGCCAGGGTCCGGGTTCGATTCCCGTCTCGGCCATGTGTGTGTGGAGTTTGCATGTTCTCCCCGTGCCTCAGGGGGTTTTTCTCCGGGTTCTCCGGTTTCCTCCCGGTCCAAAAACATGCACGATAGGTTGATTGGCAACTTGGAAAATTGTCCCTAGTGTATGAATGTGTGTGAGTGTGTGTGTGTGTGTGCCCTGCGATGGGTTGGCATTCCATCCAGGGTGTATCCTGCCTTAATGCCCATAGACGCCTGAGATAGACACAGACTCCCCGTGACCCGAGGGAAGATCGGATATAGCTGTAGAAGATGAATGAATGAATTAATTAAAATATTGGCAGATTATTATTTCTAAGCTTTAATTTGTAGAAAGAAGCAAAAAGAAAAATAAGAAAACGTGAAATAAGTATTAATGCAGGAAGAAAGGTTGAAAATGAGCAAGTCTTTGGCTCACTGTAATTATATAATTGGTATTGGATCATTTTGACTCTATTCATGACATTTTCACTTGCTAAGACGTTTCCTTGCTAAATGGGTCATCAACCTGTGCTAGTAACCTTAGTATGTCCAGCAGCGATATAACTCTTCCGCGTTTCTATCAAAATGCATGACGCATGACGCGTTTCCATTAGGCGTATTTTCAATGTACGCATGGTTGAAAATTGGTCGGCATCAACCTACAGTTAATAGTCTAGCTAGGTCTCAATTCGTAAGTTCTAATGTTATGACCATCACAGTACGATTTGCTTTATTTCTACTTGTCCCACGCGTTGATAGTACCAAGCTTTCTTTGGCTACGCGAATTATTCGTTCATTCTACTTTTTCCAGACATACGTTAAAATATGCAGTAGAAACAATCAACTCATTTGCATGAAGTCAACATTTCCCCTAGGGAGTGTTGGGAAGGGTTACTTTGGAAATGTAATAGGTTACAAAGTACTCTAATCAGTTACTTTCATTCGTCCACTAGGTGGCACTTTAAGTTAACCTTCGAAGGAAAAAAGTTTCAAACCTGAGAAAAACAACAACAAAAAAAAAACGGTTCTATTCTTCGAAATAAAACAGACTGTCATCATTCAAATCAACATCGTGTTTCAGTCGGAAATCGTGCCGTAGCCTAAAGCACTGATTTTACGTGAAATTGTTCCGATTGAACCCTGTTTGTAATCGTTAACATACTGTAATTTAATGACACATTTTTCCCCCCTCAGTAACTGTGACAAATTACCGTTACATTTATTTTGTAATTAAATTATGTAATGCCGTTATTTGTAACTAGTTACTCCCCAACAGTGTCCCCAGATCAGGAGGCGTCTTAAACATTAAAGGGATAATATTGTAATGTACAGTATATCCTATACAACTTTTAATTTAATAAGAGAGGAAAAAAAACAAACGTCAGATAGAAGCAGCTTTCTAATAGTCAGGTTTCTGTTGTATTCAGAGCATAATGCAAGGCATGGCCCTGGGTTGGTCATCAGAGTTATATGTTTTCATAAACAACGGAGAAGCACATATAATTTGTATATGCCATAAGATTTGCTATCTGGTATCTTTGCAAGTGTCCATTTTTAAAAAGCCAGATTGTTATCGCCTGCTTTCAGCGTATCATTACGGTGGCCTTTCCAGCACACGAGATGCACTGATCAGTGCCACCATGAATGACTGGGTCAACCTGACTCTGGTATGACTCACACTGGTGTATTTTTTGGAGGACAAAGAAGAAAGGGAAAGTTGATTCTTTAGGCTTGACATAATCAGTTTTACATCTTTAGGCTTTATATTCCAAAAATGTATAAAAAAAATAATCCTGTAGCCTATTGAATAATCCTACAACTAAACCCAAATGACACATTTTATCTTTTTATCTCACATTTTGTTTTGCATCATTATAGTGTGCCTGAATTGCATGGTAATTGTAGATTTTCTGTAACCATGCATATGCAACCTCAACCATTACATTCATTTAATATTCCTTCTCCGTGACAGAAAAAAAAAAAATAAAAAATATATATATAATATATATATATATATATATATATATCCGATCCGCTATATCCGATCTTCCCTCGGGTCACGGGGAGTCTGTGCCTATCTCAGGCGTCTATGGGCATTAAGGCAGGATACACCCTGGATGGAATGCCAACCCATCGCAGGGCACACACACACACACACACACATTCATACACTAAGGACAATTTTCCAAGGTGCCATTCAACTTACCGTGCATGTTTTTGGACCGGGGAGGGAAACCGGAGAACCCGGAGAAAAACCCCCCTGAGACATGGGGAGAACATGCAAACTCCCACACACACATGGCCGAGACGTGAATCAAACACCGGACCCTGGCGGTGTGAGGCGAACATGCTAACCACTAAGCCAACATGCCCAGTCACATATATATATATATATATATATATATGATATATATATATATATATATATATATATATATATATATATATATATATAATATATAATATATATATGCACATGTATGTGCTTGTGTATTATATTACTGATAGTAAAGCATAATTTGAATGCTAGTAGACATTTTAATGAACATACTTTTCATAAATATGTAATGTTTTTTTTAAACCAAACTATGGTAACTCTATGTATTGGCAAAGCAGCACAAATGTACAGGATTATTCTAAATAGTCCATTCTCTTAATTTTATAGCTTTTCTCTCATCCTGAGTGTAAACTTAAGATAGCATTATCTATCAGTCAGATTTCAGCCATCGAATCATATGTAGTCGTTTGAGCATAACATGCATTTTGCTTGAAGCTCTTGTTTTAACCAATCAGATTGCGAGTTTCTTGGGCCATTGAGCAGGTGTATAGTAATATTAACATTTTTAAGTCCTTTGATTGGTTGGTCATTTGTGGTTTTATTTTCATTCCGTAGTGACTGACCATGTACAAGACATCAATTTGGCTGTAGATATATTTACGTGGTTATTTACAAGAAAAGCTATACATTGTGATGAAAGGAAAGCCAAATCAGTTTGTCAGTCTTTTTTTATTAACCATTTAAATGTTTGCATTTTCTTTCATAATAGAATTTTCCAAAAAAAACAAAAAAAAAAAAAAACATTTTGCCTTTATTTCACAATCCCCGGCAACCAGGAGTCGTTTTTATTGACGCTTCTGCTAGAGATCATGTTATGTGGTTGTGGCTTCAGTGAAAGGAGACTCACCTCTATGTCTCTCTTTCTCTATAATATAGTTGATTTCAAAAGGCCTGACGTCATGATTGTATTGAGAAGGGCGGGCAGGTTCAGCTCGGACACCGCTGACGATGTGAAACGCGCGGCCTGTCACTGGTACCAAATATATCCCTGGTGTTATGTGGGAGGCATTCGGTCTGTTATTTAATTCATAGTTATTCTATTAAACTCTAAACAGGTGCATAATAAACAAAAACATATGACATTTGTTCCCTGGAAAACACTTATACAAACGGGTACAGATGATCCATATCTTACTCGATCCGTCAAATACCGTTGAACAAAAGCACACTGCTAGAATCAAGGCTTTACTCTGCATACATCAATGTGTTAATGACTCACAATGCAACCAATCAGAGGATTTCATTATATTCAGTTTCCCATTGTTATTGCATTAGAACGATCGGTGCTTATTTGAATGATACTCGGGATATATTAAATTAATTACGGGAGCACAACAACCTATTTGGGGCGGGGCCTGAGAATTACCCCCACGCCGCATATGACCCCGGTGGGCTTTAAATAAGCGTCCGGAAGCTTTCAGCATGCTAATACTGTATTTAGATAAGCCGTATGAGTCTAATGCACCACTCACGCGCATCAAACCTGTCAAATTCATTAGTAGTACACACAGAAAAAAAATTGTGTACATGACTGTGTTTTTTTTTAAACAATACTATGAGTGTTAGCAGAGATAGACTGATAGAGAGAGCGAACGAAAGATTGAAAGAGGGTAAAAATAATAAGCGGTTTGTCATAACAGCTACTGATATAACCATACAAATTCACTCCCACACTTCCCGATGTGAGGAAAAAGGTCTGTTCTGGTTTAGAGTGCCCTCTTGTTCGACTTTTTTTCTTTTCTTACATGTATGTGTATGTGTGTGTGTGTGTGTGTGTGTGTGGTGTGCGTGTGTGCGTGTGTGTGTGTGTGTGTGTGTGTGGGAGAGATGGTTATGCAACAACATCCGGAAATAAAGTCTCCGCACTCTTAGACTCTCTTATAGATCGAAGTATGAGCATGATGATGATGATTAGTAGTAGTATTATTACCTGTTACAACATTATTAATAGTTTACACACATACACATTATTTCCAGTATCTCTAATGATGCCTTCTAGGTTATTTTGGTGTATCCCTTGTTTGTTTGTTTGTTTGTTTGTTTTTTTTTGCCATTGACCTAAATTTTTATCTATGCAGTCCTGAGTGTGTTTACAAAGCGTGGCAAATTCTACACCTCGGTGTGTCTGTAACAAATGTTTGCATAAAATATTGCCTACAGACATGTATCCATCTGCCGACCGATGTTCACGCCTCGTCCCACGTGGTTTTTAAATCCCGTATACAAAAGAAATATATATAATATAAAATATAAAATATAAAATATGTATAGAACATACAGTACGGAATGCACCCGATTCTAAACATATATTAAGAACTATTTTTTTGTGTATGAGTTTATCATCCACACAGTATATTTGATTCACATTAAGCATTTGAAGTGAAATAAATTTCTTTCTTTTTTTCTTTTTCTCTTTTTTTTTTTTTACTCCAGGAAACCGCTTGGCACCGGATCGCGATCGTATGGTGTGTGTGTGTGGCGGCGCTCAGAACAGTTGTACTCGAGTGTATATCGGTAAGTTCCTTTCTCTCTGTTACATCCACCGTCTAAGCCAGGAGTGTCCCGTCTTTTCCACTAATAATTTCCGACCAATCAAAATCCATGCCGTTTAAAAATGAAAAGCATCCCATTTAAAAAAAAAACCCAGCGTTTAAGGGTTTGGCAAACGATCTTTTCCCGGTGAACAAAACACCATAAAAGCGGGGGAGGCGAATTTCTAATTCGAGCTCGAACACACAAAAAAGCCCCCAAAAAGCCTCCGTGCACGCTCATCGTGTGAGGCAGGACGAAACGAGGTTATTTCAACTTATTCATTTGTGTTTTCTTATCCAATACCTGCACTGAAATTCTAGACGCCTTCCCATTTCTCTCTCTCTCTCTCTCTCTCTCTCTCTCTCTCTCTTTTCTCTCTTTCACACTCACTTTCTCAGTGTGACTCTGGAGAGGCTATCACTTCTGTTGAAAGCAACTGACGTCCTGACACTATCTTCCTTTAGCCTGAAGGCCCCTTTTGCACCTCCATCTTTCCTGCTAACAATGCACCCGAGGTGCTCTGAAAGCACTCTGTCACCTCGCCGCAATAATCTTTTCCCTCTGACTTCATTACAATGGGGGCCCTAAATATGGACTCCACCTGCCAGCCTAGCTTGTCAGTTGCACGTTTAAAGAGAAAGACTCCTAGGTGTAATGCACGTGTGTCTCCAGGTATGTGTGTGTGTGTGTGTGTGTGTGTGAGGACGATAAGGGTAATTAATAGCCTCTCGCGACACTGAAGTTTGACTGATTTAAATGCCAGGAGAAGGATAATTAGTAAACATGCTCACCTCGCACACACACACTCACACTCACACACACACTCAAATGCTCAACATTTGGTGAAACATTAATTAATTGTGGACGAATTATGGGCTTTTTTCATAATGATTTATATTTGCGATTTTTTATGGAGCGAGAAATGCCTTATTTCTTTTTTTTTTTTTTTTTTTTATTTAACAGCAATTATTTGTTTTGCTCACATCATACCAGTGTAACATCTGTTTTCATAATTCTTGGCTTTCCAAAAGTTAAATACTCGTATCTACGCTGGCTTTTTTTTTTTTTTTTTTTTTTTTTTTTTTTTTTAAACTTTAGTATTTAAGTGGCCGGTTGTAGTGGCACTCTGGGAACCTCGCATCATATAACCTCGATCGCTCTAATGCAATAACAATGGGAAACTGAAAATAATGATATGAAATGCTCTGATTGGTTGCATTGTGAGTCATTAACACATTGATGTATGCAGAGTAAAGCCTTGATTCTAGCAGTGTGCTTTTGTTCAACGGTATTTGACGGATCGAGTAAGATATGGATCATCTGTACCCGTTTGTATGAGTGTTTTCCAGGGAACAAGTGTCATATGTTTTTGTTTATTATGCACCTGTTTAGAGTTTAATAGAATAACTATGAATTAAATAACAGACCGAATGCCTCCCACATAACACCAGGGATATATTTGGTACCAGTGACAGGCCGCGCGTTTCACATCGTCAGCGGTGTCCGAGCTGAACCAGCCCGCCCTTCTCAATACAATCATGACGTCAGGCCTTTTGAAATCAACAATATTATAGAGAAAGAGAGACAGAGAGCTGAGTCTCCTTTCACTGAAGCCACAACCACATAACATGATCTCTAGCAGAATCTCTAGCATTAATACAAAATGAATGGATCCAGGCTGAACATCCACCATATCTAACACGAGTAGAAAATATATTATGAGGGTCATGTGATCAGGAATGTCTTGTCATTTCGACTACATGTAGCTGACGCAGTACGCAGTGAAATGAGACGACGTTTCTTGCAGAACCCTGGTGCTGCGTTAAACAACATAGTCACATCACAACATAGAGCTACCGAACACAGAGATGAGGACTAGACTAAGTCGTCCTAGCCACGTAAAGTGCATCGTAGCGCAAAACTAAACCGAACAGACAACATGAGACAAAACAAGTACACAAACACAAAATAATGGTGGGAATGTTTACTTATATAGCTTACAGATTACAAATGATCCTATTCAAAATGTAATAAGTAGTGTAGCTTCTTAACTACTTTATTAAAGTAAGATAGGCACAGGCTCCCCGTGACCCGAGGGAAGATCGGATAAAGCGGTAGAAGATGAATTAATTAATTAATTAAAGTATATGATGACTTTTTGATTACTTTCATTTGTCCACTAGTTTCCCCATGTGCCTCAGGTTGCACTCAGAAAAAGTGGGATGTGTGTGTGTGTGATTGTTCAAAATTAAGCTGTATGGAAAAATCGAATTGTTGACGGGGGTCGTGGTTGTTCAAAATTAAGGGTGGTCTTTGGGGTGGTCTTTGGGATTTCTAATCTTTAGTATTTTCAAAAGTATCTGTACACATTACACATTTTCAGGTAACTGTAACTGATTACTGTTACTTTCATGTGTAATTAAATTACGTAACGCCGTTACATGTAACTAGTTACTCACCAACACTGCCTATTATCTCTCTCTCACTGTTTACATACATATATATATATATATATACCTTCATTTATTTATTTATATTATATACAAATAATAATATGTAAATAAATAATAAACATTAGTGACAGTAAGGTGCAAAAGAAGCGATTAGATCATATATATTATATATATATATATATATATATATATATATATATATATATATATATATATATATATATATATATATATATATATATATATATATATATGTATGTAAACAGTAGTAACAAACAGTAACAAAACAGTAAAGACCAGCACACACCAAAAAAAGCTTATATAAGCCAGTATGAACAATTTCAATGCAATATCTCATCCATGTTAGCCTTATAATACTTATTATCTTCTGCCTTGCTTGTTGTTACTTTTATAAGCTAGCCTACGTCTGTGGTGCGTGAAATTAAGTCGATGTGCTGAAAACGGTGACACGGTGATATTGTGTGAAAATATTGACATTTCACCAAATAGATTAGAACTAAAATGACTGTATATATATATATATATATATATATATATATATATATATATATATATATATATATATATAATAAGTAGAAATTACAGATATTTGTGCCAAAAAAAAAAGGAAAATTGTGAAGTATCGATACTAGAAAAATCTATCTAAATACATTAACAAAGTATTTGTACTTCATTTCTTCCTACTTAGGGATTACAGTCCAGGGTTTAGTGAGTAATTTAAAGGTACAGTAATGTAGGATGATATTATTATGAAGCAAATCATACCCGGTTCAGGTATTATGTCATGGTTTCTAACCTCACCTTATCAATAATATCTATTTTATACCGCGCGCCACGCTCCTCCACCGTATATGTATAAATGATGCACACATCAGTGTTGGTGCGTAATCACAATCGCTGAAAGAATCATCATCATTGTCATCATCCTGCAATCTCCAGGCTTGTCAGGACACCTATTATAGCAGTGTTATGTAGCCTGTTGGAGGGGGGGGGGTATTACTGACCTTTACTTTATAAATCGCCTTTTTCAATCCGTTCCCTCCAGCAAAAGACTCTTAAATTAGAGCAACCATGAGCTCACAATAATCATTTTACAGAGCGCTGAACATCAACTATAGAAGACACTTTCCCTTCAAACCCAATGTGCACAGTCGGATCATCTGTGCAAAAAATGTACTATATAGTAGGATTGTACAAATACCAAACTTTATATCCTATTAAAAAAAGAAAGAAAAAAAAAGTGGTTAAAAAGTATGTTTTATTACAATTCCGTCACTAAATTTCACATTTAATGAAAGTTAACATCATTACAAGTAAACGACCTTGTTGCTTCTGGATATAAGCCTTCACCAATATCATGGGATTACAAAAAATACCGATGTATGTAAGGTCGTCTTACCGTACCAGATAAATAGAAACCCCACTGAAAATCTGCTGCTGCGATGGTTTCAATTATCACCAACCCTAATATCCAAGAGAATTCCTCAAATCTTAATATTTGAATATTGCTAGATTTACAGGTCACTCTTTAAATAGAAGCAAATTTGCGACATTGTGACATTTGTGATTAATTGGTACTAAAGGTCATCCCCTGACAAACATGCTCGCGTGACACTTACATGGTTTTAATCTAGCGCGGAACATCGTACAAATTGTCGTGTCCGTGCGAGGTCAAGTGCAAACTGTCATCCAAGTGAAGATTTTTTTTTTTGTTTGTTTTTTTTTTCCTGGAATTCTTTTAATTCATGTAAATATTCAACGCGATTCTACTGTTCTCACCAGTATTTAGCATTTAGTGGAGTTCGGATGTTGTATATTATGTTTTAAAATACAAAAAAAAATACATACATTTTTGCGTATAGAAAATATTTTCTCTTGAACCACTTGAACCATTTTGTCTTGAACCACTTTGTATTTGTGTTTTTAAATATACAGTAAATGATATCAGCTAGTTTTTCTATTTGCTATATTTTGTGTGCATCCGTGCAAATGTTCATTCATTCATTCATTCATCTTCTATCGCTTTATCCGATCTTCCCTCGGGTCACGGGGATCCTGTGCCTATCTCAGACGTCTATGGGCATTAAGGCAGGATACACCCTGGATGGAATGCCAACTCATCGGGCATTGGGCATTTTCCAAGGTGCCATGTTTTTGGACCGGGGGGAAACCGGAGAACCCGGAGAAAAAACCCCTGAGGCACGGGGAGAACATGCAAACTCCACACACACATGGCCGAGACGGGAATCGAACCCGGACCCTGGCGGTGTGAGGCGAACCAGCCTTTTCAGATGTGCACTTAATATTAATAATGCTATATTTAAAAAAAAAAAAAAAAATATATATATATATATATATATATATATATATATATATATATAATAATTGACCACCCAACTATAGCATTATGTACTTTTTGAAATTCGTTTCCACATTGCTTTTATAGTTACTTACCTGGGAAGAAACCATAAGGGAGAAACATGGTTTCCATTCCGAATATGGAAATAAACATTATGTGTTTGTTGAGATATTACAATAAGATGTGGGATTTTGTTGGGATCGTTTCGTTTTCATCGAATCATAAGGATCACGTATTTTAGTTTCTGCACGCGTTCTAATAATAGTCTTCATTTGTCATTCAAATTATTGCTAATAAAAGTGGTAAATTGTTGAAAAGCCAAAAGGAAAACTGTCTAATTAGTTGATTTTCCATGGGGTTTGTGTGCGATTAATATTCCCCTCATACATCTGATTAACTACTTACAGTATATAATGAGAAAATAACAGTGAAATTAACTAATTACTAATTTTTTTTTTTTTTTTTTCCCCAGTGTAACCATTTAGTTCGGAGAAGCATAACCCTAACACTGTCTGGAAAGGTCACGATAAATGACTGTGAACATTATTCCGCATTTAACTATTTATCCTGAGTGGGAGCTATACATTCCAAAATATATAGTGTATCATTTCTGTTAAATCAGTAAGGCGTGTTTGTGTAAACAAAATGCCTTAAGGCGAAGTTTACTCTGCTCTTATATACCCATGTCCTGCACACACCATTCCATCCTCAGGATCTTTACTGTGTACCGGCCTTCACGTAGCGCTAATTGATAAATACCTTGCTAGCATTACTCGAACACACTGCCTGATAGGAGTAAATGGAGTTGACACTTACGGTCTTCATTCATAGCTACATCAATTTCACTAAGAGAGGCTCTGTAGCAGTTTGTATGAAAGTGGTTACACTTGCTTTCAGAAAACTGCCTCTTAGATAAGTATCTCCCCTCAGCCGCCATTGATTTATAGCATTTTGGTGAATTATGAACATGATATTTCTCTTATCTAGAGTGAATTAACCTCAAATCATGGTCCATAAGTGCTTTTTTTTTCCCCACCCCATCACAGGCACTGTGTTAAAATCTTAACCTAACCTGTATTGACGCTGGGTAGCTTGAACGCTAATACAATAAAACAACACACAATTGTATATCGTATACAGTTTTATTGGTTATAAAAGCGGTTCTGTTTTTCCATCGTAATGTGATCTTGAATTCTCATGAGTTTTTAAGATGCTGCCGTAGGTGTTGGCTAGCCGAGTGGCTAATATTAGCCGAGTGGAACTTAGCTATGACTGATACTAATAATGGGTTATTTATGCACGAGTCGTTTATTTGAAGAGGTTTAAAGTGAATCAGGAGAACGAGCCTTCTTGAAGAGTGATTCATTCATTTTGTACTCAATGCACTTGAGCAAAACATTGCAAGATCCATGTTATCCATGTTCTACGTTCTGGGTCCAAGTCGTGTGTATATATATATATATATATATATATATATATATATATATATATATATATATATATATATATATATATATATATAATTTTTTTATTTTTCTTTCATTCAATCTTCTACCGCTTTATCCGGCTTTTCTCTTGGGTCGCGGGGAAACCTGTGCCTATCTCAGGCGTCTTTAGGCATCAAGGCAGTTATGGAATGCCAACACATCGCAGGGTGCACACACACACACACACACACACACACACACACTGACATTCACACACTAGGGACAATTTTCCAAGGTGCGTAATCAACCTACCGTGTATGTTTTTGGGCCGGGGGGTGGAAACCAGAGAACCCTGAGAAAAACCCCCCTGAGGCACGGGGGAGAACATACAAACTGCCACATACACACACACATGTCGGAGGTGGGAATCAAACCCACAACCCTGGACTTGTGAGGCAAACGTGCTAACCACTAAGCCACCGTTCCCCCCCCTATATACACAGACGTACAAAATTGTTGGTACCCTTTGGTCATATATATATATATACAAAAGTATATATATATATATATAGACATTGTTTTTCATGCTTCAACAGAATATGTATATATAAACAGGCATACAAAATATATATCAGGTGCTTAGATGTCAGAAATGTTAAAGGGTGCCTTTTCCACTAAACCAATAGTAAGGATGAAGAATGCTACTGACACAGACCTTCATTTCAAAGTGTTAACATTTAATATTATATTTACATTTTTCTTTAAGCTTCATTTTTTCTTCTTTGCCAAAATGTAAATTAAAGCTTTGTGGCTTTTCAATATAAGTTAATTTGGACTCCCACTTTGAAAAAGCTGTGAGGAAGAAAAAAAAAGAATGAAATTCTTCTTCTCTCTCATTAGAGGTCATTCATTTTAAAAGCATATGGCCGACTTGTGCATACTGCAGAAGCATCAGTATTAACCTCATCAAATGATCCTGTGATGTCATTGCATTTTTGTTCACTTTTTCTTTGCGTTATAGTTTTGGTGGAAATTTAAAATGAAGGCAAATTGTGTGTTTTTGTAGAAATTGGATGTGAAATGAAACTCAAAAATATAAATGATTTGGGTTCAGGTGGATCCTTATCTTTCCCAATATACCAGGATTTACAGCACCAGATGCGTTCTGTGACTAGTTATAAAAAAAATATGTTTGTTTTTTTTAATGCATGATGCTGTTGTTGTATTGCTTACACAAATTCAGAAAATACATTCATTATCCGTGTCACATTGACAAACCGTGATCTAAAATCGCTGCTTGAGGCTTTAGATTGTGATATAGATTTTCGCAATTAGTCCTTTTTTTTAATCTACTGTTAAACATTTAAGGGGGCACGGTGGCTTAGTGGTTAGCACGTTCGCCTCACACCGCCAGGGTCCGGGTTTGATTCCCGTCTCGGCCATGTGTGTGTGGAGTTTGCATGTTCTAACTGTGCTTCAGGGGGTTTTTCTCCGGGTTCTCCGGTTTCCTCCCGGTCCAAAAACATGCACGGTAGGTTGATTGGCACCTTGGGAAATTGTCGCTATTGTATGAATGTGTGTGTGTGTGTGTGTCCTGCGATAGGTTGGCATTCCATCCAGGGTGTATCCTGCCTTAATGCCCATAGACGCCTGAGATAGACACAGGCTCCCAGTGACCCGAGGGAAGATCGGATATAGCGGTAGAAGATGAATGAATGAATGAATGTTAAACATTTACACATGCAAAACAATGGCCGCTATAGGACACACTCGACCCCCATGTTTAGGGTGACCTTTTCGTCATACTGTCCAATTTATCTCAATATACGTTTATGTGCAACCAAAGAAATGTTTCTCTTTTTCGTCGTTCCTTTGCGGAATGGAAAAAGATCTATTAAAACCCCACGGATATATTTGCACTTTTGCACTTTGCAGGACGTTGCCGCTAATTCAAAGGACGGCAGCGTGTTTTTGTAGCAGGCCAGAGAAGAGTGCAAATCGCACTCTGATTGGTTAAAGCAACAGATACGTATGACCAAATGCTTAAGACGATAATAAAAATGAAACAAAGGCCTGCAGGATTCAGAGGCGCTGGCCTTACATTTCAACCCAATTTTCAGTTCAACCCAATATGAAATGAAGAGATTAGATTGTTAGCTAATTCCTGCATATTGCCGAACACAAATAGATTCAGGGATGAGTCAGGGATGGGTTTAAAGCGAGAAGAGAGAAGGCCTTGCTGGACCTGACAGCCTGCCGCAGATATATTTAGCTGCAATGCTTTCAGGCGAAGGCTGAAGTTTACATGTTGGACCCTCGCTATTTTAAGACGCCACGCTCTATTGTGGAAAGCTCTCGATCTCGTTTCAAATGATCTAGAAATGGATAAATCCACGGGATCCAATGGGATTTCATTTCCATTTATGGAATGAAGGCCTAGATTTGAATGTAATAAAGTTCACGATAGGAAGGGGGAAAAAAAATCCCTATATTACACACGGTTTCAGGTGAGCCTGAATCGCTTTCCGAGATAGGAAAATTGCAAGTCAAGAACAAAAACTGTGATTTCTTTAAAGAACAATAGCGAGACAATAAGCACTGGGTGGAAATGAGAGAATGAGGTGAGATTCATCTGATTATCATTTCTTTTTCTTTTTTTTTTTATTTCGTGAGAGAACGGTGCAATTGTTGCAATAGATATGGAGCAGAGATAGAGGGGGGGAATAGGGGGGGAAAGGCAAGAAGGAGAGAGAATGTGTGTGTGTGTGTGTGCAGGACAGAGGGAGGGGGAGGATAAGAAGCAAGGAAGATTTCCTATTCCGTCAGACGGCTCGTAGCTCATTCATTATTTTGTGGAAGCAATTACCGCAGCCACCTGCTTTATCTATGGCAGTCATTGTTTCCAGAACCGTCTGAGCTTTCCTCCCCTTCCTCTCGGTCTCCCTTCTCGCTCCGTCTTTCTCGTTTCCGTCTCGTTTTCTTTCGGCCTCCTACCTCTCTGTCTTCCTCCGTCCCCCCCCCACCCCCCCAGTCTTATATCACTTATAGTCTACTTTTACTTGCGCTATTATTTTATTTATCATTGACCGTTATTCACTGTCTCTCTGTCTCAACTACACACACACACACACACACACACACACACACACACACAGATGTCCTTTCTCCTTTAGTAATGATTGCCCTGAGTATGCAGCTTAGCCTTTGCTGATTAAAGAATTCCATTTTTGGGTGTTAATAATGAATGGAGCACGCACACGCACTCACGTGCACACATATACATATGCACGCACACACACACGCACAAGCCATGTTTCACACACACACACACACACACACACACACACACACACACACACACACACACACACACACACACACACACACACACACACACACACACACACAAACACATACACACAGGGAAGCCATTCTCCAATATATATATGTGTGTGTATGTGTGTGTGTGTGTGCATTGTGTACATGTGTTTACGTGAGTGTGTGTGTGTGTGATTGTAATGCTATGTTATTTATAGGGTAGCATTCGGTAATCAGCCAGTAGTGAAGATCTACCCACTTATAATGGAAAAGCCAGAAAAGCAGAAGCACTCATCATCATTATGTTAACATTATAGCGGCTAAATCAATTACAAGCAGCTGCCAAATGCAGGCGAGTCTTTCCAATCAGCTGCGAATGACGGAGGAGATCTTTGAAATGTTTCTATTAATCATATTTAGTTGGGGTAAAAAAATTTATAAAATATTATATATATATATATATATATATATATATATATATATTGCATTTTCATTGCACCTTATTTATTATTTGGGTGTCGATATATGGATGTTCAAAGCAATAGAAAATAAGTCAGGGACAGGTCAATATTATTTATTGAGTAATTCTCATTTTCTTTCATTTATTTTTTTATTTTAATATCATTTGCATCTAGTTATTTATTTCTTTTATAGATTTCAGCCTGAAAATGACCTGGAATAAGCTTGATTGATTGATGGATTGATTTGATGTTTGGAATTGTATTATAAATGTGAACCCTAATATCATGATGCAGGAATTTCTCTGCAAATACTTCAATCAGTTAATCAATCAATCAATCAATAAAGCTAATCAACCAATCCAGTGGTAGGAATCACTTGCATTCATAAATTGCCTCAAATAATGATGGGCACGGCAGGCATATTTCTTGACACCGTAGGCGAAATTTCTATTGTCACGCCTAATGGCTCTGCTCTTCCACGACAAAGCTCGATCCACACATCATACGCCGCCTTGCAGAATGGTTGAAACACATTTCGTTATCATTGCCTGAATCCAAGTATGTAAACATATGATATAAATGCATATTAAACTTAAGAAGAAAAACAAGTGAATAATTGAAATTGGCAATATATATATATATATATATATATATATATATATATATATATATATATATATATATATATATATATATATATATATATATATATATATATATTAACTTAATAACATTAACTTAAAAAACATTAAATATCCCTAACTTATGTCATGTTTGGGTATTTTGTCTCTTGTAATTAGTTTTAATGACTATTAATAATGAGACATGTCAATCCAAGACATGCCAACATCAATTACAGCCTATTCGTCATTTTCATTCATAGTACCGTGTGTTCAAAAAGTCCCTCCGCAGTGGGCGCGTCGAGTATGTTTTGGAGCACGACAAGAATACCACGTCGCAATAATGTTGCTCGTTCAAATTAAAGAAGAAAAAAAAGCCTGTATTTTATGCTGATTTGTGAACGATTGTGGCAATTTCGGCATTAACAATTTGTCAAGAAAAAAAAATGATTCAAAACTCATTTCCAAAACACTCTTTTGCTTTTTTTGTTTGGTGAAGTTGATATAGTGCACTGTACTCACTCATGATAAACGCAGGAGAGCTTGAGCACTTTAGTGCCTTCATAACGAGTAAAGATGCTGGAGGTTTTTAGCTGGTCACTGGAATAGATATATAATTATAATTATTATTATTATTAATAATAATAATAATAATAATAATAATAATAATAATAATAATAAGGGGCACGGTGGCGTAGTGGTTAGCACGTTCGACTCACACCGATAGGATCCGGGTTCGATTCCCGTCTCGGTCATATGTGTGTGGAGTTTGCATGTTCTCCCCCTGTGCCTCAGGGGTTTTTTCTCTGGTTCTCACCCCCCCCCCCCCCCCCATCCCCCCCGTCCAAAAACATGCATGGTCCCTAGTGTATGAATGTGTGTGTGTGTGTGTGTGTGTGCACTGCGATGGGTTGGCTTTCCATCCAGGGTGTGTCCTGCCTTAATGCCTATAGATGCCTGAGATAGGCACAGGCTCCCCGTGACCCGAAGGAAGGTCGTATAAAGCTGTAGAAGATGCATGAATGAATAATAATAATAATAATAATAATCCATTTACCATGTATTTACATTTACAATCTAGTTATATTATTCCCAAATGCACTATCCTACTGTAATATCATGTAATTACTTTTGTACACTGTGTTATCTACAGCAATATATTGTACTTTCCAGGCACGTAATCTAATTACCTCTAGATTTCTCATTAAATAATATATATTTTTTAAACCTTTCATTTATATTTTGATGAAGTAAAAAGTAAAAAAAAATAAAGAAAGAAAGAAGTGGAAAACTTTTGAATTTAATTTAAGGTCTATTGTATGGAGCTTTATGGGTTCAGAGAAAGTAGTTTCTTAATTTAATACATAAATACATCTGTCTGTCACAGGCCATAATGCACGCGCACACATGCGAATTCTCATCCATTTTAGCGTAGCCAGCTCGCATGTTTTTCGCAATGTGGGAGGAAACTGGAAACCCACATGAATCCCAGCAAGAACACAAAATTCACACAGAACTCCGGATCAAACTGTGAACCCTTGAGCGTTGAGGCAGGAGCGCTATCTGTTGCACCATCGTGCCAATACCCTAGGACACCGGATCACTTTCATGTTTGGTGAAGTTTGGTAACTCGAATGTTTTACTTTGAACAACATTTCTGCTTTTCGGCTGCATCGAGCTTGAAAGATGACCCCGTGTAAACAAACCCGCTTATGCAGGGACGGAAGATAAATCTAGCATAAACTAATACACTGGTTTTTGAAATCCTTCCTTTGAATAATGCTCAGAAAATGTGATAGTGGTTGTAAAGCTAAAAATAAACAAATAAATAAATATTGACTCATTATGGGTTCGAAATGTGTCACTTATCTCTAGAAACACAAACAAATTTGTTTGCACGAATGAATCTAATTTGTCCAGCGCACTTTATGCCGTTTTTGGGAAGCTAATTGATTTGATTCATTTCTGCTGTTGTTTTATTTATTTGTACAGTACTTATTGTTTTGTATTACCGGGCTAAGTAAGATTAATGCAAATGGATTATGAAAGATGTGCTTCATCAGAGAGCGTTCTGTTATACTGAAATGAACAAAAAAAGCCCAGCAAAAAGTGCAAGATTGCGATTAGTACAACTATTGAGCGTGTTTGGAGAGCTTAAATAAATAAATAAATAAATAAATAAAATCCAAGGTTACGGTGGCTTAGCGCTTAGCACGTTCGCCTCCAGGGTCGGGGTTCGATTCCCAACTCCGCCATGTGTGTGCGGAGTTTGCATGTTTGTCCCGTGCCTCAGGGGGTTTTTCTCCGGGTTCTCTGGTTTCCTCCCGGTCCGAAAACATGCACGGTAGGTTGATCTGCACCTTGGAAAATTGTCCCTAGTGTGTGAATGTGAGTGTGTGTGTGTGCCCTGCGATGGGTTGGTATTCCATACAGAGCGTGTACTGCCTTGATTCCCAAAAACGCCCAAGACAGGCAGGCACGGGTTCCGTACGACCCGAGAAAGAAGTTGGATAAAGCTAGTTGGTAGATAATGAATGAATGAATGAATGAATGAATGAAATAAAATAATGTAGCCATGAAATCCAACTCACCATCAGCTCAGAGTTAAACAATTTGGTGCCATTCCTTATAGGGAATTTTATCTATAGAAAATGTTGCAGGATTAAGGCCCAAGACTACATTTCCCATCAGCCACTGCAAATCTCACACTACGCTTATGGCAGTCGGTGGCCATGCCCCTCCAGAAATATCATTGTGCCCCCTACATATTTTTGATTTATTTATAAATTTAATATGTATCAAGAATAATTACGATACATGTAAACATTGAAGTGTTGATACTTTTTATTTTAATTAAACTGAGATAATACCCTTGATCTATTTTTTATGAAAATAAAAAATGTGTTGTGGTGTTTCAGGCATCGTTACATCTGTACATATGCAGACAAGAATTGGCCCTTGTTTATTCAGTATTTTACGGACGGTGTAAAATGTGGATATTAGAACATATTGTTTATTTTCCGTAGGCTTAAATGTGACTTGACTATTAGAGTTATGACATCATAGAATAGGAAATGATTTTACTAGCATTGAGTAGTTTGTGAATTTCCTTTACGGGAACTGATCTGACAGTCTGTACCAGTAGTATCAGTGTGTGCTTGCTTTGTATTGGTCACTGGTTTCAAAAGTATTCCCATTCACTACTCAGGGAGAGGTATATTGAAGTATCAACTTGAGCTTTTTACTCAAGTGTAAAAGTACTGGTTTCAAGACTACTTATAGTATAAAAGTGACGTAAGGGCAAAAATGGCATGGAGGACAAAAGCTTAGGCTCATTTATACAAACGTCTCTCTACAGAACTCCATACTGTAGCTTCATTTGCAGAGGAGGAAAAGAAAACACCTTGGAAAATTGTCCCTAGTGTACGAATGTGTGTGTGTGTGTGTGTGTGTGTGTGCCCTGCGATGAGTTGGCATTCCATCCAGGGTGTATCCTGCCTTAATGCCCATAGACGCCTGAGATAGGCACAGGCTCCCCGTGACCCGAGGGAAGATCGGATAAAGCGGTAGAAGATGAATGAATGAATATAACTGACAAAGATCCCCCAGCCAAGCCCCCCTATAACTCTCACAGTATTCCCCCTCAGCTTCTCCTTCCTGCTAATTACCCGCACCTGTACCCCCTTTAAATCAGCCCTCTCTCCCTTCAGTCTTCATCTGGTCTACCGTTCACTGACCCTGGACTCCTCGTGCACTCCCAGATCTCCACTCAACTCCTGATTCAGATAAGTTCCTTTCACCCAAAGTGCATAGTTCACCTTTTGCTTTTGTTATTCACTTCAATAACCTACACCTTTGTTTTACTTCCGCTTTACGTCTTCTGGTGTATCGTGTCAAAACAAGCCAATAGGGTTGTGTGAATGGTGTATATTTATACTCACAATAGTTACCTCACAATACTTATTGTAAGAAATCATCAGTGTCATTCATTCATCTTCCACCACTTTATCCGATCTTCCCTCGGGTCACGGGAAGCCTGTGCCTATCTCAGGCGTCTATGGGCATTAAGGCAGGATACACCCTGGATGGAATGCCAACCCATCGCAGGGCGCACACACTCACATTTATTCACACACACACACATTCATACACTAGGGACAATTTTCCAAGGCGCCAATCAACCTACCGTGCATGTTTTTGGACCGGGAGGAAACCAGGAACCCAGGAACAAACCCCTGAGGCACGGGTTGAAACCCAGAGAAAAAAAACCCACACCCGGACCATGAGGCACGTGTTCCACCATGGCCACCCTGGTGCCCCCGTGTGAGGCGAACGTGCCCCCTTAATTACCACTAAGCCACCGTGCCCCCCACGTATGCCCCCGTATCAACTAAAGGCAATGTGTATTAATTATAATAACTAATAAAGGCAAATAAAGTTTATTTCAGACGAGTGCGTCAAACTTGTAGCCCTTTAGCCCTATGACTCTGTATCCATGAAGTAGCTCTCAGGTTCAAAAAGGTTGGTGACCCCTGCTTTACACTCTACACTGGACACTTTATATATTTTATATACTTTATATTTATATATCTGCCTTTTTTCTTTCTTTCTTGTATGTTTACGTGTTCCACGGTGGTACGAAGTGTTTGACTAATGAAATGTTAAAATGTAAGGCGTAGAAGGGAAAAAGTCGTCTGGAAAGTAATTGCTCCAGTAAAGCCTATATAGAGAGCCGAAATGTCAACTTAAGTAAGTTAACAAAGTATTTTACACCTCTGTTGGTTGTTTTTATGCCTTGGTTTTTTTTTTTTTTTTTTTTTTTGCAAATCTATTGTTGCTGATTGTGTGTCTCCTCCTGTTAATTATGGTCTGGCGCCGGCTCTGCTTATGACCCACACCTGTCTCCTGTTTCACCCGGTCAGTGAGTCCGGATTCAGTGTTCCTAGTTGTCTTGTTTTTGTTCCTCCATTGTTATCATTACTTTCCTCAAGTTCAGCTCATGGTTCGTTTCTCAGATTCATGTGAGTGTGTTTTTTTTGTTTTTTTGTCTTTGTTTCGTGTATATATATATAATTTTTTTCCTTATCTGGTATCTTCCTTACTCTCAGTGATATTGCAAAAAAAAAATCCGTTTTTTGCTCTAAATTGTACACTTGCTCTTCAAATGATTATATTGATCAGGATTTCTAAATCAAGTGTGTGTTTCTTCCTAAATTACTAATGAAATTTGAAAGTAAATCATTTCAATATGTAGGCCTTCTTTCCAAACACATTAACTTTCAGGAACCAGGCCGAATAATTCAACAACAACTCTATATTAAGCAACACTACATTTGCAAATGCCATCTTTAGAAGTGTCTGTCCTACAACAAACAGGTCTTACAGTAGATATGTGTAAATAAATAAATAAATAAATCTGTGTAATATTACTAAAGAATTGTACTGGGTTTGTGACAAATATTTCAATTACATGGCCACGTATTTCTGGTAATGTCTTTGGGGGGGGGGGGGGGGGGGGGGGGGGGGGGGGGGGGGGGGGGGGGAGGGGGGGTGGGGGGGGTGGGGGGGGGGGGGGCGGTACAAGCTCATGTTACTGAACCGCCTTGTATGATTACTTTAACCTTGTTGCTAATATAGCTCGGAGACAACAGTGTCCTGGCAATAAAATGCAAGTGGTGCAATAAAATCCCCTTATTTAAGCAGGTTTCCTCGCTGGCCAGGACATTAATGTTGAAGAAATGCAACCCGTCATAAACTAGTCTTTAGAAGATTGCATGATATACCGTTTTCTTTCATAATATACCTGCACAGGAGAGGAATAAAAGTAGGAGAACTTAATATGGACGGGGCTTCCTGTCTGACGGAGGCTTAAAAAAAAAAGAGAGAGAGAGAGTGCAAAGAAGAGGTGAAGGATTAATAACGAGTGTGCAGACGAATGCTGCAAGTAAAACACCTGATTTTATGAAGTGTGTGTGTGTGGAGGGGGGTGTTCAACGTTAGCATGTATTTTTAACTTCTATTAAGAAATCTCGGAAGTTACAAAGTGACAATTCAAACATTTGTTTTAATCAGGAGAAGAAAGATATAGTGTAAAAAGAAAAAAGAAGCCATCAGTAGTGAAATGAATGGACTGATATTGCTGTAGATGATCGCTGATGAAATCCTGCCAGATATCGGTGTGCAAAAGGGTCACGCTTGTGCCGCGGTTGAGTAAGCTTATTCCCGGATAGTCGACAACACCTTATGACATACCGTGCACAATTTTTCAGGTGGGATTTTTATTTATTTATTTATTTATTTTATATACACACTGACGCTCACAATGTTTCGTGCATTTTCATCATGCTACAGTGGCTGACGACCATCTCGAAAGTTGATGATCAGAGAACCAGGTGGATGGAAATGTCATGTGGTGACACTCTCTTTTTTTTTCTTATGGAGATTATCAGATCATACACCTCTTGGGTTGTGCTGTAATGGAATGTACCAATGGTTTTTGCAATCCATACGATCAAACGGTACCTGGAGTTTTCGACGTCGTTCCCGGAACGCATTAACATTCACGCAGCGTGCGGTTGTCACGCCAATACTTCTATGATGTATTTGGAATGTGGAAAGTGTTTTTGGTGATGGAACAAAGAGAGATTTGAAATGGTGTGTGTGTGTCTGTGTGTGTGTGTGTGTTGTGGCCATTCTGCTTTCCGGTCTTGCAGATAACCATCCCATCATGACACGTCCAAGCAGGAAAGGCATTTTTTTGTTGTTGTTGTTGATCTTTCTTTGGTATGGTTTATGTCGGAATAGAAATCGCTATAACATTCTAACTGGGCCAAAACTCAGTATTTCATATAGGAAGAGATTTGACTTGGAATATCTTTAGGTTAAGACTCATTTATCTCCTTTAATTGATTTGATTAATCTCAAGGATGGTTCTCAAAACATCCTCAAAAGTAACAAATTTAATTACACGTTTTTTTCCTCAGTAACTGTAACGAATTACTGGTACTTTTATTTTGTAATTAAATTGCGTAACACTGTTACATGTAACTATATATATATATATATGTATATATATATCTATATATATATATATATATATATATATATATATATATATATATATATATATTGTGGCGAACACATAAATTCAGGGCTGAACACAGGCGTGGAGAGGGGTAACTCGGAAGGGGAAAATGGTGTTTATTGAGAGCAAACAAAAAAAGAAAGAGAAAAGTGTTCCGTGTCCGATAGCTGAGGGGATCAGGATCAGGTGAGGAGTTGGCTGGAGGCGGGAGAGGGAACGCGGAGATGTCTCGACGTACTCTCCGACTTCGGGTCCCGATCCATGGGCGGCTTTGTTCTCCGGATCTCCATCGGCACGCAGGGGACACAGGTTCGTTTCCTGCCGCAAGGCTGTGGATACTCCTAGCTACCAGGGACTGCGAGGGTCTGGCAGGTATTCCCATCCCCGTTTCCTGTCTCACCTGTAGTGGGAGGTCGGGAGAAAGACATATGCCGGTTTTCACTATTAGTTGGGAGCCCGGACGTTATCCGACGACAACCGCCATCCGACGGCCTTTTATAGAAGCCGCCTTGATTAGGGATAATGAAGGTGCCACTCCGGGATAAGCTCCAGCCGTGTCTCGTTGATGTCTCGTTGATGACGCCCCGCCTCTCTCTCATCTCGCTCCATTCGCACTGGGTTGTGCGGCAATTGCGCAACCCTTCTGCCTTCCGACGTGGCGCCGAGTTCGGAGCGCTTGCGCTTGGACTCAGTATATGGGGCGGAGGCCCATCGTGACAATATACACACACACTCACACACACACACACCTATATATATATATATATATATATATATATATATATATATATATATATATATATATATATATATATATATATATATATATATATATATATATATATATAAATATATGTGTGTGTCTATATATAATATATAGTATATATATATATATATATATATATAAATATAGTGTGTGTATGTATGTGTATATATATATATATATATATATATATATATATATATATATATATATATATATATATATATATATATATATATATATATATATATATATATATCATATATACAATATTTAATTATATATATTATATATAATTATATATATTATAGGATATATACAAGGAAAGATAAGTTAATTCAACAGATCGCAGTGTAACGGACAGAAGGTGTCATTCAGTGAGCTTGCCACATCGAGTAGCCCACCTCTACAGTGTTTAATTACAGTGTGATGCACGAGTACAACTCTGGCAGCAGCAGTAGCGAATAAGCTGCAAGCTTGTATTAATGCTGCTTAACTGAAACTGGAATGGATGAAATGTCCGAACTGCTTTTAAAACCTCTTAGGATTGAACTGAAGTCCACAGCAGGAGGCGCCGGGGGTCGGAAATCAGAAGCGTTACAAATTGTAGTAACATCTATGCAGTTGTGAAAATCGACTCTGTCGTTAGAAGAACGGGTTAAAGAACTGTACAAATTGCATACTGATTAAATAAAAAGATGCACAGACAATGGCTTGCAAAGAAATGAATGCTGAGGCAAATCCCGGCTGAACTTCCTAACAAAGTTGCTTAGGAATCGGTGGAGTTCACAAAGAGAAGGCAAAATCTCTATTGCATGGAGCCTGGTACAAGCATTCTATTGGTTCTACTGTGCGTGTGTGGGGTACAGGCCACTGTCTAAATCTGGAGAGATGCAGTGTGAATATGTTCTATGCTCGAAATCACACCATGGATGTGATTCACTTAAACGCAGTGTTTTTGGTCAAAAAGAATGAGTCATTTATATACGTATCTATGCTTCTGAGTATTCCTAAGTCAAGGGAACAATCCATTCAAAAGGTATAGAGGCATCTGGGCATTATATCTAAAAAAAAAAAAAAAAAAAAAAAAAAACTCCTCACTTAAAACAGCTTAGTTGCTATAAGAGCATCTTGACAAAGCAGAGCCATCTCAATTGTAAATTCACCTGTAAGTGTCTTTATATATGTATACTTTTTTTTATGTCTGGCTTAGATGCTTGCGTTCTGTTCAACTCCAGCCCTAGTGCTAAAACAGTACACATAGCACTTGAAGATATTTAATGACCATAAAAATGCAAATAAGTATGGAACAAAATACATAGGGTTGTACATTAGGTAAGAACATATGCATGTACATATATTCATGTGTGTGTGTTTTAGTTTGTAGTGCTTGTTTTAATTGTTAAATATGGCACGTAGCCCCTTTAAGAATTGTGTTCCAGTTTTTGTTGCTTCCTATATAAACTGGTGATGAGTTAAGGTTACGTAGGGTAATATAGCGAGGAGCTCATACCTGTTGCGAATGCGCAGGCGTAATCCAGGGAAATTTGGGAAGCGTCAGTAGATGCGTGTGGCCACCCGTATTCTATCCAACATTACAAGCGGTAAGTGCGGCTGAGGGAAAGAAAATAATAATTATATGTATATATATATTTGTAAATAAATGTGTGTTGTGTTAAAGGGTTGAATTTCACCTTGTGTTTTCAACGAAAATGTGTTTAAATTAGTTTGGTGGGAGGTCAGAAGAAAGATTAACCACCAAAATAGTTGCCATGAAGACAAAGCATTGGTGAATTTAGAAGGATTATTTCTTTATCCTTTTTGCACTAAATGGCGCAGGGGTGGGAAAACGTTTACAAGTGGACAGATGGGCCACCCCGGTATGCAGGTATGCACTGATATACCGTGTACTCGTACTGTCCTCCGATTTCTTGACATGGGGGGGCTCGGAGTGTAGGTGTGCCGCATCGTAAATTATTGTCGGGGGAGTTGGTGGGGGGTTCTTCCTGTGCTTGCCATGTGGAAACGTCGGGGGTTTCTGGTTGGAGCTTTACATGTGCTTCGCTATGTTGCTGCTCGCTGCACATGCTCAGACTGTTTGCGGTTTTACTGTTGGTTGGACTATTTTGGACCAATATTTGGCAGGCCGGATTAAAAGGGCCGGCGTGTTGGGTTGTGGCCCCCGGGCCTTAGTTTGCCCATGTCTGAAGTAGAGTCATGAGCCTTTTATTAGTTTACGTTGTTTGTTGGAGCACTGTAGTCGTGGGGAATCCTTGTTTGATTGCAAGAAAGCTGTAGCTACAAGTCATTAAGATGTCTCAAAAAAAACAAACAGAAGCTCTCATTGTCAGAGTTTGCGCAAGGAATATTATAACGAAAGAAATGTGGAAACACATATAGCGCTTGGGTTCATTTTGACTATGGTGGAAAGATCGGTGTGTTTACTGTGTCTTTGAATCTTTACAGGGGTCTGTATGAAGCCAAATAAATGTACCGTAAACGTGCCGAATTTGTAAACAAACATGCCGGACTTCCAGAACACCCCCCCAAAATCAAAATGTATGACAGAGGTTCAAATTTTAAATGTACCGTAAACGTGCCGAATATTGTAAACAAACATGCCGCTTCCAGAACACCCCCCCAAAATGCAAAATGCACACCCAATTTGGTTTCCAGACAAATGGCTGATGCAGGTTCATTGGGCACAGGATAAACCCAGTAATGATTTTCCACCACTCGTCCGACAGACCAGTTATTCACTAGGACCTGTTCTATCTATTGTTCAACCGATTAACATGACGGACAGGTCGTCCGTTCCTGCTATCTATCAGACTTGACCCGTGGCCTCCACTCTGGCGCCGATGGTCACACAACTTTAAAATATGGCTCTGTCTGCTGCGTGCAGCCACAGAATAGATGCACTCGCACATCGTCACTTTAATAATGGTGAGTTTGAAAATACTGATTAAATGATTGGTAGAAGGAAACCCCGTAAAGTGTACTGTAAAGTTTGTGACCGCATTGGGGCCCCAGCAACGACCTGCTCGTTCGCTGCTTGGGGCCCATAAACGTGTCCAAGCATTTCTTCTAGTTAAGGAATATCTCGTTCTAACAAAACATTGACGCCACGGTGGGATCTTAGATGCCGTGTAAAACAGTTGTTGCAGCTTGCCGTCGGGACCAAAGATGCCGGTATGAAGTGGCTTTCACTTTTGCTTAAGACAGCTTTTCTGATGCTGTTTATTGTACGGCGAGATTAGTAGACAAACTGCGTGTGTTATCAGTCAGCACGCAGCGCCAGCACTGGGGGACTGTGGCTCATTTATGACATGCTGTCGCTATATTCGAGCATTCCTACCGACCATAGAAACACACTATATATCAATAGACCTGCAAACATATCTGCTCTTGCAGATGAAAATGTACCAAAGTGTATTTTTTTCTTTTTTTTCTTTTTTTAGCCCAAGCATTACGCATAAGCAACTTCCAGCTAGTGTGTCTCTGTCTACGTAGTTTAGGATGCACCATAAAGATACACAAGTAACAGGATGAAAGTTTCAGATCACTATTATAGTGAGCAACGTTGTCAGTATTATCACGGTTTTGTTCAAATGTTGCCAAAAAAAAACATTTTAATAAGTTTGAGAGGTATTTGAAAATCAACCAACAACAAATACGATTGCATTTTTAAACATGAAGTAGCATGAAAAAGTTTTCCTAGTGCGTATAAAAAACATCAAATCCACAACACAAAAACAACACAAGTCTAGCTAAACGTGTAGCTAACCCAGAATCCAGAATCAAGTGCAATTGCACATCCACTAAAGTAGGTGGCAGTGGTGCTCTCATTGTCTGAGTTTGCGCAAGGAATGTTATAACGAAAGAAATGACGAAACGCATGTAGCGCTTGGGTTCATTTTGACTACGGTGGAAAGATCGGTGTGTTTACTGTTTCTTTAATTTATATGGCTTCATGCGACCCTCTATAAACATTTAATCGTCAATGTGCCGAATATTGTAAACAAACATGAAGACCCCCCCCAAAATAAAACTAGGAAGAAGTTGCTGCCGGTCCCTCCCGCCTCGTTTTCATATCCTTAATTTTAGACAATAATGCTAACCATCACATTTGATCGTGGTTTGTCAATAAACCGGTAATTGTTTCACCCCTATAAGAAGCACATTATAAGGTCACCATTATTTTATTGACATTTCGGAAGTCGTGAGATGACGTAAATGGCTCAATTGCGTTCTCATGACACGGTAAATCCCGTAGAGCTCCGGAGCGTTCCACACTCGGAAAACATTTGAAAGTACCAGATGCATGTGGAACCAAATTCCTCTTCCAAAACGACATCAACTGGGTCTCGCCCAGGTTTATAGAGAGAAGTGCTGCATCTTACACAGTGGGTTTTTTTTATTGCTATTATTATTTTATTATTATTATTATTCTGAGGAAGAAAGTGATTTAAGGCTGCGATCGAAGCCGTGTATTATACACACACGCAAGCGGTACAGCAATGTGTAACGTTACAGCAAGTAAGACGTTACTTGCATTCTATTTCAAATGACCGTTTTTAGTTCATCAGTCTTTAGTCAATGAAATCAGTTCATTAAAAGAAACCCATGCACAAAAACACTGCGTCTCGAGGAACAGCGACATGTCTATTTCCATGCCTATTATATTTTATTCGACGCACCGTAAAGCTATACAAGCATACTTCAGCATGGGTCAAGAAGCACCTTCTGTTATTTGACACACACTATGGGAACCTCCTGAGGTTTGCTTTGGATTTATTGTTGCTTGCAGACATATGGGACGTGGCGAGGGGGCATTAACTGGGAATTCCAACCCGTACGTTCGAGAGTGCTCCCGAAAAGGCCGAGCGATTCTCGTTCATTCGCGCAAGTGCTGTTCAACCTCAAAGGACGACATCAACACCTGGAATGATCCACTTTCCCATAAGGAAGAATTAACACTTGGGGTGATTGTCAAGCCCTGTAAAACACACCCTCCTCCTCTTCTTCTTTGGTGGCGAGTGCCATCAGAACACATTACAAACTCTCATGATAACTTTGATCACTTGGCCTTTCACTAGGAAACTGTCCCTGAAGTTCCGAACAAAACACATGTGGAACGGATCGTTTGTGTATAGTTGTGATATTGAGTGGAGGACCACTTGTGTCATACGGGATGATGTTACTAGAACAAGGAGAAGTGTTATGTATGCGGGATCTTTTATAAGATAAAGATGTGAGGTCAATGTAACAAGGTGCTGATTGGTGGAATGTGAGAAGAAACAGAGAGGACATCCGGGTAGGAATCCATCCCGGCCATTGTTCACGTCTTTGTCTGTCTAAATAGCATTTCTAAGAAATTGAGAACACAAAGTTGCTTCCATAGATATTTTGAAATGGACTTTTTATTATTTTTTTTTTATTTTATTATTTTATTATTTTTATTATTATTATTTTTTTTTTTTTTTTTTATTTTATTTATTTTATTTTTTATTTTATTTATTATATTATATATATATATATATATATATATATATATATATATATATATATATATATATATATATATATATATGGGGTTTTTTTTTTTGGTCTAAACCTTGGTGATCTTGTTCCAATAGATAAGACCAGGAGATGTGAGAGATTATGTACTCGTTCTGTTTATTATTATAATTTGCTATCATTCATTATAATAACATTGTCATATTTTAATTATTGGAACTAGGGAACTAGCGTTTGTGTATGTAAACAGGCCGGGGGATCTGTTTATTGCAAATGCAACAGTGTGTTTTATTTATGAAGTAAATGATTAAAGGAAAAAGATTCATTCAGGGAAAAAATGCGATTCATTTAGAAAACTGATTCATTTACATTACTGTAAAAGAGATGTGTGTGTGTGTGGGGGGAGGGGGGGTTGCTCACCATGTAACTTGTCATTCAGTTATCTTACAAAACGAAAAGCAAAGCAGAAAAAAAAACCAAAAGCATTTCTTATACTATTTTTTTTTCTTTTTTTTTACAAATATAATCACACCCTTCTCCCAATGTAAACGACACCCGAGATTCACAGTACCGAGTCGCTGAAATGATTCGATGTTTCTATTCACTGTCGGAGCCTTTAATCTAAACAAATCAGTTTGACTTGGCTTAACGCCACATTTCCAGAGTGGAAAGAGAACTAGTCCGACCTATTACAATGTTCCATTAATTTCTCGCTGCTTTCTCCTTTCCATTTCATCGCGACTTCTCGGACACATCCGCCACGAACTTAGCCAGCGTGCCACACTCCTCCTGCCCGTGTCAATTACTTTGGTTATTATTTCGGCCCTGGTTTGTCCGAGTCTCGGGTTTATAGACCTGACAGGTCGGATCCTGTACGGTTGTCAGGGGTTACAATGTCCAGTTCCTGCAGAGATGTAACTGCAGTAACCCTTCGGTACATTTCTTTGTTTCCATGGCTTCATTCAGCAGATGCAGTAATGATGATGAGAGTAATGACTGAAGCTCGGAGACACAAGGACCCGTGTCTGCAGTAAAAAATAGTCTGCGTTTATTAATAGGAAATCTTATCGGCATTAAGAAAGTGTATCTGACTAATTTTTTATCCAGTAATCTATCTGAAATTGCTCATCAGTGAGCATATGGTTGGTAGATTTGGATAGGCAATGATAAACATATCAGCTGTATTTGTGCATGTGTACAACGAATAGTGTATTAAATACAGGGTTGTCCAAAAAGATGTTAGCACTTACATGGGGTTGACATTTATTTTAATAACACCCACCCAAGTCGACCTATACGCCTTGCAAGTCGTTTTTTGTAAAATTATGTAGTACCATATGAGTGGTAACGTCATTTCCAGACAACCCTGTATATAGAATACAACTTCGGCAACACGTAATATGACACAAATGATAAAAAGTGAGTTTATATCCATTACAGTGTCTCAGTCATGTCTTTTTTGAATGTTATGGATGTGATTACCGGTGTTATTTACATACACTTTGATTTACACACCACTTTTGTCTTTTGAGGCAATGAGTGCATGTATTTTGTTAGTCTCCTTTTATCCCCCGTTTTATTCATTTACATGTCCTGTTTATAAAATTGCTCCAAAACGGAGGCACTATAGAAGCGCCGCGTCGGTCCTAATTCAGATTCCGTCTTAACCAAGGTTCATTTGCTTTTGAAACCAAGATATGTTTTGTCGCGCCCCCTCTCCCCCCTTTAGTTTTATGTAACAGACACCATTTATAGAATATCCCTTTAGAATGGGATGCGTTATATAAGACCGGCTTTCTTCCTCTGTTCTTTTCCGCTTCCCTTTTTTCCCCTCCTTGCTCATAAACTCCATGGTTTGGTGGGACGGCTTCTGCCAGACCCTTTATCGGAGCCGAGGAGAGGAGGCATACCGGCGGAGGCAGTTGCCATGGTAACCTTGCAGCAATGGCAGGATGAGAGAAACAGGAGCGTAAGAGGAGTTACACAAAGTCTTTTTGTTGGCTGTAGGTTTCACGCGGACGCTCACAGACACACACGCACACACACAAATAAGAAAATGATAAAAGAAAAAAACAGCAATAAAAAAAAGTCATGCGATATATGTCACACCATACATGTTGAAACATGTCGCTTTGATTCGGTTGCTGGTGATTTTGGCGCCCTCTAGACCTTCACGGGAAAGTGGAATTTGTTACCCGGCCTATAAATAACCGGCTCAGTGTTCGGTCAAAATGGAACGGATCAAACTGTGTGGGACAGCGAGTGGTTTGTATTGAATATACCACTGCAGAGGCAGACAGCACCCCAATTAGACATGATGTTCTGCCCAAATGTCAGGCTCTTTTACAAATTGCAGTAATGTAACACATTTGTCTGTGTGTATCGCAGAGTATGATTACAAAAAATATGAGCATTTAATTTTATACTCATGTGAAAAGTAAAAGCTAAGCAAGTATAACGGATGTAGTTTGACTTTTTATAACATGATGGCATTAAAAAGTTATATACTGTTGCAATCCAAATTATGTAAATACTTTACCATTAGCCATATCGCCCTTAGACCGGTTGCCCTCTGAAGTTAAGCCGGGATGAGTCGGGTTAGTACCTGGATGGATGATGACCTGGGAAGGTGTTGAAGGCCAGCAATGGGCGCTTACCCTGTGGTCTGTGGTCCTAACAGACCAGTATAGTGACAAGGAGACTACACTGTTAAAAAGCACAGAGGTCCTGACTCTCTGTGGTCATTAAAAATCCAAAGATGTCTTTCGAAAAAGAGTAGAGGCGTCTCCTCGGCATCCCGGCCAAATTCCCCCATTGGCCTCTGACCATCACAGCCTCATAACTGTCCCCATATCTACTTCATCAGTGTCTCCTATCCACCAGTAAGCTGGTGTGTGGTGGGCGTTCTGGAGCACTATGGCTACCGTCATATCATCCAGGTGGAACCTGCACACCGGTGGTGGACGACGAGATCCCCCTCTCATAATGTAAAGCGTTTTGAGTGTCCGGAAAAGCTCTATATAAATGTAAAGAATTATTATTCACATTTCGTTATCAGTAGTAAAGTTTCATCCAATTGAATCCTGGTAAACTTGCCATACTGTATTCACAGCAAAAACATGATATCTAAGAAAAGAATCGCGTTTTTTAGATCGATTTTTCAATAGATATATTTTGCCTTGAAAGATAAAAGTCTTACTGCACATTAGACTTAATAAATCTTAACGGAAGAAAATTGTACTCGTTCAGTCTGGGCAAGTAAACAACATTTAGGCAAAATTTCACTAGAAAACAAGTGCTCGTTCAAATTAGCGATGGGATGTTTGGGTCATTTTAATGACTCGCTTCGTTTGAATCAAAATGAACGAATCTTTCTTTTTTTTGGGAGTCATTTAGTTCATTTCGGCCTTTTGTTCGGGGAAATATAATAAAATGTAACAGACCACCGACATGCACACATTTTGGCTATAGGGCCAGTAATTCAAATATTACAATGCAGCTAAGAACATATAATGATAAACAGAATAAGCAGCTCATTTCTCACGTCGTCTGGTCCGAATGGTTCATTCATTTATCACCCGACTAGCATAGCGGCTATGCAGTGCATTACACAGGAAATAGAATTGAATGGTTCTGTTCATGAGAGTCTTGAAACATGAGACGATTCTTTTTCCTGTGTAATGCACTGCATAGCCGATATGCTAGTCACATGACAAAACGAACGAACGACTCTGACCAGAAGACTCGAGTGGAGAGGTAATTATTCATTTCGTTTTCCCGTTATATGTTTTATTATCTACTGAGGTCTTCCCAAGCTGCGCGCATGCACAAGTAGAAAATGAACGAATCACCCTCCGAGAGGACTCGTTCTTCTGAGTCATGTGAAAGGCTCGTTCAAAAAGAACGAATCGTTCATGAATTACCCGTCGCTAGTTGAAATAGAATGTCGCGACAAGATTCTTAAAAGTTCCCTTTTTGTTTTTTTTGCCAATACATATTTGTGTGTGTCAGGGAGGTGGGGGCTCAGTGGTCAATGCATTGGGGCTCTGGCCCGGAAGATCGCAGGTTCAAATCCCAGCACCACAAAGGTGTGGGCCATTTCACCAAGGTCATTAACCAGGAGCTGCTTAGTTGTAAGTCACTCTGGATAAGAGCATCTGCCAAATGCTGTAAATGTCACTTTTACAGTATAAAAAGCCTTTTTTTTTTTTTTAGTCTAGTTAAAGGATCTAGTAGAATTTATTATTTACTAGATATTAATGCTAGTTCCAGGGGGCACGGAGGCTTAGTGGTTAGCACGTTCGCCTTACACCGCCAGGGTCCGGGTTCGATTCCCGTCTCGGCCAAGTGTGTGTGTAGTTTGCGTGTTCCCCCCGTGCCTCAGGGGGTTTTTCTCCGGGTTCTCCGGTTTCCCACCGATCCAAAAACATACACTGTAGGTTGATTGGCACCTTGGAAAATTGTCCCTAGTGTATGAATGTGAGTGTGTGTGTGTGTCCTGCGATGGGTTGACATTCCATCCATGGTGTATCCTGTATTAATGCCCATAGTCGCCTGAGATAGGCACAGACTCCCCGTGACCCGAGGGAAGATCGGATAAAGCGGTAGAAGATGAATGAATGAACGAATAATGCTAGTTCCAAGAGTTCTTACAAAGTCAATTTTTCTTACTACATTGGCATATTAGTGTTTTTTTTTTTTACTTTGCTTGAAATTAATACACTTTAACTAGATTTAAGTGAATCTTGCTTGTTTCAAGAAGGTCATTTATTTATTTATTTATTTTTTGCCATGACAGTCTGCTTTTTGCTTGGAGAGAGAAAGCCCTAAATGCTATCTAATTGCCTGAATACACAGACGCTGCCTGAAGCCAAGGTTACATTTCACATTATTTTTCTTTCATTTTGATTTTCTTTCATAGTCTGGCTCCGGCGGTACTGGCTGTACTAGTTTACAGATTGTTGAGGCAGGTCGGAATCAACATTTTTGCACGTGGCAAATCCAGTGCGACTAGACATTCCCATATTTTCTGGCACAGTCCCATATTTCCGCTTCGTTTTAGGTGTTGCGACGTATTTTCAATATCGTTTTCAGTCTTGTATAATGAATTGATTGGTGGGAAAATTCTAAACACACATGGATGCTAATGTTTGTAGAAACTTATAGAAGAAACTTTGTAGAAGCACTTATATTACTAGCAAACTCTTTATTCATAATCATGATCACACAACGTAGTGATTATCCACAACGTAGAGAAACTGTACACTGTGAAGGAGAGGAATGGGCACCCAAATGCCTCAAAATGAAACGTGTTGAAATTGGGACACTCCAAGTTGTGTGTATGCTATCTGGGACATGTTTAAAAAAAAAAAAAAAAAAAAAAAAAAAACAGAACTCGAATAGGTTTATTGGTCAAACCCAAATGTCAGTTGAAATCCGCTGTAAGAAATGAGAGAACCTCTTATTTAATGGGCTGTTTTTTTTTTTTTGTTTTTTTTTAGAATTAAGTGAAAACTTTTCCATTCCCGTCTCGGCTATGTGTGTGTGGAGTTTGCATGTTCTCCCCGTGCCTCAGGGGTTTTTTCTCCAGGTTCTCCGGTTTCCTCCTCCTGGTCCAAAAACATGCACGGTAGGTTTGATTGGCACCTTGGAAAATTGTCCCTAGTGTATGAATGTGTGTGTGAATGTCAGTGTGTGTGTGTGTGTGAGTGTGTGCCCTGCGATGGGGTTGGCATTCCATCCAGGGTGTATCCTACCTTAATGCCCATAGACGCCTGAGATAGGCACATGCTCCCCGTGACCCCCTTTGAGGGAAGATCAGGATAAAGCGGTAGAAGATGAATGAATGAAAACTTTTTTTGTTTAATTATTAGTTTGTTTACATCTGTACATAATTAAAGCTGACAAAATTAATATACATAATAAAAAATAAATATGTAATAAATTTGAAGGCCATTCATTTTATTAATGCATGATCATAAAGAGCCAAGATGAAAACCTTTAATGCAAGAAAGAATTATTCACGATGTCTTTTTTTTTTTTTTTTTTTTTTTATTACTCAGGTATATGTGTGTATGTGTATATGTGTGTATATAGTGTGTATGTATGTGTGTGTATGTGTGTATGTATATATATATATATATATATATATATATATATATATATATATATATATATATATATATATATATATAGAGAGAGAGAGAGAGAGAGAGAAGAGAGAAGAGAGAGAGATGTTGAATCTGTAATGTCGTGCCAGAAGACGCCACTCGCTTGCAGTTAGATCACGTCGCTCGCTCACACAGTTGGTGGTTGGTTGGGGGGGAGGGGGGGGGGTATAGTGGTGTCTTTTGTCTTTCTGCGCTGTTGTAAAATATTTTGCTATATTATTTACATTTTAAACTCGTATCCGACTCCAATTTGTAATAATGTGTAATATATATATATATATATATATATATATATATATATATATAGATATATGTGTGTGTGTGTGTGTGTGTGTGTGTGTGTGTGTGTGTGTGTGTGTGTGTGTATATTTGTATATTTATATATATATATATATATATATATATGTGTGTGTGTGTGTGTGTGTGTGTGTGTGTGTGTGTGTGTGTGTGTGTGTGTATAGGAGAAGGTGGTAGCCCAGTGGTTTTAAGGTGTTGGGACTCTGGACTGGAAGATCATTGGTTCAAACCCCACCACCACCAAGCTGCCACTAGTGGGCCCTTGAGCAAGGCCCTTTAACCCTCAATTGCTCAGTTGTAAGTCACTCTGGATAAGGGCGTCTGCCAAATGCCACAAATGTGAAATGTAAAAAAAAAAATATATATATATATATATATATACACACATATATATATATATATATATATATATAGTACTATAGTATATATATAGTTCCGTTTAGTATGATTTCCGTAGTATAACACCATCATTCTATGCCCAGGCTGCCTCATTTCCATCTCTTATATCACTTTTAACAATGGTCAGTGTCTCAAATCAGCTCTAAAGTTAAATAGCGGATTGGGACACTTGTCTCGCAAGCTACCAGAGCATTTGCTCTATTTGCAAGACAAATGACCTACTAACGATGACCTATTGAACATCCTTCCCTGTAAAGATGCAACATCTGGACGGAACTTGTTTATCTCCTTGCTCTTTGAGGCTCGCTGCATGTTCTCCTGATGTTCTGATGATTCTCTGGCAACCTTTCCTCCACCGAAAACATGCCAGAATGCGAGCACTGCCTGGAATTGTGAATGATAGTCTGAATGTGTGTGTATGTGTGTATGTGTGTGTGTGTGTTTGTAATGGAAACCTTTCTCCCATCCACAGTGTGTTGTGCAAGAGGTCCTACTGTACCAACAAGACTGTCATGTCTCCTTAGCAGATTTTTAGCTAGCTTATGTAAACGTTTTGTATTATATTTTGTCAGTAAAGCTGGCATATCCGAGTAGACACAACATTTCGACTTGTTTATATTTTGGTTGAACCACTTTGAATGCTACATCTCTGTTAGCGCTCTTTGGCAGAAGGGTTTTTATCCTTTCCGCAAAAATGAAGACACCGAGAGAACCGTGTACCACCGACGCCTCACTAGGTTTTCTCTGCCGCCGAAAAATCGCATAATCATATACAATATGCACATGAGCCAAATACAGCCACATGTTGAACAGTGACGTAAAATCGGGACCAAGAACGATTTAATTACAGCAAATAGTGCAATTTATTTCATCTGTACCTTTCCAGGCAATTTTTATTTATTTATTTGGTGGAAAGAGTTGATGGTCTGGTGGAGAGACTCGTGTTTAATGGCGTCGCACATGTGCCGAAAAGTACCAGCAGGCACCAATGAGTCAGTTAGCAACGGAGTTTAATCCTTCTGGGCTCCCTACGAAACTTTGTGTTAAGCTATTTGGGGTGCATGGAGTCATAGCAACGTTACAGAAGCAAATAGAAACGAAAGAGGGTTTCGACGGAGCTTCGATACAGAAAATGATTGTTTTATATCAACAGTGGAAGAATACAGAAAACACGGGACTGACAGTCTAGCAAAGTTCAAGACGGAGGAGAAAACGATCCAGGTTCGAAATGCGGCCGCTCACTTTACATTACGTTACATTTACGGCATTTAGCAGACGCCCTTATTTAGGACTCCATCTAAGAATATATTCATCAGTTATAATTGATTACAAACTTAAGGCACAAAATAAGCATAGACAAAGTTATTATTATATATATTTTTTTTTTTTTTTTTTTTAAATAGTTTCCTGAGAGGGGGGTTAGCTCAGGGGTCTAAGGCTCTGTGCTGCTGATTGGATGATCCGGGTTCAAGCCCCTGTATAGGCCGCCCTTGGGTCCTTGAGCAAGACCCTTAACCCTCTGTGCTCCAGAGGCGCCGTATCATGGCCAACCCGGAGCTCTGACCCAAACTACCAAACAACAAGCTGGGATATGCGAAGAAAGAATTTCACTGTGCTGTGATGTATATGTGACAAATAAAGGCTATTCTAGTAAGGACAGTGAGATGGAAGAAGTGTTAGGATAGGTGTTGTTGGGTCTTCAGTCGTCGTTTGAGGATGAAGCCAGTGACTCCGTTGTTCGGACATCCAGGGGAAGTTCATTCCACCACCTCGGCCCCAGAACAGAGAAGAGCCTCGAGCTGATCTTACCTCTTCCCCTGAGAGAAGGTGGAACCAGGTGAGCAGTGCTAGACTCTCTCAGACAGCGAGGTGCGCTACGGCAGGTGATGAGCTTTCTGAGGTATGAAGATCCATTTTTGGCTTTATATGCGAGCATCTGTGTTTTGACTCTCGTGTGCAGCTACAGGGAGCCAGTGGAGCGAGCGCAGAAGTGGGGTGGTGTGAGAGAACTTAGGCTTTATCCAGAGCGACCTACAATTGTTCAATTGAGGGTTTTGCTCAAGGGCACCACTAGTGGTGGTGCTGGGATTTGAACGTGCGATCTCCCGAACGCCTTAACCAGGGTGCGCTGTGTAGTCGCAGAAATGTCATCACATGACCCCAATTCTTCGTAAAGAGTCCCCAAGTACCTCATCGACCCAATTATCTCTCATAACCCCCCTAGATCCTTTCGATCAAGAGATCTTTTAGTTTGCCTACGACGGAGGGGTGATGGAGCTTTCGCGGTCTTAAGTTGTGGACTAACCTACCACTACACATCAGAAATTCTCTGTTGCTTTTAATGTTTTCTTTCCTTTATGTGATTTGGTTTGTGTTCTGCTATATTGTTTTGTACTGCACTTTCGTCCACTTTTACGTCCGCTTTTACTAAAAAGTACACTTTACGATTTTCATAAAACCAGTTCCTGTTCCGCATAGGGTTGCAGAGATCCGTCCAATACATGCATACCAGACAGTCAGATAGACGGAAGACATGAAAGCCTGTGCACTAAAATAACACACTAACTTATCAGGACTGATTATGCTTAGAGAAGTTATTCAAGGGTGAAGGACATGCTACCTCTCTCAACAGCCCTACAGGGTAACTGGGGAATGTCAAAATGGGTAATAGATTGTGGTGGCAGACATTTTGTCTTCTGGAAGAAGACTTTGTCTTCTGGAGGCATCAATAATAACCGGTCCAGTGAAATTACATGTGAAGGCAAATCACTGCTAAGACTGATTCCTATTTTGTTTTTTTCAACACACATGTAACACACAAAATTCCTACTACAGTAGCTGGCCCAAGGAGAAAACGACAAGAAAACTAAGATAAATGAACATTCGGTGCCACCCAGATGTGTCCGTTTCCTATTAAGATGTCTTCCTCATACAGTCTTAGGGAGTTTTTAGGAATGACCTTTTTTATTATTATTATTTTTTTAAGGAACAAACTTTTAAGCAACTTTATTACTTTAGCGCTGCTTTGAGAAAATGTCCCTTGTTAAAAGTGATATAGAAATATGATATAGAAATGAATTGGATGGACAAAAAAAACAACCTCTGTTTGCTCATTTGCACACACTGTGAGTGTTCACAATTTTTGCATAGGAACAAATCCGTTATGTACAACATGGCCGAAGCTACTGTTAAGTGTGTGTTATCCTGTGTTAACCCCCCCCCCCCCCCCCCCCCCCCGCCCCCAGCTCTATACACATGCACTATGCTGTTTTGTCTTTCCAATTTTTTTTACATTTTTTCTTTTCCTTTCTCTTTTTTTTAAGTTAAGATTTCTTTAAAATGTAGTGTTATTTATGTTGACCGATGTAGCACCTTAGTAATAGGGAAACGTGGTTAAGTTTCACTGTATTTCACTGTACTGTACTGTATATTGTTGGAATGACAACGCCGACTTGACTTGACGAGGCAACCTTTGCAGAGATTAATTGATTATTAATTTGCTAAAAAATGTATTTAAAAAATGGTAAATGCTTAAATCTAAAAGTCATTAGGGGATTTATGCAGTTCTGCACATAAAAACATTGCCAAAGCAATAATGGACATATAATGTACACCAGTTCTCAAAATGTGTATGGGTGACTTTCTCAGAAACTCGTGCCCGTCGTCAGGCTCCTTATCCTCTGTAGCTAGGATATGTCTTAGACGCTATGTCGGCATCCGGGAAGCTTTTTCCGAGCTGATTGTGTGCCAAAATTTTGAAACCACATTCAGCGCTGGCTTTGCAACTGGCACACCGTTGCTGAAGGAGTGTCTAGGAATAGGTGAACATTTCACCCAATGCATTTTAATCTAGCCTATAGTGCAATGGTACTACTTATATTTTATTTGACTTTTTTTGTTTTTTGTTTTTTTTTTACAACAACAAATATGACTATGTAAAATTCCTTGGGTAATTTCGCAGTTGAGACATCTCATTAAATCATTAAAAAACAAGTCGGCTCAAACCATGTGCAGTTGACTGTAGAATTGGCTTCATGTAGCCCCAAATATTCCCAGACTAATAAAATGCATTTCGCTTGCTTGCTTTTACCACCTGCCTCATTGATTTCTCCTTAATTCTCCTCTATGGCTTTCCACAAGAGCATCTTGTGAATGTATTCAACCAAGTCCTACCATAAGGACCGAGAGGAGAATTTTCTATTGTTCGAGGCTTTTCTTACAGTCTCCTGAAAGACTGGTAATGTCTGGATTTATTGCTTTCCGATGCAGACCTCAGTTGGAGTTTATCCACAGGGCTAACGCAGTCCTCAAAAAAGGCGAAACAGAGGGACTCTGATTCGATCATGACCCACGACTGTGAATCTCCTAAATAAAAGCGCACACTCGAGCGTATCCCAATGGTGAAACGGTTCCGCCCTTTAACAGCACTCCAATTTAACGACGATTCAAAGATCAGCTATGCTTTCTAATTTTAGCAGTGTGACATTGTTTATTGTTGTTACTGCTCTAACGAGCTTATCGATGATTGGCTGCAGATTGTGAGGCAGATTTTTCACCAAGCCATGAATACATCTCGAACCCATACATAGTATATTAGCGTTAAGCATGCTGCTAGTAGGATTCTAGTCGGGTTTCCTCACACCTCCTATAAACATGCATGATGATGGATTGGTTACGTGAAATTGCCCTAGGTGTGATTGTGTGGATGGTCCCTTTTAAATGTTTTTTTTTTTGTCTAATAAAAGAGGTATTCCTACCCCAGTCTTTTTTTGCCTATGTCACATCCTTGCGAGAGTGAATACATGAATGGTGTTTGGTGATTGTTTCAGTTGTAAGATTTGGTACGTGGCTCCTTTTAAGAATTTAGTTCCGGTTGCTTTCCATACAAATTGGTGATACGTTTGTTACATAGAGAAGTTTTTACAAAAGTTTTTACATTGTATTTACAAAAGAAAGTGCTTCCATAATAATGATTTGTGAATTTGTGTAAGGTGCAATATGTCAGCCATATCACCCTGTATGTCCTTGTCTGGTTGCCCACTGAAGCTAAGCAGGGTTGAGCCCAGTTAATACCTGGATGGGAGACCACCTGGGAATACCTGGGAATAGGTTGCTGCTGGTAGGTGGCAGGGGGCGCTTACCCTGTGGTCTGTGTGGGTCCTAGCACCCCAGTATAGTAATGTGGACACTATACTGTTATAAAGCACCGTCTTTCGGATGAGACGTTAAAGCGAGGTCCTGACACTCTGTGGTCATTAAAAATCCCAATTTTGAAGACAATTTGCCTTCATTTTATATCGCCAGGAAAATTGTAATGCATTGGAAAAAAATGTTACTAAATAAAGTTACTATTGATGCTTCTACAGATGTTGTATGCAGGCGGTACAGTTGCGTATGCATGAGAATGCAGTGCTCTGAAATACTGCATTTCTGTACCATGTTGATGGTTTCTACAGCCTTTATGTAGTCATAAATATTCTATTAACAGGTGAACTTGTTCGGTCAGACTCCACTGAACTTGTAGAGGTGTGTGTGTGTGTGTGTGTGTGTGTGTGTGTGTGTGTGTGTGTGTGGTCTTCCACTGATTTCAGTTTGAAACCTCTGAGCTACCATTTCTAATATTAGTCTCAGTAAATTTGTATTTATTTATTTATTTTTTTTTTTAAAAAAGCTCTTGTAATAAATAACCGAAATAAATTAGCATCGGGCTATAAGTTTGTGTGAAACATTTTGGATGAGACTTTTATTAACCGCATTAGTCGTAGCTTTAGTGCAAAACCAAGGAAGCAAATCAAATATGTCTGTCTGAAGTATTCCTGGAGTCTTTGTAGGGCATGAGAGATCCTGCAAAAGGCTTAAACATTTCAGCATTAGAATTGCTAATTGCCATGTGAATTAACAGGGAAAAGTCATTATATATAAATCTGTGCAATCAAGTGAATGTGGTATAAAAGATGTTTCTCTAGAGCTTTTAGACTAAAAAAAAAATAACACTGAGAATTATTATTACTGAGAATGCATAAACTCTACATTACCATTTACATTTATGGCATTTGGCAGACACTCTTATACAGAGCGACTTACAACTGAGCACTTAAGGGCCCTGGGTTAAGGGCCTTGCATAAGGGGCCACTAGTGGCAGCTTGGTGGTAGTGGTATTTGAACCTGCGATCTTCCAGTCCATAGCCCAATACCTTAACCACTGAGCTACAACCTCCGTATTCCGAATTTCTGTCCACCTATAATTCCACGTCAGATAAAATGATGCCTGATTATAGTAATTTTGCTATATAAAAAAAAAATCAATAAATGCGGGTGGATAGGAGGGAGGAAGGAAGAGTGTCATGGAGTGCTGTGGAAAAAAAAAAAAAGAAAATGTACTTCCCCTGAGAATTCAGTGTGTTTAATCCATGGTTGTTTCTAGTAAACCAAAAGAAAAACAATCTTAGTTGCTTAAATGCGCACATTTTAAATAGCGAATTGAAAATGTGCCTAACGGAAACGCCAAATTCGCAAAAACGCCCGTATCGCGAAAATGTTTGCGCTCGCATGAGGTGGTTTTTCTTAGACAATGCGAAAAATTATTCATTTGCGAAACTGTAATAGAAGCGTTTTTTTCCAGGTCACATGATATCCTATGGACATGTTCATCCGGAAATTCTGAATGCACAGGTCCTCCGTGAAATCGCGCACTACTGCCTCCCAGAAGTAGCGCATAAGTGGCCGCTCCCAAGTACAGGGGGATCGCCTCGCCATTAATGCTCGTATAACACGCCTACGTCTCCGATTAAAAGTAAAAAACGGCGAAAGCGTCGTCTGCGATAATGTCGCCATTTTTTGAACGATATATCGCGAGAGGACGAGTTTTAGTCGCGTGATATGATTAACGGAAACACCGTCGTATCAAAACGTTTTTTTTTATCGACAAACGTCGCTAAACGGAAAACGCGCCTTATGACAATATGCTGAATGTACCATTCATTTACAATTATTGTTTGTATCATATGGTCGCTTAGCATGCTCAGGATTTTGGGTAAATGGATTGGGTTATTCATTGCCCAGCTCGGCATCGCTCAGCCCCGGATTGCTTCCTTTTGGCCCGACGATTTGAGAAAATGCGTCTTGTGTGTAGTTCGGCTGTCATATATAAATGATAATGTATAATGTCGAACAGCCTGGCAGATGACACCGACTCTTTCAATAAAAAATGAACTCCCAGGGAGAAGAAAGATGAAACATTTATTTGGAGAGAGAGAGCGAGAGACCGAGGGAGAGGGAGAACCCTGTGGAGTGACATTGTTACAGTATATCTTCTCCTAGAGTATGGTAAGTGATCTATGACACGAGTTATGAGAATGAATGCTCGAACGTTTCATGCTGCTATATATATTTACAGCATGTATCTTTTTTTTTTTGTATTATTTATATATATATATATATATATATATATATATATATATATATATATATATATATATATATATATATATACATTTTAATGCAAGGTGTGAAATGCGAATGTTCCTGTTTTGGTAGAGAAGGAAGGAAGGAAAATGCCCCCCCCCCCCTCCCCCCACCAGATATTCTGAGAGGAAGGATGCATACTGTATAGATAATATCTTTTGAAGCCTTTTTCGGGTCAAGTGTGCACCAGGTTTTTTTTTTATTTTATTTTTTACATTTTAAAACACATTAAATAGCATAACTAGAAGCGTATTTGTGATTTATGGTAAAATATTCCATGTGCCTTAACTGAGAAAGCCCTTAACTGAGATAAACCGTGTATAAATCCACACACACATATATATATATATATATATATATATATATATATATATATATATATATATATATATATATGTATATATATATATATATATATATATATATAATACATAGATATATATATATATATATATATATATATATATATATATATATATATATATAGAGGGTTTTTGTTCTGTTTTTTTTTTTTTTCCATTAAACTGAAACCCCGGCCAATATTCCACCTTTTTTTTCCATTAAAACACTTCCTAGGAAGCACCACAGGGCTAATATTCATGGTTGGGCTGTTATTGCCAAACCCGTGGTCACTCACGGCAATGCCAAATGTCAGTTTCGGCGGTGCCAGCAGCAGAAATCCAGTGCTGTGGACAATGTGACACATGTATTGTTCTCTGATAAGTCCATCTTCACACAAAAACCCCCCAAACAAAGCTTCCCGTCCAGACCGTTGCCTGAACAGAGTGAAGCACAACAGTGGCTCAGTGATGGTTTATGCTTCAATATCATTTGAAAAACGTGCATGCATATTTTATTACTCATTTTATTGCGATTAATACGTTACCTGTAAGTCTCTACAATTACAAGAGGTGCTCGAAATGGGGGGTCTGACCCCGTATATGCCCACTGCTTTTGCTTGAGTGTCACTGCCAAGGACAACTGATCATTCTGGGGCACCATGTACACTCAATAGTGTGTATCGGGATGATGATGCGCCAATACATACACTAATGAGTGGTTTGATAATCACGAAGATGAGATGAAACCGAGGCGTTTTGGGGGGAGCAATGACGGGGAAAAAAATGTCCTCCATTAGCCGAGGTGGAAAGTAACAAATTTTTTCCGCCTTTTTGTAATTGTAGCTTTTTTTGTGTGTACTTTTACTTTAATAAAGTAGTTTATAAAATGTGCTTTTATTTTTACTGAAGTATTTTATTTATTTTTTTTTTTTTTTATATTGTACTTCACTACATTTGAAATCATATTCGTTACAGAGTAAAAATAAATAAATATCGCACGCCCGGAAACCATGGCAAAATTATTGATTGTTGGACGGTAGATCAAACCAGACAGGGGCAAACTACGGCCCGCGGGCCAAACTCGGCCCGCCGAATGTTGGAACGGAACTATATATATATGTGTGTATATAACCACAAATACTGTCGGTATACTCAGCAGCAGCAATAGGTTGGACCCCCCGCATTTCAACAATTCACGACGCGACACAACCACACCCCAAGCACTGCCCCACTGCCCCACCCCATCCGGCATGATTCGATTTGAGACAAGGCAACCCCCGTCAGCAATTTAAAAAAAATTATAATAAAAAATGGGTAACTTTCATTTTTTGACTAGTAACTTGTACTTGAGTAAAACAGTGCTTTTACTTCAGTACAACATTTTATTACTCTTTTCACCTCTGTCCATTAGCATAAAGTTCTTGAAACGGTTGTAGAGAGAAAAGGTGGATGAGTTGCATAAAAGTGTATTAAGTGCCTTTAAGTTTGTTCCCTAATGAGTGAACCAGTGGCGAATGTGTCAAGGAAAATCTCCCGAAGATGACGTGAGAAAGGACCCTTGGGAGAAACCAGAATTAAAAGAGGGAACCCTTCCTCATCTGGGTGTCTCCAATTGTCCATTCATTACAGTTCCGTCAGTGTCGATGTGTGCAGCGATAGTGATGGAGCAAGTGACCTGGAAACTGTTCTGAACGCGGAATGGCTCAGAATCCCCCTGGTCATTGTGCAGGATCTGGTTTCTGTCATTCCGAAGATGAAATGATGCTAGAGGCACTACCCCCAAACTAATAAATAATTGAGGTATAAATGTAGGTAGTTTAGCTTCAATGTCCAACCTGTAAGTCCTGTTTCCCCATCCTTCTCCACACTATTCTGTCCTTTACATCCGCCTCTTTTACCCCGACGACCTCACCACATCTATAAACCTCCTCCTCCTTTTTCCCCATCCTCAGCATTTGTCTCCCTGTGTACCACATGTCCCTCCTCTACCCTCTATCCAAACCATCTCTATCTAATCCCCCTCACCTCATCTCCAAAACATCCTACATGCCACTCTAATAAACTCGTTTCTAATCCTGTCCATCCTCGCCACTCCCAATGAACATCTCAACTCCTCCACCTCTGTTTTACTGTTAATGACTTTCATTCCCCTTCTCCCGGGCGCATACTTTCATCCCTCCAGACTCTTCTCAACCGGTGCCCTACTCTAAACACAAAGGTTATCACCTACGAATGTCATGGAGACGCACCGGTCTGGCCTCGTCCGTCAACCTGTCCATCACAAACAAGAAAGGGTTCAGAGCCCATCCTTGATGCAATCCCGCCTCTACCTTGAACCGGTCTGTCTTTCCACGCTATCCTCATACATGTCCTACTGGAATGTCAACTGGTCCAATTGGACTATTGCTATCCACTTCCTGCTTCACCACCACCACATCCACCACCCGTCTCATTTCCTTCGTTCATCCTCTGCTCAAAAACCTCCCTCCGCCTTCTCAACACACACTCCTCACTAGTCAACACATTTCAGTCTGCTTCCTTTATTGCTGCAACTTACAGCACATCCTTTCCAGCTCGGTCTCTCTTCTCTTCCCACACCGAGTACCTTCCTAGATGTCTTCCATATCACTTCTGCACTAGTTGCCCATCACTTCTTCGCCACCGCTCTGACCTCTTCCCTGAATCTCGCACTACACTCTTCCTCCGTCAGTTTCCACCATCTTATTCTCTTTTCAGTCCTCCTCTCTTCCTTTTCTTCTTTACCTCCAAAACCATCCTACAGAAAACCATCTAGCACAGACATGGGCAAACTACGGCCTGCCGACCCTTTTAATCCGGCCTGCTGAATATCTGTAAAGTATTGACCAAATCAAAGTAGAACCCTCCGCTCCCTCGGCAAACGATTCGAGACACGGCACGGGCATTAAGAAAGCAACAGCCCTCCACCCACCCCCCCTTCATCAACTCACCACGCGTCTAGCTAACCCTCCAACCACCACAGCCACCCCGCTGCGTCTGACACGACACACTAACGCTCCAAGCCCCCGCCACCCAGTAAACAATTCACGACATGCCTACTCTCCAAATGGCGGACAGCATTCACACACAGCATATCCGTGTCCACCCTGCACTCACGATACGTTGGGAGACCTGAACTTGGGCCCAATTTTACAAGTCAATGTAGCCCCATCCCTGACCTAGCGACACTGTCCCCCTGCCCCCACTCCATCTCCAATCTCTTTCAGGTGGCATCTCCGGCACAGAATATAGTCCACCTGTGTGCACCTTCCTCCCTTCTTATACATCATCCTAGGCTCCTCCTTCGTCTTAAACTATACATCTTCTACCACCATCTGCCCTTCCACACTCCTCTTTTTTTAAGGCTACTTAATATCTCCTCCTCACCCTCTGTTCCATTCATCAACATGGCCACTGAAGTCTGCTCCTATCACCAATCTTTCTCTCCACCATATCAGACATTCTCTTCACCTCCACTACTGCACTCTTCTTTCAGGATTACCCCTAAACCATTTCCCTTACCATCCACACCATGGTAAAACAGTTTAAATCCACCTCCAATGTTCCTTCTCTTACTCCCTTTCCACGTTAATGGTTCTTGTGTGTGTCTAGGTGTAAACAATTTAACAGATGAATTTTAAAAGCTGAAAAGAAGGTCGTACCCATCCAATTAAGCATTGATTAATGAATGTCAATAGAGAAAATAAGTGAGGATTTTTTTTTTTTTTTTTCAATGGTTACGAACATTGTTAGCATTGACGCATCTCTTCTCTTTTTACCTTTCAACAAAGAAGTACTTTATTTCTGATGGCTTTGAATGGATTTCACTGAGGTAGACTGGCACAATATTCAGTGTGTATTTCCGCTCCTGAAATAGACTCCACGTTTCGGTCGTGGATAAAGCTTTATGAAATGAATGAACAAGTCTCGTTTTATGTAATGGGGCTTTTTAGTGTACAATTATTCAATAATATCCCCCTGTCCAGGTCTTTATCATAAAAGATGTCCAATTCGAGGTGTGTAAATACAATGCAAACTCCTACTTATTTTCTTAGTTATGGACCTTTTATTAGTTATTTATTAAGGCTTGGTTCTGCCTTTTGGCCTTTGCTTTGTTGCTTTCTGTCCCTTTTTTTATGCCTTGTTCCACTCACTCCACTCTGTCATTCCTTTCCGTTAACTGCTTTATTCTGGTAAGGGTCAAGGTGAATACAGAGCCTCTCCCAGGAACACTTGGTACTGTATGACGCGGGTAAGCTGCTGCAGCCTAGGCTAAAAGAAAAAGAATCTGGCATTGAACAAGGAAAAATCTGGCATTGAACAAAACCATTTCCGGCTCATGACCCGTCTTCATTAAGAATATATGCTTTGATTAAGTAGGTGGATATTTACATGCTGTGGTGAACTGGAGTAAAAATCAGTCTGATTTGTAGGGTGATGCCAGCTGTGGTGCACCTCGGCTGTTACATCACCATCAAATAAGAGAAAAATGCTTTGCCACTGTGTGAATGAGAAAATGTGGGTAAAATTTGCCAATGTAAGGTAACTGGATGAAGTAAACAGTGTGCGGTTATACAAGAGCGTACCGGGAACAGTTGAGAAGAAGCGGTCACGTTAAGCCTAGTGTTTTTAAGCGTCCTTATTTATAGGTACGTCTGGTAATAAGGCAAAAATTAATATAATTTCAAATAAATGTACAACTAATTTTAACTGAAATGGTCCCTGAACAGAGCAAGCACTAGCTCTAGACAGAGCTATAAATTACTAAACCAAGTCCTGAGTAATTTAGTTGGTGTGTGTGTTATTTATAATAAAATAGCACGTATCTATTCAAATCTATTAAATATAGATTAGTGGTTGTGTTTTGCTCTTCTGTTTTTTGTTTTTTTGTTTCTGTTTTTGTTTGTTTGTGGGTTTTTTTTTTTTTTTTGGATATGTTGGGGTGGAGGGTGTTTGTGTAGTGTATATACAGTATTATAAATGTTAGTATACCTGTTAATAGTTTCTGTTGTTGTATAAACAAACATTAATAAATTTATAATTTGAGGGCACGGTGGTTTAGTGGTTAGCACGTTCGCCTCACACCGCCAGGGTCCGGGTTCGATTCCCGTCTCGGCTATGTGTGTGTGGAGTTTGCATGTTCTCACCGTGACTTAGGGGGTTTTTCTCCGGGTTCTCCGGTTTCCTCCTGGTCCAAAAACATGCACGGTAGGTTGATTGGCACCTTGGAAAATTGTCCCTAGTGTATGAATGTGTGTGTGAATGTGTGTGTGCGCCCTGCGATGGGTTGGCATTCCATTCAGTGTGTATCCTGCCTTAATGCCCATAGACGCCTGAGATAGGCACAGGATCCCCGTGATCCGAGGGAAGATCGGATAAAGCGGTAGAATAGAAGATGATGATTAGAATGAAGATAGAAGATGAATGAATGAATGAAATGAATAATTTTTTGACTCGTGTTGACCTTTGTTAAAGTGTAATTCAAATGCACATTTAATTAAATATATAAAAGTAATGACAACATTGTATGCCTGGTTTCAAATTGTATGTATATATATATATATATATATATATATATATATATATATATATATATATATATATATATATATATATATATATATAAGAATTCATTCCCAGCAGGCATAAATATAAAAAATAACATTAAACAATAGGTAATGCCTGGTTTAAAATTGTATAAATAAAAGGTTAGATATCGTTTGCTTCATATGCTTTTTATTCATTTTTACAATGTGGAGAGGCCATGGGGCCTCCAATATAAATTTCGCCTGTGGTCTACAAATGTCTAGAATCATCCCTGTTCATGAGTTATGATGATTCGACTTTTACAATTTTACAATGACTAGTGCGACATGAAAAAATTATTTGTATATTTGTGTGCATGTGGTATAATACATTGTGATGCTGGCAGGATGAGAGAACAATGGTCTACAGAGTTCAGTGGTGTTGGCATTAAAACGTATATTTTTCTGTTATTGGTGCTCCAAAGCCCATTGCAAACTGTTGTTTTTATCCTATTTATCCGTGTCACTAAACACTGAAACAGAGCACAGTGATTAGTCTCATCAGCTCCAAGTGTACGTCAGTGCTCCCTCCCCTCGCTGTCCAGCTCTTGTTCAGACGCACATTGTCATATACATGTGTAGTGTATATTTTATACACCAAGGTACCCTTTTTTGATAAATGATGTAGTCTACCTCATACCGATCACCATTTTTCAGGACTCCGGGGGTGGGCTAGGCCACGTCTCGGCTTACGCTATTTTCAATTTAGGTCATCGGAACGCATCTCCAAAGTGAGTCGGTGACTTCCCGTATCGACGTTGCATATGGGCTACTTAAGATTCTTCAGACAGTTAATAGTCATTCATGAATAATTTAAAAGATATTCTTACTTAACATTTAATGAGTACTGTATAAGCAGAGCTTCCAAATAGTCTTTCAACCATATATAGCATTTTTTTTTATCATGCATAGGACCTTAAAAAAAAAGTTTAATAATGCTTATTAAAAAGTGGCGTGTGTGTGTATATATATTTGTATATATATTTGTATATTATATTATATATATATATATATATATATATTATATATATATATATATATATATGAGGGGCTCGGTGGCGTAGTGGTTAGCACGTTCGCCTAACACCGCCACCGCCAGGATCCGGGTTCGAATTCCCGTCTCGGTCATGTGTGTGTGGAGTTTGCATGTTCTCCCCGTGCCTCAGGGGGTTTTTCTCCGGGTTCTCCGGTTTCCCCCCCCCGGTCCAAAAACATGCACGGTGATAGGTTGATTGGCACCTTGGAAAAATTGTCCCTAGTGTGTATGAATGTGTGTGTGTGAATGTGTGTGTGTGTGTGTGCCCTGCGATGGGTTGGCATTCCATCCAGGGTGTATCCTGCCTTAATGCCCATAGACGCCTGAGATAGGCACAGGCTCCCCGTGACCCGAGGGAAGATCGGATAAAGCGGTAGAAGATGAATGAATGAATATATATATATATATATATATATATATATATATATATATATATATATATATATATATATATATATATCTATATGTGTGTGTTTGTGTGTTGTGTGTGTGTGTGTGTGTGTGTGTGTGTGTATGTATCTAATAGATATATGCATAGAGAGATGGAAAGAGGGGTTTCTGGGTTGAAGCTCTACATGCATTGTTATATTTTTACGTTGTTGCGCCACGCTATTGGAAAAACGCAGACTTAAATGATGCCCCTACTGGGAAATTACTGGGAAA
>JACRUU010000008.1:13279888-13309888 GCA_030449085.1 Kryptopterus vitreolus | reverse complement strand
TGTGCCCTGTGATGGGTTGGCATTCCATCCAGGGTGTATCCTGCCTTCCCCGTGACCCGAGGGAAGATCGGATAAAGCGGTAGAAGATGAATGAAAGGCACAAATGTAAAAACAAAATGACAAACCGTGAAAAGGTAAGTATACTGTAGTTTAAGATTGGAAAAAGAGTAAACCACGTATAACTGCATAGAAAGGTCTTTCGTCAAAGTAGCGCTGAATGAATTCCATTTTCCCCTTCGCTTGCCAATGTTCTGTAGTTTTATTATATTTTATATATATGTAGTTTTATTTATTTTAGTTTTATTGTATTTAAAGGTGCACTAATAACGCAGAGTAAAAATAAACAAAAAAACACCATTCCATAAGGTTTCCTACTTCCTGAATATCTTGAATGACAGGCGTCTTGTCCAATGAGCGGCAAGTATTCCATTTTCAAACTGTACCTACTTTTTCCAGTTTGTAGGAATGTTTTTTTGTTCGTCATTTTGTTTTCGGATTTGTTATTTGTTTTGTTTTATGTTATTTTGCTTTTTGTTTTTGTTTTATTTTTTTTGTTTTGTTTTGTTTTTTGTTTTATTTTGTTTTTGTTTTCCGCTTTTGTTTAGTTTTGTTTTTGTATTTCTTGTTTTGTTTCATTACTTGCTTATTTTGTTTTTGGTGTTTATTTTGTTTTATGATTTGTTAATGTATGAGGGGCACGGTGGCTTAGTGGTTAGCACGTTCGCCTCACACCGCCAAGGTCCGGGTTCGATTCCCGTCTCGGCCATGTGTGTGTGGAGTTTGCATGTTCTCCCCGTGCCTCAGGGGTTTTTTCTCCAGGTTCTCCGGTTTCCTCCCGGTCCAAAAATGCATGGTAGGTTGTTTGGCACCTTGGAAAATTGTCCCTAGTGTATAAATGTGTGCGAATGTGAGTGTATGTGTGCCCTGCGATGGGTTGGCATTCCATCCAGGGTGTATCCTGCCTTAATGCCCATAGACACCTGAGATAGGCACAGGCTTCCCGTGACCCAAGGGAAGATCGGATAAAGCGGTAGAAGATGAATGAATGAATGAATTTGTTAATGTGTTTCGCCCCATCAATTCTGTTTAAATTTTGTAGGAAGCAACGCGAAGCTGTATACACGACAGTATCTTAGATGACGGCGATTACACTGAGGCCTCCATAAACATACGTGTGACACTGTAATATAAACCAGCCATCAACCTGTCCGTTGCCCTTTGTAACTTCAGCCAGTCGTCTTAGACAAAACATAAAGATATGAAAATTATTAATCCAACATTTGAGTTGAAACCCTTCTAAAATTACACACGAGTTGCACTTAAATCCTCGAACACTGCACACAATGACATCGATTAAATAAATGGGCATTCAGGTGCCATGCAAATATTGACTAAATATATTAAAAATACCTCTTAAGGTTTCACTAATCCAGGGGTGTCAAACTCGGTTCCTGGAGGGCCGCAGCCCTGCAGTGTTTTGTTGCTAAAACTCTCCCCTTCTATAACTTAATATTTGAGAGCTTCCTCAACGTGTGCTAAGAATTTCTCCTACCTTCCTTCATCTTCTGCTAATAAATATGATTTTGTGGGAAAATATTTTTACTAGCCTTTTTTTGTTGTTGTTCTAATTGGCTCCAAACCAGGGGTGTCAAACTAACTTAACTAGCATAATTAAAAACACCTGATCCAAATAATCAAGTCATTAAGGCTTATTTGAAAACAACATGGTATGTATATTGGAGCAGGGTTGGAACAAAACACTGCAGGGCTGCGGCCCTCCAGGAATGGAGTTTGACACCCCTGCACTAATCTGAGTGAGTTTGAACTTTGTCACTCTTAACTTTTTATGACCTTTTTTTATATGTCAAACTGAGACGCGTCATTTGTTAAATCAAAATTCAAGTTTATCTCTTTTACCAATTGGCATTGGCCTCAAAGTAGTTTTTCCACAAGGTATCATCAGTTGATTGATAAAAGCATTTTGTTTTTATTTTTTTGGTCAAACTCGTCCAGGTTGATCGTCCCGTTGTCCGGTGTAGAAGTTTTTCGTTGCCTCTCAGTAGGCACAAACTTACAATTATAAGGATTTTAAGGATTCTTTTATAATTGCTTGATCTCCGTAAACCTGCTTAGAGACGGTGTTTTGTTAAAAACACCATACAAGTACAAAATTAATTGAAGTGAATATCGTAATCAATGCCGTCTGTGAAGTCACTGGACGTCGTCTGGAAATAGCGATATTAACCCAAATGCAATTTTTTCTAGAAAATTATTACATCAAATATGCGTGTATTCGGTACAGTCTTTTACCTGTTCATGATCGCTTGTGGAAAATATGGGACCACGTGCAAATGCTATGATTTATAAATTACCTAAATCAGTCCGCAGCAAGGTAAACACGCAGAAATGTTAGAAATGAAGAAATGTTCATCCTTTTAGATCTCTGGATTAGTATTTGAATTTTGTGGCACCGAATTCATTTCTTCATTTTTTTTTAATTAAGTTATGGTTATTGGTTATTAAATCAACACAAATCTGAATCAAACTACGCAAGAAATACGTGGTCTTGGAATACGGGAAAATCAAATAACATTATTCAGGATGTCGTAATGATTACAGATGTTTTCCGATAATTCCTTTCTTATTTGTATAATTTAGATCAACAAAAAAAAACCTCTCTAAGGATAAGTATCTGAGATCTGTCTCCCAACCTATACGCTCTTGCAAATTTATTCATTCATTCATTCATTTTCTACCGCTATATACTATATTCATTCATCTTCTACCGCTATATAGTAGAATCTTCTACCGCTATATACTATATTCATTCATCTTCTACCGCTATATAGTCTGTGCCTATCTCAGGCGTCTATGGGCATTAAGGCAGGATACACCCTGGATGGAATGACATCCCATCGCAGGGCACACACACACTCACACATACACACATTCACACACACACGGGACAATTTTCCAAGGTGCCAATCAACCTACCGTGCATGTTTTTCGACCAGGGGGAAACCGGAGAAAAAAAAACCCCCTGAGGCACGGGGAGAACATGCAAACTCCACACACACATGGCCGTGACGGGAATCGAACCCGGACCCTGGCGGTGTGAGGCGAACGTGCTAACCACTAAGCCACCGTGCCCCTTGCAAATATCAATCAAAATATACACTTAATTTTCCTCTCAACCCGGTATCCCAGTTCAGACATCTCCAATATATGAGTGCTACCCTCATCACATCTGGAAGCAGAAACTGTACTGAAAATCCCAACTACTTCCCCATATTATTAATCAACGTGGATCATAAGCATAGCTCCATCAATTAGGGTCGAGCCTGTAATCTCCTCACTAATACATCAAACCGTTTGCATCAAAGTGCGACACTGCTCATAAAATACAAAGCGAGTTTAATCTAGTGGCATCCCTGGATGCTCAAACAATTTCAGCTACAAAGAGAGACCCGACAATGAGGTTACTCATCTCCACTATTGTTACCGCTTTCCATCGAACCCTGCTTTGTTGCTTCTGTTAGACAGCAAAACAAAAATAGGTAGCCGGTCGAAATGCATTAAAATTAATTTCTGCGCCATTTACACGGACCGAATTATGATTATAATAATCACTTACTTGATTCCGTAATCTGAGCAAAATAACATATAAGATATTTGGTTAAGGTTTGATTTTAGAGTTTATTAGAGACACGCAAACATATGCAGTGCGATGTACAGCGACATGCTTCTTATGACGTCCTGCATGTAAGCGTAAAGGAAAAAAGGAAACAGTGCAGCGTTCATGCAAATGATGGAAAGAAAATGGAATAAAAATTAAAAATATGAATAAAAATTGTATATCAATAGTGCATGAAGTGTCCTGTGTAAAGGAAATTCTGTAAATGAATATAATGGTACACATCAATAAAACACAATACACATCAATTTACATAAGTAAACGCCCTACTGGAATAAATGACTTCTCTTTAATTGACAGAAGGATTAACTGGTATGAATCTTTCACTGGAAACTTTCCTGGAAAAACCAAAACAGGCTCTAATCAAAACACGCCCCTTCCAAACACTGGGCAAGTCACACAAACCACCAAGCATGCAGCTAAACTGCACCTTCTCTCAGCACTGGATACCGCACATGATCCGTATCAGCTGGGAAATAGCTCGACAGATTTAAAACAACAATATGACCTTAAATATGCAATAACATCTGCGCAAGAGCACTTTCTCTACGACCCAAAAAAACAATATACAATATTAAATCCTCTAGTACCCACAACTCATAAACGGCACCACGAGGGACGAAGCCGCGGCAATTCATGTTCGCGGGACAATTACCACAGCGCTTTTTGACTCTTGTTCTCGGGTCCATAAATTTTACGCAAAGGCCACATGGCAAGCTTTGTGTAATGCTGGCATGGTACCTCCCATTCGCCCCCTGCAGAAGTGCTTAGTTGCCTCATTATCAATAAACAGCTGGCTCCAACCAAGCGATAAAAACATTACGTTATACTGAAACGCTATGTAAGATTGCAGACCAGAAAAGTCAGTCATCTCTCTTTAAGACATCCATAGAAGTCAAAACGCTCGTGGTTATGGACGGCATCGGTGAGATAGGAAGCAAAATGCATATAACCACTCATTATTCATAGGTATACTTGGAAATATGATTCAGTTCAGGAGCAGACACTCTCTCACACACACACACACACACACACACACACTGATCTTCCCATTCTATCACACCATAATATCCAGACTAGCACATTGAATTTATATATGATATAAAACACTGTGGTGGCAAGATATGAATATCAAGGCAGTATGATGTTTATATTACCATATAACAAGCACTCGCATATGTCAGACTCCACAGAAGTGCCCTGCTTTTGAATTCAGTGGTGTTGTCCTTTCATTTTAAATTATGATGTGATTACGAGTTCATAAAACAGGAACTCAATTAAAACGAATCCTTCCATTGATTCGTTTTTCGACGCGCACAGTGAATGTTGCAGTTTGGTGAGATTTTCCTATACAGAGATCTTACTATAGAGTCTTGAAAGGATACAAGATACGAGGTGCCTAAAGCGGACAAGACGCTCTTCAATTCCGTTCAATGTTATTTGTCGAGCGCTTTTTACAGTTGACGTTAGGTACGTTTCCGCTACAAATTCGCGTAAAACCATTATGTCATGCGACTAAAACTCGTCCTCTCGCGATGCCGTTCCAAAAAGCTTACTTTTGGAACGGGCAGGCTTACTTCTATCACAGCCGATAGCATGTGTATCATGTGACCTGGAAATGCGAAAAAAAACAGTTTCCGTTAATCTTTTGCGAATTATTATTATCGTCTCAAAAAAAAAACCCACCTCGTGCGAGCGTTTTTTTTTTTTTGCGATACATGTGAGTTTTTGCGATTTTACATTAGGCGTATTTTCAATTCGCTATTTAAATGTATGCGTTTTGAAGGGGAATGGATGAACGCGCCCATTGTAGCAAAGCAGCTACACATTCATTCATTCATTCATTCATCTTCTACCGCTTTATCCGATCTTCCCTCGGGTCACGGGGAGTCTGTGCCTATCTCAGGCGTCTATGGGCATTAAGGCAGGATACACCCTGGATGGAATGCCAACCCATCGCAGGGCGCACACACACACACACACACACACACACACACACACACACACACACACACACACACTCACACACTTCACACTTCACATAATATACTTTATTCTAATGTGTGCAAATCAAGCTCAGTTTGTCCCTGATTGTTCCTTGTTGAGCGAGCCGAGGAGACGGTGGCCAGGAATGGTAGATACCATGGAAGATACCCTGAGATACCCAAATGAGGGCTTTGTTGAACCAGACTCAACAGAGCCCATCATTTGGGTGTTTGTTTGTGATTTGTGAAAATGTTTAGTCTTTAGTGTATCTATGGAATTGAAGGCTATTTCTACCTTGATTTAGAATTGAATTCGACCAAGTGTTACAACCAAGATGATCTACCGATCATAAATATCTTGACCCGTTGATGAAAAGCAGTGTATGAAACTCAAACCTTGGCTTGCAAGCCTGCCATCACCCCTCGCGTCACATCGTCAGACTGCAACTAATCCGAACGCTATAGAACGATGATACTCAGGTCAAGTCTTTAAAAATCTGCTTTGGACATGTTTGGACAATGTGAACACCAATTTGCTGCACACCCCTTAATGGCAAAGTAGATTAGATCCGTACAGTTGTACCAAGTGTAGTTGTCACTATTCACACTGCCTGACGCACTCCAAAAAAGCATACCTCCTGGAGGTGTCAGAGTTACTCTTTTGGCCTGAGGCACAAGAAGCCTGGGAGAAAATAACCCAGGATGTCAGAAAGACGAAGAAGATAGCCCAGCATACTCAGAACTCTGAAATGGTCAAACCAGTGAGCAAACCCAAATAAAATGCATCAAACTTGTATAAGCCCCAAGCAAAAAAAAAAAAAAAAGGTCCTAGAAGGCAACTAACTGACTCCCCAATTGCTATGTGCATCTAAACAGCACCCAGCAGAAATATAAGGATGTTGCTATGCTCAGACAATTGGCTCTTCTTTGCCCCCAAACCCTTAAAAGCAAGCTGTCTTACAGTCCCACTTTCCCAGAACACATTTCACTGCTCAGTCTCGTGTTAATCTCGAAAAAGCACCAAGGAAAAGGCCTCGCAAAATCTATAAAGTAAAGCCTAGCATTCTTTGAGACTGCCGAAATGTTGTGCACCAGTCATATTCGGTCCCGTTGCTATATCTGGTACGACCTCCTGGTGGGGTTGCGAGGATTGTTAACAGCATCTACAACAGTAGTCCCCTAAGGCCTGTTAGAATGAGGGACACTTCAGAGTGTGTTATCAGCCTGTGATGTACCACAGTCAATCAACTCTACAAATTCGTCCTACAGCTTCGGAGCCAGTGCCATGTCCTAGTTTTGTTTGGGCGACATTGTGGTGGTCAAATACAGACCTTTCCAAGAGGGAACATATTTCTGTCATGCACAAAAATGACTGTACTGAGTTCCCCGCCCCCCCACTGTTAGCAGCATTGGGAGTGAATCACTTGCCAGGTTATTGCAGTGATGTAGCAAAATTGCTATCTGGACAGTGCATATGCTCATAGAAAAAAAAATGCTGCCATTTATACCTAGAAGTATTGTCCCAGAAGTGGGGAAACTTTTTTTTTTTTTACAGGTGGATTATTTTAGATGCCAAAAACAACTCCAGAGCTGGAGTCCTGGAGTCCTCGGGTCAGAGTGTGTTGGCTTTTAATAGGCCTAGCTGTGTACTTTAATAATTTCTGCCTCATACTGCTGATTTTGCCAACATTGCACATTTCCCCCCGGAGCCTTAAATCGGATCTTGCTCTTGTTTCGGAGTCCCTTAAGAGATCCTCTTATAAACCGATGTTGGATGTCGAACAGAAATCAATCACTTTGTTGAGAAAATAGGAGCACTACAAGTCTTTGTGAAATGCCTGGGGGAGCAGATGACTCCAATATCACCAATTTGTGTTGGACATGAAGGGGGGGGCCTGCTAAGTAAATGCCGTGTAGTACTATTTAGACTGGATGGCAGCCATTTTTAATCTCATGAAGGAAAGACACAGGGAGATGATCGATCTCCGCAGAGACTGAGGCATTTCATCACATATAGTGTCATAAGCACGGCTCCTAGCATGTCTTGGCGTGGGTTCTTATAAGATTTGCTTAGTTTTTTTTCCGCCTCGGTAGGTCTGGGCTGTATGGGCGTCTTCAAAATAACCTTGCACACATGTTTCAAAATGTTGCTGTTGGCTTGAGGGGGTTCAAGCGCATTGGTTTAAGGCTCTGGGATACTGATACGGTCACGGGTTCGAGCCCAAGTGTCGCCTATATGCCACCCTTGGGTCCTTGAGCAAGGCCCTTAACCCTCTCTGAGTTGTATCATGGCTAACCCTGCACTCTGACCCCAGCTTCCGAACAAGCTGAAGAAAGAGTTTCACTGTTCTGTGATGTATATGTGACAAATAAAGGCTATTCTATTCAAGATTGCTCCTCCGAGAACAGTGTTTCTAAAATAGTGGGGCGTTGACACTTCCTGAGTATTCACAGGAAGTCAACAATTGGTCAGACGACACACTTACCCCGCCCACCCAGCGACAACAATTTAGCAGTTATAGAAAGTGAACTAAAAACCTATGTGAGAATTGTATTATCGTATTATTGTATTAAGGAACACTTTGACATATAGATTGTATTGTATACAGTATTGATTGTATATGAATGAAAGTTAGATTTTTATTAGAGCTTGATGGAAGTGTTTCATAGTTTGTAAGTGCAGTGTTCGGTGTGTGTGTGTGTGTGTGTGTGTGTGTGTGTGTGTGTGTGTGTGTGTGTGTGTGTGTGTGTGTACACAAAATCCAGCTCCAAATCCATCACAGTCAGTAGTCATACCTAATGTGCTGTCAGCTGCATTCATTCATCCTATTGCTAATTTCGTAAATGAGGCATTCCTTTACAAATCACGTGTTTAACGGGCGGCAGCTAATTTCTGTTTGATTGAGTAACTTGTGCTCTTCATTTTGTGCAGTGACGGATCGTTTTATATGTGCTCAAACCATTTTGCTGACGCACAGTATGAAGAGAGCGCGCAGAAAGCGTACACATTAGGCTACAAATTCCCTGATTATATGAGCACACCAAAACAAACCATGTATTTTTCGGGGGAAATAATCCAAACTCCAACCCCCAAACATCCCCCCCCCCCCCAAAAAAATAATAATTAATTATTAATTAAAATTAATAATAATTTTTTATTATTATTTAATAAAAATAAATCAATAAATTGATGATAACCTCTGTTCTTGCACTGGAACCTTTGGTGCAACAGTAAGTGGCAGATGTTATTTATTTATTTTTGTTTGTTTGTTTGTTTATTTATTAAATGCCTCTTGCACAGATGCAGTAAGAAAGTTATTCTGCATTAAAACCTTGGTTTCTTAACGTCAACAGCATTTATGGACACAGAAAATTATCATGCAAATAATGCAAAATAATTATTTTACAGGAAATTAGTTACTGTATTCTAGAACACTCTGCAATATATGTGTATGACATATATATATATATATATATATATATATATATATATATATATATATATATATATATATATAGGGGCACGGTGGCATAGTGGTTAGCCAAGTTCGCCTCACACATCCGGGTCCGGGTTCGATTCCCGTCTCGGCTATGTGTGTGTAGAGTTTGCATGTTCTCCCCGTGCCTCAGGGGTTTTTTTCTCCGGGTTCTCCGGTTTCCTCCCCGGTCCAAAAACATGCACGGTAGGTTGATTGGCACCTTGGAAAATTGTCCCTAGTGTATGAATGTGTGTGTGAATGTGTGTGTGTGCCCTGCGATGGGTTGGCATTCCATCCAGGGTGTATCCTGCCTTAATGCCCATAGACGCCTGAGATAGGCACAGACTCCCCGTGACCCGAGGAAGATCGGATAAAAGCGGTAGAAGATGAATGAATGAATGATATTTATATATATATATGCATGCTCCAGGTTATTAGGGACACTAGAAACATCAACAAGAATCAGCATTAACATCACTACCACTGAAGAAATTCAATGTACAGAATTTCTTTTCGATCCCTAATTTTGCGTAAAAAATAAAGCGCGGGCAAATCGTAACATAATTGAGTCGGAAAGCCCAACAAATGCCTGATTTACATTTAATAGGCACGGTTGAGCTGTTTGTTCTTGTGAGGTGGAAAAAAAAAAAAAAAAAAAAAAAAAAAAGGTTATAATTTTGGTTATATTTTGTGAGCATATTTTACACTGAAGGAGAGTGAAATAAATAGTGTACATGCACCAAAGTCCTTGAAATTGTACCTAATAAATAAAACTGCTAATAACCGAAAGAATATGGAGCACACATTGGAATATTAGAGACGTATTCATCGCTTATAAGCTCCTAAAATTAACTGCCGGTCGCTTGGGGGATACCTTTTGATCTTTGTTCAAATGATATCAGACGTTCACTCAAACAATTAATTCATGCCCATGAGATCATTTATATTGCAAATTCATAACAAAGCATTTATTGAATATCATAGAAACCAGATGCATTTTTATTTTTTTAGATTTAAGTATTCAAGTGGACCAGGGATGGAAGTTCAAATCCCTTTGACTACGAAGATGCCACTTTTGGGCCCTTGACCAAGGCCCTTATTGCTCAGCATTAAAAAAGATTGTGAGGATAAGGGAGCTTGTTAAATGCCATAAATGTTGATATATTTTAAAGATACATAAAACGTATAGCAAATACCATTTATTTCCTTTTCTTAGGTGCGGCAACAGATTTAGTGAAAAACACATTTAGGTTTAATGATAAGCGAGCATAAATAATAAGCAAGTTATGTACAGATGGACTTATGGGCCATTATGAGAAGTGTGTGTGTGTGTGTGTGTGTGTGTGTGTGTGTGTGTGTGTGTGTGTGTGTGTGTGTGCACGTATGTGTTTTAGATGCATTGATCCAGTGACCAGCTAGTGCAAATCTGGTATAAAATACACCTCTGGGTATTTTTTCAGCGCTGAAATCGAAGCAGGGAAATATAATGGCAAGCGAGCGCAGGAGAATGAAACAAAATTGCCCAAATGAGAAACACCCAAAATATTTCAGCAGCCCTGAAGCGATGTAAAACTTATTTTGTAACAAAGTCAATAAACAAAACACCAGCAAGCCTATAAAAGCCTCCAAGAAAAAGAGTTATGGAAGATTAGGAGTAATAACAATACTGTAAACATATAATACCTTCCAATATGTTCTTTTTCGATTGGGCCATTTGATATTTTGCCCATGTATTGAAACTTCTAAACGAATCCTAGTCTGATATAATGGAAGTGGAATGGGATAGTTGTGTTAACCTCAATCTTTGGGGGTAAAGCTTAAATAAAGCTTGAACAAACATTGTTAGTTTCAGTCTCTCTCTTTCTCTCTCTCTCTCTCTCTCTCTCTCTCTCTCTCTCTCTCTGTCTCTCTCTCTCTCTCTGTGCATTTTTGAGGATTTGGAAAAATCATCATAATAATAATATAGCAGTTTTTGGCCTCCCAAAATGCCTTGCCTACGTTTTGCCGTCCACGCCAACGTTAATGCAAAACACAAATATCACTATGCTATATTAGGCTAATTATGTGATTGTGGGGACTGGCTTAAGCCTATAAAAAGCCATGGCTGTGTTTAATAATGTATTAACGCATCCTTGCACACTTCCCGCTGCCATTTTCGCATTTGGAAATCCCCATTACCTCATCATAATTTAATACTCAAGTGATGTTTGTTAGATGCCCTTTGTTCCAGGCCTGTGGGATGAAGGCAGCATCTGTGCTGAGAGAGAGGGAGGGAAAAAAACATGCTCGGGGGGGGCATTGCATTCTGAGATCACCTTCTTTTTAAAGCTTGTACTACTGTAAATGTATGAAGTGACTTTGTAGCATAATTAGCGCACAGGTTTTTGTTGTTGTTGTTTTTTTTTTGTTTGTTTTTTGTTTTTGTTTTACCACGTAATCAATTATCAATTTAAACCGAGCAACTTCTCATTCATATGAGGAAATGGCGCCGCTTGTATTTAAACAGCTTTCTATCTACGGTGTAATCTCTGTAGCGCTGAGCTACCGCTTTGCGCACGCATCACCTATTTAGCATGCTAGTTGCTTAGCAATCCCCTATGCGTGTGTGTATTAGCTCAGCCATGTCACCTGTACTGTACATGTTCACACACCCACACAGCAAGAAACCAGCTGGCGTTTGATGATGTGTTGTGTGTGTGTGTGTGGTGTGTGTGTGTGTGTGTGTGTGTGTGTGTGTGTGGTATATATATATATATATATATATATATATATATATATATATATATATAATTTTCTCTCTCAGTAAATATACATATAGTAGTTAAATACAAAGCATAGCATCTCTATGAATGAATGTACTTATTTATTTATTTATTTGTTTTTTTTGCTGAACGATTATCTGATGATAAAATCTTAACACATGCGTTGCATATCGAAGAAAGAGCGGACTAAAGACTTTCTTTTTTGCGAGGCTCGTACTCTTCTAGCATATTGCACCTGTGTGTGTGTAAGGGCTTCGTTGTTGGGTGTGTGCCTTTGTTTGTGCCAAAAAACAACAAGCCAGAGGATGAGAACAGTGATTTTGGAGACACAGGTGCTATATTGCTTCTTGTGGACATTGTGCAAATGTTAATTATGTGCGTGCAGGATCCAGCAGCTTTTATTAGTAATCCCTGTTTAATTGTGTATGTGTTGGTGTGTGTGTGTGTGTGTGTTGTGTGGGGCGAGGGGGGTACTGAATCAGTGACGCAGCTGTCAAAATGTTGATTACAGTGTTGTTGCATATATTTAAGAGTACATGAGGGGAAACGTGGTGGCCATGTTTGTAGAAACGAGAGTTGTGTGTGTGTGTGTGTGTGTGTGTGTGTGTGTGTGTGTGTTTCTCTCAATGTGGTCACAGCTTGTTTACTTGTGTTTGGTGATTTGCCAGTGCAACCCACACTGGAATCTTTCCAGAGTTGCCAAAATCTGAACAGAAAACAGCTGACATCAAGTGTGTGTGTGTTGTTTGTGTGTGTGTGTGTGTGTGTGTGTGTGTGTGTGTGTGTAACAAGCATGCTTTGGGAATATACTGCAAGAATCCACACCTTCTTACAGGCTGCTGAATTTCAGCAAGGGAGAACAGCACCTGAAATGAATGTCAAAATAATGAGGTAGTGTTAAAGTGGTGTGTGTGTGTGTGTGTGTGTGTGTGTGTGTGTGTGTGTGTGTGTGTGAGTTTTACAGACTTCCTGTGTGCACACGAGTGTTTAAACACATACATGCACTCATATGTGCGGCGTGCACACTGTGTGTAAGCGAATATCTTTTTGTAAATGATCCTATTAATAAAATATAATATGTATTAATATAGAATTGATTTACCACCTGGGGGCACGGTAGCTTGGTTAGCAAGCTCCCTCACACCTCCAGGGTCCGGGTTCGATTCCCGCCTCGGCCATGTGTGTATAGAGTTTGCATGTTCTCCTCGTGCCTCAGAGGGTTTTTCTCCGGGTTCTCCGGTTTCCTCCCGGTGCAAAAACATGCACGGTAGGTTGATTGGCACCTTGGAAATTGTTGGGAAAATTTACGTTTGTGTACTGAGTAGCGTGTGTGATTGTGTGTGAGTGTGTGTCCTGTGATGGGTTGGCATTCCATCCAGGGTGTATCCTGCCTTAATGCCCATAGACGCCTGAGATAGGCACAGGCTCCCCGTGACCTGAGGGAAGATCGGATATAGCGGTAGAAGAATGAATGAATGAATGATGGTTGTCCACCTGCACATTTGTCTTTCACTGCAATGATGGAAATGCAAGGATTCGCCAATCAATGCCACCTAGATGGGAATAGGTTCCCTTTTGAGTCTGGCAAATTCAGGGATTCTTTTTTTTGCATTACCACGGTCACCAATGTTCAGCTCATTAGGGATTAATTTACAATTCTAAGCAATAGATTGATAGTTTCTTTGTTTTACTGCTTTGAGACAATATCCTTTGTAAAAAAAAAAAAAAGCCATACAATGAAAATTGAATTTAAATGTTTGCACGTTTATTTTTACCTCATACACTGAGTGATGAATTTGTAAATGGAGCACTGGTTAATGTAGGGTGTTGGGTCACATTTATTTAAGTGACCCAACAAGTAGCAGGAGTTTATGATCTATCATAAAGAAATGCTCGTCTGTTCACCGCAGTTGTATAGAGTGCTTCTGTGAGCTATTGTAGACTTGGTGTCTAGACGTTTTCCTTCATCAACAAGGTGTTTCCATTTCCAAAGAGATTTCGGCTCGGTGAATAATTTGGAGGTCTTATTTTTATTTTTGATTTTTTTATATTCTGTATAAAAAGGCTGCTGGGTGTGAAAATAGAAAAGCTCAGCAATTTTAGCAAAATCTCAAGCCAGTCGGGTACAAACAACCATACCATTGTATGAATGTCCGTTTCAGTTGTATAGTGTGTTTTCGAGATAAAGTGGTTATAATTTAGTAGGAGCGAATGCAGTTAGATCCTATTATTAGAATTTTATTTCCAATGAGTGAGCCAGTGGTGTCTGTAGAACTCCCTTAGATGGTACGAGGAAGAAGCCGTATGATTGGTTGATTAAATAGATGCATGTATAGATGTTCCTAATAAAGGTCGTTTCTATAGCGCTTTTCACAGCGGACATTGCCTCAAAGCAGCTTTTTGACTTAAAGGAAAACGGAAAAACTCCTGTAAATGAGGAGGAAACTTTTGAGAGGAACCGGCCCCAAAATCGCGAGCCCCGTCCTCATTTGGGTGATCTCAAGTGTGTAATTATAGATTGTACGATAAAGCGATCCAGTAGATCGCATTAAGCAGCACCTCTTTGATGAATGCGTCACTTTCACACAGTGTATGAGGGCTGTAAGCGTTCGCTCGTCTTCTCTTTTCTTCCCCGTCTTTCTTTCCTTGCGTCTTTTAGAACTGGATTCTTTTGTTTCTATGGACATGATTCTGTGTACCTCCTGCTCCTGTGCTGAAGAAATCGTGTCCTTTGTTCTTCCCTTCCATCCATCTCTCTCTAAATTCTCTCTCTCTCTCTCTCGCTCCCTCTCTTTTATCTATTATTTTCCTCTCATCCCTGTTTCTCCATTTGCTTGTTGCTGACTTCAGGCATATATTAAATTCATGAGTGCTGGCGGGACTAAAGGGAACTCATGGGAAATAAAGTGCCCTACACACACACACGCACACACACACACACACACACACACACACACACACACACAAATGCCCTCTTAGTCCTACTGTACACAACATCTATCAATTACACACATTCAGATGCTTTAGAAAGAAGGCAGAGATGAAAGAAAACACTTCATCACTTTCTTGTTGTGTGTGTATGTGTGTGTGTTTCTGTCTGTTTGCGTGCAACTCACTGACCCCAGGGTGTGTATTCTCGCCGAGTGTGTGCTGTCGCAGGCATATTCATGCACAATGGCCACTTTTGATCGGTAATATGCGAGTTTGAATGGAGCCTCTTGTCAGTGTGTGTGGTGTGTCTACGCAACAAGACGTCACATGACCTGTATCCTGCATTCTGTAGCCTGCACATTCCTACACTGCGCGCACACACACACGCGCACACACACACACACACACACACACACACACACACACACACACAATCGATATTAAAGTATACGAAGATATTTTTTTTTCCCTTGCATGAGAGCTAACCAGAGTGTTTGACCCGCAGTGCCTCTCTCACCGCGTGTCTCTTCCTTTCCTTTTTTTTTTCGTTCTTTTTGGTTCTGCCCGACTGACTCATCCCCCCCGTGCTGTCATACTTTGGCATGCTCCACTGCCCTACATGCCTCTGCACAGTAGGGACCAGGCAGCACCCGACCTCCAAAATCCCCTCAAAATCAACGCCAAGTGAACCAATGTTTCCCCTTCTCACTCACAGCTCACACACACGCACACACATGCATGGAGTGATGTAAGACTTGCTTACAGTGATACTCACTAATCCGTTCTGACATGACTCGTGCATTTTCGAACGACGTGCAAAGTATAGTAATAATGAGCCGTCTAAAGCAAAGCATGAAATACCATCGTTTTCACATAAACATGATTGATGGTTTTTCAATACACAGATATATCAGGTATAAGTGCTTGTGATACAAGTCAAGCTATTTTTCTTCCATCCCTACTTTAAAAAAGGGCGCACAATTCACGAGTTTTGTAATTCAGAAAAAACTAAAGTATTAGCTTTTGGGGGAAGGACATCCGGTCCCAGCAAAGCCTAGGCTTAATATATATGTATATATATATATATATATATTATAGATATATATAGATATATATATAGGATATAAATATATAGATATATATATATATATATATATATATATATATATATATATATATATATATATATATATATATATATATATATATATATATATATATATAATATATAATATATTAATATTATGATACATTCATCTTCTACCGCTATAATCCGATCTTCCCTCGGGTCACGGGGAGCCTGAGCCTATCTCAGGCGTCTATGGGCATTAAGGCAGGATACACCCTGGATGGAATGCCAACCCATCACAGGGCACACACACACTTACATTCACTACACACATTCATACACTAGGGACAATTTTTCCAAGGTGCCAATCCAATCAACCGTGCATGTTTTTTTTGGACCGGGAGGAAACCGGAGAGAAAAAACCCCCGAGGCACGGGGAGAACATGCAAACTTTGGACACACATGGGAGACACATTGGCAGAGACGGAATCGAATTGATATATATATATATATATATATATATATATTATAGATAGAGAGAGAGAGAGAGAGAGAGAGAGAGAGAGAGAGAGAGAGAGAGAGAGAGAGAAATTTGAGAGAGGAGAAATTTTAAGGAAAATTAAGGCTCAGGCAAAACAATAAATAATTAGTAGATTATTAGTAATCTAATTAGATTTTCATGATCTTTTGGCATCCTCTTTTTGCCTTCATGTCAAATCCCCAGGAAAACAGTACTGCCCTGAATTAAATGCACCGGGGTCATTGTATGAGGCTAAAACCGATGCTTCAGCCAGAGATGAGATGTTGCAGCTGTGGCTGCAGTGAAAAGAATCTTGTTCAGTGTTTTTCTCACTGTAATAATGGCATTCATTCCTTTTGTGTTCTTCTTTTTTAATTATTTATTCAAATGCAAAAGATATTATATATTATTTTATTATAATATTATATATTTGTTTCTGAGTAATTAAATAGACCCCTATACACTAGTTGGATGTTAAAGGTGTCAGTAATTTATTTGTATTTATCAAGCCAGTCTTGGCCGTAAACTGTTATATGATGTGGAAAATAGAGAGCGCATACACAAAACGACTCATCCCATAAACCTAACCTAGATCAGCAGCTTCTTGTTGGTGAAAACAGTTCTGAAATATCCCTACTGAATCTATTTTCTTGTGCCACACACACACACACAGCATGGCTTCTCATCAAAATTAGCCTAATTGACTGAGGATTATTAAACATTATTAAAAGAAAATAATGACCAAAGTGTGAAGTGAAAAGTTCATCTTTCTGTCCTGTGTGTGATAGTCAAAGTGTAATAGTCTAGTGCTAGTCAAAGCTAGTATGCACTCACTCTGCTTCAGCTTCTGCTACCGAGGTGAACATCGCCCAATGCCGCCTTCCCAATGCCAAGACCCTTGTAGTGCCTTCTCGTGGCAACGCAAGGCTACAGAACATCCTATGATCCCAGTTTTTACTACATTGGGTCTTGGAGCACCTGCTGCACAGGATATGGCTCAGACTCTGGCACCATGTCAACTACAATCTCAACTATGGGTTATATAGAAAGCCTCCAAACTACAATGTATTGGCTCAATGGACTGACATATGGGGCCAGAAATGTGCCTTGTCGGGCATAAAGCATCGTTTCCTCTGAATATCATTTTGTTCAGCACATTCTTTGAGTCATCATGATTAGGTCCTGCCCCTGGACTTGGGTGGGAGAGTAGGTTGCCACTGGACAAGGCTCCCTTGTCAAACACAAGCCATGGAAATGGCTAAGTAGGGACGTGGGAGCTCAGTGGTTAAGGCATTGGCCATTTGACTGGGAGGTCACAGGTTCAAATCCCACCGTCAAGCTGCCACTAGTGGGCGCCTTAACCATCAATTGCTCAGTTGTAAGTCGTTCTGGATAAGGGTGTCTGCCAAATGCCATGAATGTAAACTTAGGCATGCTGGAAGTTAGCTGAGGTTTGTAGGTTCATTGAACTGAAGACTAAACTATCATGTAGTCATGAACAAACTTATGACTACAGATTTTAGCCTAGGATTATAAAAATGTTTTTTTTGGATCATGGCCAAATCACACAGTGTGAACCCTGGCTTAAAGAAGGGTGAACGAAGATCCATTTAAGCTTTATGTGTTTAGCACATAAAACAAAGGTTTATAAAGATGATTCTGAAACACTAAGTGAAATATGCTTTGCAGAAGAAGGTCAGTTGAAGTAAGCAAAACTACACATTCCACTGAAGTGGCAGAGTCAGAATGGATTATAAGGAAGTCACTGTAATATTTGCAATCTGGTAAGCACACTAACCAGTCCTCAAAGGAGATCGATAAGTGCTTAATGGTACTGAGGCCAAAATGCAAAAAAAAAGCAACTATTGTTAGTGTACACGCTGCTAGAATTACCAATTCAAAATGCTGTACGCTGAAAGCAGATACACTACAGTCTGATGGGTTGATCCTAACGGAATACAAATCCGGGCAAGTCATCATTGCTATACATGAAAAAGGCACGTTTCTACAGTGAACACAAACTTTTGAATACAGTCTTTCGCTTAAGTCACTGCTGTTAATATATCTAGGATGCATCCGTTGAGAGCACTTCATCAAATATGTCATATATAAGCGCGTTTCCGTTACCCTTACCCTTCAAAAATGTGCAAATTTAAATAGCGAATTGAAAATGCACGTCAAGTTCGCAAAAAACACACGTATCGCAAATACGTTTTCTAGACCATGCGAAAAAGGAATAATTCACAAAACTGTAATGGAAATGTTTCCAGGTCACATGATGTACCTTGCTTTGGGCAAGAGGCCCTATTGCACTGCACAGCTCAAAAAAAGTGGACACGTTCATCCGGAAATTCCGAAGCACATACGTGGCTGCTAATAGTGTAGACGAGTACTACAGATGCAATATTTGCATTGATGGAGGTTGATGGAGAAGTATAGAGAAGGTTAGAAGGAGTTGCATTTGATGGATCATTTGGTGTGTTTGTGGATCTAGAGAGCGATATTGTATGAGTAAGTCAGGTTATGCAGTAAGTCAAACTGGTTCAAGGTGGAGGGTGGTGCATCAAGGATGGAGCCCTGTGCAGTGTTTGCAGGACAGGCGAGGTCTGGTTCAGGCAGGAGTGGAGGTCCATGGACTGTGATGTTTGCACGTGATCTGTGGTGAGTGTTGTGGTTGAGAGATGGCGAGGTCAGGCAGGAGTCTTTTCTGCTTCTGCCACTCGATGCACAAAGCTGTGATAGCCAGCAGTTATCCCAAATTTAGACTCATCAGCCACTCGGACAAAGTTGTAGCCAGCAGTTTCCCAAATTGCTTGTGTTTCTTGGCCTGGAAGTCTTCTGCTTGCTGCTTTTGTTACAATTACAAAAATCTCATTTGACCAACTCTGTGAGGGCAGTTTTGTGAGGCTGGTAATTCTAATAAACTTATCCTCTGCAGCAGAGGCAGCTCTTTTCATGCAATGTGCTCACCTTGCTTTTCATCATAGTGTTTTTGGCAATGTTTGGAATATATTATAGGTGGATTGCCTGATATATTTATATATAGGATATTTATATTTATCCTAATCTGTAAAAACTACAAATATGTGCCGATTGTACGTGTTGTTAGAAGTTCTGCTTGCTGCTTTTGTTACAATTACAAAAATCTCATTTGAACTCTGAACTCTGTAGTGAACGGATGTACACTGTCAGTTTATAAAGACATAGGCGCTCGCCCTGCCAGTACATTAAATATCCCTGCAGCAGAGGCAGCTCTTTTCATGATGGTGCTAAAAGCCTGTTTCATCATAGCATTCGATGGTTTTGGCAATGTTTGGATATATTATAGTGGATTGCTGATATATTTATATATAGGATATTTATATTTATCCTATTGTACAAATATGGCTGCCGAGATTGTTGATATATTAAGTAAATGTACATTTTAGAACCCCTGTTTTTTTTGTTTGTTTGTTTTTTTTAATACATTGATGTATTCCCTATAATTAGAAGTTGACACTATTAAACCGCTGGTACTCCTATGAGTTTCGGGGGAACTTGGTAAATGGGATATAATTGATTTGGGGCCATTTTTGAAAGTGCCCCCAGTTGGTACCCAATAGTCACTATACTCACATGACAGCTGGGGTCCAGAGCTGTTTATAAAAGTTGGCCCCATGTTGGTAGACCTTCTTGTTGCTGGATAATAAACCTTCAAACATGGTCCATTACAGTAATTTAAAATGATGAGCACGACTCTTTCCAAATCCGCTGTTTTTTTTAATTACGGTTAAAGCTAAACTCTGAAGGTCTGTGGCCCTCCAGGAACGGCGTTTGACACCCCTTTTATCAGCAATACACTTATTTCGTTTAACTTTATTACGTCTTCATTTGTCTAAAGATGCTTTGAGACGATGTATATTATAAAGAACCCGAACTGACGCAAGCCGAGAATCCTTTTATGATGCTATGCAAACCACAGCCTTGAAGGCACTTGGTCTAGTCAAGCATAAACACCGGGAGTGCCTTGGCAAAAGAAAAAAAACAAAAGCCTTCTCAAGGAGAAAATCAAGCTGCATGGATCGTGCCTGAAAGGTAGCTCTACAGCATATAAAACTCCATATGCAAGAGTCTGCCATGGAGTCTGAAGGGAACGGCTGAAAATGTGCAAGTAAATATGCAGAATAAGTGATTCGGGCAGAAGGCAAATTAAATCCAAGTCTTTGCCGATCGCAGGAACATTGTATAAATCTATCAGAATCTTGTTTGGTTTCTAGATTCATCCCTTTTCTCAGTGCTGAAGGGTCAACATTACTCACGTAGACGGCCCAGTAAGGAGGGCATTCCTCAACAGACATTAACAAAGAAGTCACTGAGAGCCTGGAACAGGTTGAGTTCAACCAAGACTACCTTCAATCAAGACTACCTTTTTTCACTTGTATTCTTCCAGCACAAAAAGACTCAAGAAACTGTCACCTGGAAATCTCCAGGATTCCCAGCACTGGCCTACAAATAGCAAACTTAATGCAACTATATTATGCTAAGGGGGAGGGGGGTGGTGATGGGGTATGCGAGGGAAGGGGGTTGAGAAGAGCTTTGACCATCTCTGTGTTCTTTGTCACCGTCACATGAGGTAGTCCCTAGGAATGGTGTTCCAACAAACTTGAGGAGTTCTCTGAGGTGTTGGGTGTTTGTTGCCTGCTTTTCCTTCTCTCTCTACAGTCCAACTGGATTTGGATGAGGCAATTGTGGAATCTGATGCAGCACTTCAAAACTTGGCTCTTAAATAACCTAGAAGTGTGTTTGGGGTCATTCATCTGCTGGAAAACACAATAGGGTCCAACTAGGTGGTACACAAAGCTCTGATAGCCAGCAGTTAGAACCGTAAAATCCCAAATTTGGACCCGTCAGACCAAAGGGCAGTTTTCCAGTGATGTAATGTACCTTGCTTTGTGTTTCTTGGCTAAAAGTCGATATCTTCTGCTGAAAGTTAAAGTTTCTTTTGAATGCTATTCTACCATGAAAGCCTGACTCACTAAGGTCTCGTTTGAACAATACACTGGATGTTTGGCAACTCTGAGAATGTGTCAGTTCCCTGAGATTTATGGCTATTCTAATAAACTTATCCTCTGCAGCAGAGGTAGCTCTTCATCTTTTCTCATGAAAGTCTGTATTCGATTGCTTTGGCAAATGACCATTGAGATACATTTAAATTTCTTATAGTCCTTTAAGTAAGGATGGAGTGTTTTTCGTCTTTATTTAACCAAGTGTTTCTTGCCATAGTCTGGATTTTCTATTAGCACAAATGAGGCTGTTGACTTTTAGCACAAATAAGGCTACACTCACAATTTCTTTGCACTTGAAGGAGGCAAGTTGACAAAGCACACCTGTGTATTCAAAAACCTTTTCCTGGTGACTTCGGGTGATTGTGATGACCGAATGCCACGAGCGGGCAGAAGCCGTCTTCAAATCTAAACGTCGCTACTTTAGACAATCTAAAATCTCAATGTTGAAAATGAATAGAATGGGGAGAAGGTGTGTATGTTGGGCAGAAAAATATAAGCAAATGTCAGCTCCTGACTTGGTTTATTAAAAAAATGCATAGAGTATTATTGTGTGTGTGTGTGTGTGTGTGTGTGTGTGTGTGTGTGTGTGTGTGTGTGTGTGTGTGTGTGTGTGGTGTGTTGTGTGTGCGTGTGTGTGTGTGGTTGTGTGTGTGTGCGTGCGTATTCAGCTCTGTGGGATTCTCATCATTATCCTGATATCTATAAATATGCCGCCTTCTTTTTACTTTTTTTTTTCTTTCTGGGTCACCTACTCCTGTCTGGATCTTCACATACAGAAGAAAGGATGCAGGAAGTAAGCCTGCAAAACACACACACACATACACACACACACACACACACAGACACATTAAAGTGTACGCGTGTGCCTGTGTGTCACATTTGTGTTGATTTTCTTTTACTTAACTGTGTGAAATTGTGTTTGTCTTTGTGAATGCAAGTAAACTTCAGACAGCCACAGCTTCAAAAGAGGAGTGTGTGAACTTTATTTATTGAAGACAAAGCAATTGCATTCTTCCATCTTCAAATATCAGTTTGTGAGATCAGAAAAGGTTACGCCGTACCTCTCGAGTACAAAAACATCGCCTAATATTTAAAGGTTACTTTAATCACTGGCAAATTAGAAGTGAGTTGTTTGTCTACGAAATCATTCCACCAACTTTAATATTGTAATGGAAGTCATGCCTTTGATATAGACATGGATTGATTTAAGGTGGATATAGATGTTGGGGGCACGGTGGCTTAGTGGTTAGCACGTTCGCCTCACACCGCCACGGCCCGGGTTCGATTCCCGTCTCGGCCATGTGTATGTGGAGTTTGCATGTTCTCCCTGTGCCTCAGGGGGTTTTTCTCCGGGTTCTCCGGTTTCCTCCCAAAAAAAGCATGCACGGTAGGTTGATTGGCACCTTGGAAAAATTGTCCCTAGTGTATGAATGTGTGTGTGTGTGTGTGTGTGTGTGTGTGCCCTGCGATGGGTTGGCATTCCATCCAGAGTGTATCCTGCCTTAATGCCCATAGACGCCTGAGATAGGCACAGGCTCCCCGTGACCCGAGGGAAGATCGGATAAAGCGGTAGAAGATGAAAGAATGAATGAATAGAAGATGTTTTATTTTATTTTGATTTACTGCTGGATGGATGTCAGTTTGAGAAAACGTGAGCGAAGAAGAAATATTTGATTGCCCCCTTGCAAAGATATTTCACAATCCTGTTTGTTCGACAAAACCAGTAGACTACTTTTGTTCATGATGACATTAACAAGGTTTGGATTTCATGTTTGATGAGGATTAAAAATGCTTCATTTTTTTTTTGATCATCTGCAATTTATTGTTTCCTCTTATTCATTCATTCATCTTCTCTATATCCAATCTTTTGTTTTTTTTTTGCAAAAGACTATCATTTTCACTAAAGGATTCGGAGAATCTGGAGAAATCTTGGTGCACAAGAGTGGAGGGTTGAAAATCAATAATGAATGCCTGTGATGTTTTGACCTTCATAAAGCACTGACTGTGAACACAGTTCTATTATGTAAAAGAAGCCATATGTGAACATGATCCAGAAACATTGTTGACTTCTCTTGGAAAGAGATCGTAGAGGCTCATAAAGAGCCAAAAAAAAAGTGATTCAGATTAATCGAATTTTGAAATTCTCGTTGGAAAATATGAATGCCGCATCCTCTGTACTAAAGAGGAGAGGGACCATCCATCTCTATATTAGCATTTGGTTGAAAATATATAATGCCTTAGGGGTTCATTCTTATATAATGAACCATCAGTGTGTGTGTGTGTGTGTGTGTGTGTGTGGTGGTGTGAATGTATATATATCATTCTATATGTGAACCATCAGTGTGTATGTGTGTGTGGGTGTATATGTGTGTGTATATATATATATATATATATATATATAGATATATATCATCTGTATATAATGTTGTGTTGTGTATGTTTTGTATATAGTATATATATATTAGATATATATATATATATATATATATATATTTATTTTATTTATTTTTTTTTTTTATTTTTTTTTATTTATTTAGTTTTTAGTGGTAAACATGGCCCTGTCCGGATCTTTTTAGATGTGTAGAATCCAAAAGATTAAAATTACCCTGTTTTTTCCCCTGTTTTTATCCTTAATTATTCTCCCATTTTTTTATTTTATTTTATTTTATTTTGTTCACTGGCTTGTCCAGCATTCGATTATTCACTTAAATATTGTTTAGTCACAATGATAAATTTTTTTCTAACCAGTGCTGTGAGGGTGAAAAAAAAAAACCATCACTAACACACTCACACACACAGAAAAACATGCAGATGCATTCATAAGACAAATGGAAATGGCCTGCGAAAAATATCCGTCTCAATCAGTCCTGTCTCTGGCAAGTAAACACGTGCAAAAGTTTTAATCTAGAATGCACACACACCGATCACGTGCACATTTTTCCTTCATGAAACGCCGTTTCATTAAAATGCTGCCGTAGTTTGTTTGTGTGCATATATAGTTAAAAGCTAGCAATATGATGCAATAACCAAATGAAATATAAAGGTAAAGACAGAACTGGGACAGTGCTGCACTTGGCTACATTTAGCTCATAGTGCTAAAGTTACCTCTCAGTGATTGTTTTTTTTTTCTTTCTTTCTTTCATAGATTGATATATTGTATTTATTCTCCCATTTTATTGATTACCAGGCAAATGTTTACCTTGGTTTATATGCATAAACATGTATATCACTATTAGAATATAAAATGACCATAAAGGGTAATCGAATTTCCTCAGTAGCGTCTGTGCTACCAGATCATCACAGGAAGATGGGAAGAAAAAGATTAAAAAGATACAGCTGAAGGCAGAAGTGAAATTGCAATACCCAAACGAGGGGATGTAAAATAGAAGGGGGGCGGGGAAGGGGGGGGGTGCGGTTTTAGGGGGAGTGCCTTTTTTGCTTTGGTACTTTGAAGTTAGCTGTGAAGAGTGTGCTGGTGTAGTGTGCATTAACGTGAGAAGTGCGAGCGTGAGTCATGGTCATAACTTTGTTCGCCAGCATGAAGCACGTCTGAAGAGCAGTGTGCAGAAGTGCTCACCCCCCCCCACATACACTCTTCTTACTCATTCATTAATGGCATGTCCGTGTGTGGGCTTCCAATAAGCCAGACCTTTTTGACGTCCATTTTTAGAAGAAGCGTCCTGCAGCTGATGCCTGCCATGAGTTAATGTTCAGACTCGCAATTTCATTTTGATCGCGCTGCGATTTGCATTTCGCGTCCAAAAGCATCTTGCATTAACTGATTACATTGATGGCATAGCAATAGGGGGAAAAAAATAGTGCGGTATTAAATTCAAGACCTCTTGACACAGTGTATAGGAATGAGAAACATGCCAATGTGACAGTATAATGTGGTGAGAAAAAGGGAAGTGAATGTCTTATCTTGTGCATCTCATGATTATTCATTTAAATATTTATTTTTTTGATTGTTCTCCCTGACAGTAAAAGGCAAAATATGCCTTGGTAGGTCGGTGTAGTGCATGAAATGTCCGCCGAAAGAAAAACGTCTGTTTGTTTGTGTATATATATATATATATATATATATATATATATATATATATATATATATATATATATATATATATATAAGGGGCACGGTGGCTTAGTAGTTAGCACGTTCGCCTCACACCGCCAGGGTCCCGGGTTCGATTCCCATCTCGGCCATGTGTGTGTGGAGTTTGTGCATGTTTCTCCCCGTGCCTCAGGGGGTTTTTCTCCGGGTTTCTCCGGTTTCCTCCAGGTCCAAAAACATGCACGGTAGGTTGATTGGCACCTTGGAAAAAATTGTCCCTAGTGTATGAATGTGTGTGTGTGTCCTGCGATGGGTTGGCATTCCATCCAGGGTGTATCCTGCCTTAATGCCCATAGACGACCTGAGATAGGTATAGACTCCCCGTGTATATATGTATATGTGTATATATGTGTGTGTGTGTGTGTGTGTGTGTGTGTGTGTGTGTGTGTGTGTGTGTGTGTGTGTGTGTGTGTATATATATATATCTATATATATATATATATATATATATATATATATATATATTATATATATATATATATATATATATATATATATTGATATATAGATATATATTATTGATATATATATAATGATAGATATATAGATAGATAGATATATAGATAGATAGATAGATAGATATATATAAATTTCCCCTACAGTTTGTAAATCTACCTTAAATTAATACCATTAAAGGGTTTTTTATACTCTAATGAACAAATAAGGATGCTTTTTTGCCATTTTGTCGATGTAAAAAAGAAGGGGGGTGGGGGGGAGGGGTTGTACTGGGAGTGCCTTTTTTGCTTTGGTACTTTGAAAGTAGCTGTGAAGAGTGTGCTGGTGTAGTGTGCATTAACGTGAGAAGTGCGAGCGTGAGTCATGGTCATAACTTTGTTCGCCAGCGTGAAGCACGTCTGAAGAGCAGTGTGCAGAAGTGCTCGAGTGCTCAGAAGTGCTCACCCCCATTCCTAGGAATCGCTCCGTAGACATTTATAAGAATATTGGCTTCACTAATGTATGTTTATTATAAATGTTTCAAAGTAATGTTTTCATCAAGAAAATTAAGGACATCAAATGGTACTTTTGGTTTGTTTCCACACGGAAGGTTTGATGTTTGTGCTTAGTGAAGTTCTGTGTGTGTGTGTGTGTGTGTGTGTGTGTGTGTGTATATTCATTCATTATTCATTCATATTCTACCGCTATTATCCGATCTTCCATCGGGTCACGGGGATCCTGTGCCTATATCAGGCGTCTATATGGGCATAAGGCAGGATACACCCTGGATGGAATGCCAACATATCGCAGGCACACACACACACATTCACATATCATACATTCATACACTAGGGACAATTTTCCAAGGTGCCAATCAACCTATATACATGTTTTTGGACCGGGGGGAAACCGGAGAACCCGGAGAAAAAACCCCTAGGCACGGGGAGGATAGAAAACATAAACTCCACATACATTCCGAGACGGGAATAACCCGGATTGGTGGTGTGAGGCAACGTGCTAACCACTACGCCACCGTTTCCCCAATATATATATATATATATATATATATATATATATATATATATATATATATATATATATATATATATATATATATATATATTATATATATATATATAATAGTATATATATATATGTTTATAATATTTAATTCATTCATCTTCTACCGCTTTATCCGATCTTCCCTCGGGTCACGGGGAGCCTGTGCCTATCTCAGGCGTTCAGGGCATTAAGTGCAGGATACACCCTGGATGGAATGCCAACCCATCGCAGGACAACACACATTCATACACTAGGGACAATTTTTCCAAGGTGCCAATCAACCTACCGTCATGTTTTGGACTGGGAAAACATACGGAACAGAAAAACCCCCTGAGACACGGGGAGAACATGCACTCCACACCAACACATTAGTGGGAATCCAACCCGGATCCTGGCGGTGTGGGAGGGACGAACGTTAACATACACACCGTGCCCCTTTATATATATGATATTTAGTATATTATATATATATATATATATATATATATATATATATATATATATATTATATATATATAGTTATAATATATATTATATATATTATATTATAATATAGATTATAATATATATATATATCATATATATATACACACACACACACACACATACATAGATATTATATTATACTATATTCATATATATATATATATATATATATATATCAAATATCTTTTTATAAGGTTTTTTTAATTTTAAAATAGAGAAAGTAGAGATAACAATGAGTTACAATAATTTAAAAAATCAACAATAAACATTACAATTAGTGCCTTCATTAACATTATTAGTATATTGAATTATATTATACTATATTCAACTAGAGTACTTGTCAAAAGTTGAAATACACCTACACTTTAAGCATTTTTGAGACACATGCGTGATCTTTTTTTTTTGTTGTTGTTTTTTTTTTATGCAACAAACTAGAAGTAGGTCAAAGGCTAAAACACAAGAATTGGACAGCGAATGACTGGAAGAAAGTTTTGTGGACAGATGCGTCCATATTTTTGGCTCTAACCGGAGAACTTATGTAAGACTGAGAGCAGGAGAGAAGATATTAGCAGTCTGCCTCACCCACACAGGCAGCTTCATGGTCTGTGGTTATTTTGGACAGAGGTATACCGAACCAACATGGTTACCCTTCCATCTGGAATCAACTTCACTATACAGCAAGATAATGACCTGTACCAATATAATATAATTATTGGTTATATTTACATAATTTGGAGCCAATAGTAGTACAGAGCAAATTCCTAGACACTCTCTCTACCTCTGCACTTGTAAACAAATCTATTATTAACACGTCATCACATATGTTTACTATAGAAAGAGTTGATCATTGTGATCATAAGCTTCATCACAGTGTGTGACGGACAAGAATCATTTAAAATATATTCATACGGACCGTTTCAACAGCTGCCTTTCTGTCGTAAATAAACATGTACACCTGTGGACGTGTTGTAGGGCGGGGGGAAAATATTTTGAACAAAAACATCCAACAACCACTCTTCCAAACCACCCCATCTCTCCATGGCTAGTGACAAAGATAACGTACAATCCAGAGATATCGTTTAATAATAATCTATATTAAAAAGAGATTTGCTCACATGTTAAACATAAACCATATAAAATATACAAGTGTTGGCTTGGAGCTAGATTTGTGATGCTATGCTAATACTGGGAGTTACATATTTGCATTATTAATATTAGCGCATTTAAAAAAGGTTGAGGTGGTAATTGAAATGGTAGTATTCACCATTTTCACCTCCAATCCAATGCTAAGAGAAGAATCATTCATTCATTCATCCTCTACCGCTTTATCCGATCTTCCCTCGGGTCACGGGGAGTCTGTGCCTATCTCAGGCGTCTATGGGCATTAACGTAGGATACACCCTGCATGGAATGCCAACCCATCGTAGAACACACACACACACATTCATACACTAGGTGTATGAATTTTACAAGGTGCCAATCAACCTACCGTGCATGTTTTTGGACTGGGGAGGAAACCGGAGAACCCGGAGAAAAACCCCCTGAGGCACGGGGAGAACATGCAAACTCCACACACACACATGGCCGAGACGGGAATCGAACCCGGACCCTGGCGGTGTGAGGTGAACGTGCTAACCACTAAACCACCGTGCCCCTTAAGAAAGAAGAATCACTAACCAAAAAAAAATGAAATGCGATTCATAGGCAAAGAACATGTCCAAAGATATCTCACTTTAATAGAAACTATGTTGGACATAACTCCACAAACAAAACTGTACATAATTAAGTTACATTAAAATGCCTTCTGTATACAGAAAATCAAAGAATTCTTCATTCACTGATGGTGTAATTTACCATTGCAACTTCTCCCCCATTATTCTGAAGAATTCGATTTCGGGTTGGTGCTGTAGCAAGTGCAATAGTGATGCTATTGACGACAATAACCGCTCGTTTAACTAACTGATATTACATCATAGATCACGCAGGAATCGCTCCGTAGAGAAGGAGAGGTTAATAGGACAGAACGGTGTAATCATCCTAACTGCAACTCGGGGAGTAATGGGAGGATTGTGTTTATTCAGCTAATGTGTGCGATGTGGGGATGAAAGCGGCACCGAATCCCGAGGGGTCCGATCGAGTTGACGCGTTGCTGATTTTTATTGATTTTATTGAGTAATAAATATTTCATGGCTTTGTCAAGCTACGTACTTTTTTTATTAATAAATTAACTCGCATCCTGCTGTTGTGTAGTTGTGCCAGAGTTGCCATGAAAACGAAACAAAAAAAAGGAAAAAGTCATCATATACTATGAGAAATTTAACAGAGTAGCTGAGATGCAAACAAAACAAGGAAGATCATACAAAACAAGAACTATAGAACTATTTATATATATATATATATATATATATATATATATATATA
>JACRUU010000008.1:13239888-13277388 GCA_030449085.1 Kryptopterus vitreolus | reverse complement strand
ACTTTAACTTGTATTACATGCACATATTTGAATATCCTAGTTTATTTTGTACACTGTAGATATAAGATATATCTTAGATATAAGATTATATGCTGAGAGCATCTAGCACTGCGCGCCTGGTTCCACAGTCTCTCAGGGTAAAAGGTAAGACCAGCTCAAGGCACCGAGGTGGTGGAACGAACTTCCACTGGATGTCCGAACAACGAAGACACTGTCTACCTTCAAACGTCGATTGAAGACCTACCTCTTCCAACAACACCCTATCCTAACATTCCTTTTTATTATCTTATACATCTCACTGTCTAGATATCCATTTAAAAATAAATACAATAAATAAATCAACTGTCTATCCTTGTGTACTTGTATTTATCCTTCTTGAATGAATCTTATACTAAAGAGACCTAAAGCACTTCTTGTACGTCACCCTGGATAAGGGTGTCTGCTAAATGTACTGCAAATGTAAATGTAAATTTTAGTATATGAACCATATACAGGACATATTTAGATTAAAAACATATGATATTTTGTTTCAAAATTACATTGTGGATCTGAGATTTTCGTAATGGAAAAAATTCTCGGCTAGAGACTTAATTTGTGAAATAACGCAAACAGTGCAGAAATTCGCCTTGATGATTGCGGCTTTTACAAGTTATAAGGACTATTAAATAAACAAACGTGAGGAAACGTTTTTGCACTGTATCTGTACAGTAATTTACAATGGTAAAGTTATAGCCGGCGAAATCTATTTTTAAACGTCAAATGAGCAGAAATGTCTAAATGTTCAATTTGTTTTATTATGTATATTATTTGGAATTAATAATGGAAAATGCTAGATAAAGCTTAGTATGCCCAGGATACCTATGATACCTGAACTTACTAAGATGGGCATGATCACATATGGCAGACACTACCCCTCTCTTTTCTTTGTGCTGTTTATGGTGGTGTGTGTTTGTGTATCAGTAACTCTTTTTGCATCAGCTATTAAGGTTATTCCCCCTATATCTAATTCATTACAGCCACTACTGTTCATTTTAATATCTGATTAGAACATAATGTGTGTGACTGTGGTAGCTATGGTTGTTCGATCACATGATGGACAAAACACCAGGAGCGTTCGAGCTAGTGGGATTTTGAAAATGTCTTTGTTTTAGATACCGGGGTCATTTTAACGGCTGAGAGGAAGGTGTAATATATTTATCTACAGTAACACCCGGACTCACTGGAAATGCTTTACAAATATCGCATTTCTCATGTGCGACTGAACGTCAAGTACAAATCCAGTTCTCCCCCGAGTCCGAATAGAGTCGGTGTTCAAGTGTCACCAGACTGTGTCGATATGTATCACACTGCCCACAGGTAAACATAACCTTAAAAGGAATCATACGTGATGGTTAGGTGTGTGTGTGTGTGTGTCTTTGTGTGTATGTCTGTGTGTGCATCTAGGGAGAAGACACTATGATGGAGATGGAGTTGGGGTGAAGTTTACCGTAACCCCAATCTCAGTCCTAATCCTTCCTAAAGAGAACATGACTGAACATGATTCCAATTCCAAACCCAATTCTAAACAAAACCAGACAGGTCCATCAAACTCAACACACACACACACACACACACACACCTGTTGCTCAGTGTGTCTTTGATATGCTACAGTCCTCTAAATTATAGTTAATGAACAACCATTACTGTGTGTGTATGTAGATAGATAGATAGATAGATAGATAGATAGATAGATAGATAGATAGATAGATAGATAGATTGTAGATAGACAGACAGACAGACAGACAGACAGACAGACAGACAGACAGACAGATATATTTGTATTTGTCTTTGTTTTTGTCTCTCCTGTCGTTTTCTTCCTTTCTTCTTCTTTTTTTTTTTATTTTAGGGATCAGACAATATGAATTTGTCTTTTTGTCTTTTTGATTTATCATTTTTCCATACACACACTTTGGCATATATTTTTTATTTGTATATATATATATATATATATATATATATATATAAGCCGCATATATATATAAAAAAAAAAAACCGCATCTGCTTTATATAAAAAAAAAAAAAAAAAATCATAAAAAAAAAACCCCAAAATAAGCCGCGCACCTGCATACAAGCCGCATCCGCTTTTGAATTGTAAATGTACATGTATGTACCTAAAACCTGTATTTTAACACGGTATATGCCTTTCTAGAACCTGTATTATTAACACGGTGTAACGGTGGACGCTGCACAGAGACGCGGATAGAGACGCGGAGATCCGGAATTCATACAAAACAGGATTTATTAGAATAAAGAACTCAGGAGACGCCGCTCATACGGAGCGGCCAGACAGGCTAGGGAGCCTTGCGCTCTGCGCACCGGAGACTACCGGGAGTACCGGAGAGCAGGAGTCGGGAACGGGAATAGGCATAAACATATATATATCGAGCGTCCGTGTCCGCGACACACTAGGTATGTGCTACGAGCCCGGACGGGGATTGTATTGTAGAGTGAACCGGTTTATATCGGGAGAGGGAAAATCAAGAACAAATTTGGCTGATTTGTGCGTTGTGCGTCTTTGGTCTGTGTGTGTGTGTGTGTGGGGTGGTGGTGTGTGTTTTTTGTGTGGTGTGTTCTGTGTGTGTGTGTGTGCATGTTGTGTGTGTGTGTGTGGGAAAATGAGCTGATTAAAACGGGACACAGAGCAGCCACTTTGCTGATAAAACGGGACAGAACACAGAGAAAATATATTTACAGTGTGTGATATGACCATTTCTCCTGTGTGTGAACCTTGTAAAGAGAGAGTAAAGATGTTAGTCCTCCTTCTATGCTTCTACACACATATCTGAAAAGGAACTAGCGCATAGATTTTCTTCTTTGCATTTATTTTGGTATATTAATTAGATATATATATATATACTAATTCCGGTTAGAGCCCCTAGCGGTCGAAAAACAAGCCGCAGAGCCGCACAAAACCTAGGAAAAAAGTGAACAAAGATATATATATATATATATATAATATATATATATATATATATCAAATGGATGGAAACCTATAACAAGGTCATGTCTGTGTAAAACGTCCACACGCTGCCGTGAATGTTAATGCACTGGGTAGCAGCGCACGGGTGATTATTAGCTTAGATTCTCAAGGTTGACCATCCAAGCTCTTCACATGGATCTTCACATGTTCTGCGTCCTGGTTTCCTCAGGATTCGGATAAGCTCCTCAGAAACATGCAAATAGGACCAGCAGGCTCTTATTTTCAAGTAGGCGTGATTAAGTGCGAAATTGTGTGCATGCAGCATGTTGCCATGAGATGAAGGGTGTACATATTAGGAATTGACCCCTACAGTATAGGAATGAAAGGATGGCTGGATGGACGGACAGACAGACAGATATATTAGGAATAAATTGTTTTTGAAAGATATGTTCACATTTGTACATTTTACTACTCGCTCATTGCACTGTATACATATACGGCAGGTTTACGGGTTGTCACTATTTTGTGTTGTGTATTTGTACTGTCTTTTTTGTTATGTTTTATGTAGCACTAAGGTTATGAAGGAACGTCTCATTTCACTGTGTAGTGTGTCAGCTATATGTAGTTGGAATGACAATACTCGACTTCACATAAAAATATCTATTATTATTATTATTATTATTAATAATTGATTTAGTGTCTCACAGTAAACGTACAACGCACAGAACAAAAGTGTGCACTCGTGTTCGCGTCTGTTCACCATGATGGATAGGGGTCCCAGATGCGAGCGCGCGAGTTCACGTTCACAAATTCTCTCATCTACATAGCTGTAAATCGCCAGAATGTGTATCGAATGTGCAGTTCTCCAACTAAAGTGTTCCGATGGAGTGTAAACTTCGCCTACGCACAAGTGTACCAATACATTGGGTCAAAGGGCCTAAAGCCCAACGAAAGCACTGTATATAACTTGATTTTCCAGGGTGCTTAAGAGAGAGAAAAAGGGAAAGGAAAAAAAAAAACAGACAGAAAATGGTTCGAGATTTTACGCGCAGAAATGAATGGGTTGACGCAACTCTTTCTCAACAGAATCTCATGTTTTAATCTTAATACTCAAATACGGAAAAATATGCTTTAAAAGAGAAATCAAGCATTTAATACACTTATGCCTGCCATGTGTCTCTGTGTGTGTGTGTGTGTGTGTGTGTGTGTGTGTGTGTGTGTGTGTGTGTGTGTGTGGTGTGTGTTTTGTTACTGTGAATAATTCCACTCCAAAATTCCACTTTAAATGAAAAACAGATGACCAGTTGTGTCGTGTGTGTGTGTGTGTGTGTGTGTGTGTGTGTGTGTGTGTTTAAGAAATAACCAAATAAGACTTGGAATTGCTGGCTAGCATGAGTTTATTGTGTCATTGCTGTTATCTTCCAACTACTCATGCAATAAAATGTGTCCATACTTTCTCTCTGACTGAGAAAGAACATCTTAATACACCTTCCCACAATCAGTATCACAGCACAAAACGTCATTTCTGTGGAAAAAAACAAACAAGCAAACAAATCTGGGAAATGTGTGAATTCTGGTTTTCACCATATTAGCTGTCAGCCAATAGAATCGTTGTTGTCCTTTTAATGACACCAGTGTAGCCGGAGTACTGTGTTTATATATATATATATTATATATATATATATATATATATATATATATATATATATATATATATATATATATATATATATATATATATATAAAAGCATGGCATCATGTGTGCTGTATGTGTATCATGATAACCAGCTACGTACAAGCATTTGGAGCTGTCATGTAATATTTTGCATTTTGAGTGTTGACAGAGTTCCCTTACACACAAATACACCCTCAAAACCCATTCTGGCTCTGCTTCCATTCATCATAATTCTAGAAAAAGCTCAAATGTGAGTATAAGACAAACGTAAGAACGTATCAGAAGCTAAACCTTAACCTTAATCTTTAGACCTTTAATTTACAATTTCTGCCCTAGTCTCCTCCTCCTTCTTTTTCTTTAGCGCTTGTTTATGTCGCCGTAGTCAACGGTCCTCGGCTTGGTCAGGGTTACATTTACATTTGTGGCATTTGGCAGCCCTTATCCAGAGCGACTTAAAACTGAGCAATTAAGGGTTAAGGGCCTTGCTCAAGGGCCCACTAGTGGCAGCTTTGTGGTGGTGGGGTTTGAACCTGCGATCTTCCGGTCCAGAGGCCAACACCTTAACCACTGGGCTGTACCACCTCGCACAACCTAGTTGAGCTCGGCGATGCGTAGGTCCTTGTTAGGCGCGTCTTGCCATGGTTGCTTGGTTCTCCCGCTAGGTCGTTTCCCATTTCCTTTCAGCTCGTAGGACATTTTTGCGAGTGTTGACTCGTCGGCACGAAGAACGTGACCACCAGCGAAGCGTTGATTCGCGTGTGGCTGAGGGTGGCCACGCCAAGCTTGCCGTGGACGTCCTCGTTGCGGACGCCGTCGAGTCGTGTGTATACCAGCGATCCATCTGAACATCTTTGTTTCCATGCATCCTAGATGACGTTCTACTTCTGCCACCGCTGGACCAATACTCTGCTCTGTACATGGCTACAGGTCGTATGACGGACCTGTAGATTTTGGATTTGAGTCGGTCAGGGATTTGCTTGTTGCTTAATCAGTCCTGTGGTTGATCGCTGTGACACAGGCCTGTGATGTCCCGGGTCAGGATACCATTACTAGTGATCATCAAGCCTTGCTACTTGAAGGCTTCCGTCCTGGGAATGTAACCTTTGTTGTCTTGTTGACTTTGGTTCTCTTGTCGATGTCGGAGTCGTTGTGGAGATATTTTTTTAGGTACTCGGCTGTGACATAATACATTTGGTCTAGACATTCATTTCTGACCTAGTCTGCTTTCATAAATATGATTTTAGAATAAATGTTTTGAGTCTCATGTTGCTAACTAGTGTTATTCTGACCACATTCGTTCAAGAAGTGTTAGTGCAGCCAGTAGGGGGCGCTTACCCTGTGGTCTAGATCCTAGCACCCCAGTATAGTGACGGGGACACTATAGTGTCAAAAAGCACCATCTTTCAGATGAGACGTGAAGCCTGAGACGCTGTGGTCATGAAAAATCACAGGATGTCTTTCTAAAAAGAGTAGAGGCGTGTCCTCGGTATCCTGGTCAAATTCACCCGATGACCATCACGGCCTCCGAATCAAATATTCTGATTGGCTTTCATCATTCGGTCTACTCTCAACCAATAAGCTGTATTCAAATTTGCCTCTGAGACATTTGATACGACATACGTTTGACGTACTGTGATGAGTCGGTCAAGGTGTTTCCAAAGTGGAAGAACATCGGAGATCAGGAAGACCTTCAACCTCCAGAAATGTCAAAACCATTCAGCAACTCGTGTATGATGATCGGCGGAGAATGATCCCTGTTGCTGCGTAAGTGAATATAGATTACTGGTAGCTACTCTTAGCTAGTCTTAAACTATCTTAAACCTTTTGATGCCACCTCGTATATCCAACAGGCAACGAACAGTGTAACGCAAATGGTGTTATCCTGCCGATACTTATTGCAAATGCCGTAAAATGTAGTAAGTAAATATAGATTAATCTAGGCTTAGCTAGTCTTAAGGTAGCTGAGCTAGTTTTAAACTAGCTTAAACTTGATGCCATCTTGTATATACTATGGAATAAGGCAACGAACAGTGTTAAGCAAATGGTGTTATCCTGCCGATACTTATTGTAAATGCCGTAAAATGTCATAAGTAAATATAGATTAATCTAGGCTTAGCTAGTCTTAAGGTAGCTAAGCTAGTTTTAAACTAGCTTAAACTTGATGCCATCTTGTATATACCATGGAATAAGGCAACGAACATCGTTGCTCAAATGGTGTTATCCTGCCGATACTTATTGCAAATGCCGGAAATGTTAAAAACTTCAGGAAACTCGTATGTGATGATCACCAGGGAACAATCGCCATTGCTACATAAGTAAATATAGATTAAGCTACTCTTAGCTAGTTTTAAAGTAGCCAAGTTAGTCTTAAACAGGTTCAAATTTGATGCCACCTCGTATTTACCATGCAACAGGCAACGAGCAGTAACGTTGCGGTAACCGGTGTTATCCTGCCAGGACTTATTGGAAATGCCGTAAAAACGCCGCAAAGACGACTTACATTCACACTTCTGTTTAATCTTTACTTGGACTTCCGAGCAGTCTAGAAGGGTGAGAGAGTGTCTCTCTCTGCACGAGAGCTGGAAAAGAAAAACAAGCAAGTACTTTTAGCTCACTTCGGCATCCTCAGCCGGAATGCAGAACAGCCACGAAGCTCCAGGCTGGCTCTCGACCCCAGCTGTTCCAGATCCACCATCGGCTCGATTGACGTCACACACTGGAAGGACAACAAGGAGGAATCAGTTTAACACCCCTCATCTCCAGTCAAATAGCTGCCCTGCTGTGGAATTTGCACATCCTGCCATCTCATTTGCAAGCGTGTAAACGACACGATCTCATCACTGCAAATTCACACAGGGTATTTAAAGTTATGGTCCTTGTTCCGCTGAATAGTATCATTTTGTTTTGTTTTAGATTTCCTTGGCGCCGATGTCATTCTTCGGCATTTGGATTTGTTCGGATCTGATGCAAAATCGACGGGCATAGATGGAATTTAATAAGTCACAATTCCGCTTTATTTGGTCGGTAGGCTCTTATACCAAGCATGCAGGTCTAATGCAAATAAGGTGTAAAAGCTATAGATGAATCAAACGAATGAACGAATTAAGGTTTAAGGCTCAATGTTTGCCTTCACCGCCAAACACTAGCTACCGTTTTTTTTTTTTTATCATTGCCGTCGTTCCTTAACAAATTGTGCTGAAGCTGAATTGACATTCACGACGGACAAAAATATGACCCCTTTCTTTGAAGGGAATTGTGTAGAGGAAATCTAGTGCTACAGGGCAGTCGGGTGACCGAAACTTAATCACGGACATGGAATTTCCCTCTTTTTTCGTGTTAATCAACACGACGTCTGGCTCCATCTTCATATCGAAAGGAGGCTGAAAGTCATGGGAAACAACATAGGACAACATATTGCTTACCCCATTATTTTTATCAGAGAATAAAGGGTTAGGGTTATATAGGTGAACCTCCAAGAAACTGGAATATCATGCAAAACCTTTTCTTGTGTGTTTATTTCAGTAATGCATCTTAAAAGGTGAAACTAATACATGAGCGAGAGACTCATTACATGCAAAGCAAGATGGTTTAAGCTTTTGATTTGTTTTAATTGAGATGGCATGAAAAGCCCAAATCTCCAAAAATTTGAATATTGTGAAAAGGTGCAATGTTCCAGGCTTAAAGTGTCCCACTCTAATCAGCTAATTAAGCCATAACACTTGCAAAAGCGTTCCTGAGCAGTAGGAATCACAATCCTGGGAAAGACTGCTGACCTGACAGTTGGGCAGAAAGCCATCACTGACGCCCTCCATAAGGAGGGAAAGCCTAAAAGGGTATTTGGATCTTCCCAAAATGCTGTATCAAAGCACATTTAATAGAAGGTTTTGTGGGAGAAGAAGAAGGTGCACAAGCAGAAAGGATGGCTGCAGCCTGGAGCGGACTTTTCAAAAGTGTTGGGGCGTTTCACAAAGATTGGACTGAGGCCGGAGTGCATCAAGAGCCACCACACATGTCCTGGTCAGTGGTCCTCTTTTCAGATAAGAGCCAGCTTTGTATGTCATTTGGAAACCAAGTCTGAAGCAAGAATGGAGAGGCACCACACTGTAAGATGCTTGAAGTCCAGTGTGAAGAGTCCAAAAGTCTGTGTTGATTTGGGGAGCCATCGCATCTGCCGGCGATGGTCCACTGTGCTTCATCAAGTCCAGGGTCAAGGCAGCGTCTACCAAGGAGGTTTTGAGGCACTTAATACATCCTTCCGCAGACCAGCTTTATAAGGATGCTGACTTCATTTTCCAGCAGGACTTGGCACCTCCCTACACTGCCAAAAGGACCAAAACCTGGTTCAATGACCGCGGGATTACTGTGCTTGCTTGGCCAGAAAACTCACCTGACCTGCATTGCCAAGAGAATGACGAGTGACATGAGACCGAACAGAAGAGCTGAAGGCCGCTATTCAAGCATCCCGGTCTTCCATAACACCTCAGCAGTGCCACAGGCTGATAGCTTCCGTGCCACGCCGCATTGAAGCAGTAATTGATGCAAAAGGGACCCAAGCCAAATACTGTGTACATGCTTATACTTTTCAGAGATCCCATATTGTTCTATGTACAATCCTTGTTTTATTGATTGCATGTAATATTCAAATTTCCTGAGAGATAATCATCTCAATTATGACAAATCACAGCGTGAGCTCTTTTGCTTTGCATGTAATGAGTCTATCTCGTGTATATAAGTTTCACCTTTTACATTTACATTCGCAGCAGACGCTCTTATCCAGAGCGACTTGCAACTGAGCAATTGGGGGTTAAGGGCTTTGCTCAAGGGGCCCACTAGTGGTTGTTGGTGGGGGGGGATGGGATTTGAGCCTGCGATCTTCCGGTGCAGAGGCCAACGCCTTTAAACCACCGAGCTACCACCTCACCTTTGACCTTTGAATATATATATATTATATATATTTATATATATACTATATATATATATATATATATATATATATATATATATATATATACTATATATATTACTTTATTGTGATTGGAGGAACCAATGGCCAGCGGACTATAATGGCAAGTCGCTTAGCGAATATAAAGCAATAAGAACAGGAAATGTTGTAATGAGATTGCATTTGACTGGGCTCAATATTATTCAAAGGATTATGCTGAGAGTAGGGAGGTGGTAGGTCAATGATAAAAGGCTCTGATCAGAAGGTCATGATTTTCAAGCCCTGATATCACCACTCTTGGCCTCTTGAGCAAGTCTCTTAACCCTCTTTGCTACAGGAGGGGCTGTATCATGGATGACCATGCACTCTGACCCCAGCTTTCTAGCATTACTGGGATATTCGAAGAAAGAATCTCACTTGTCTATAAAGCATAAATTCACAGTAGTGTACGTATTTAGTAGCTAGAGAAGCTGTTGTATGCCATGTCTGGATCCAGCCCAAATCCAGGCGATGCTTTGATTCTACAGTGACTTTTGAAAGGATCGGTCAGTGGATTTTCCATAGAAATTTTTAGCAACCACACTTGGCAGATGCCCTAATTTAGAGCGACTTACAACTGAGGGTTAAGGGCCTTGCTCAAGGGCCCTCCAGTGGCAGCTTGAAGGTGATGGGATTTGAACTTGCGATCAATGCCTGTACCACCGGGCTACCACCTCCCTATTCATGAACGATCAGGTCAATATATTGTCTACTGTTACCAGCCACAGGCACATTCATAGGGGCCCCATACATATAAAATGAGCATAAAGACACAGGCGCCAGTCACAGCAAACATGTGGAAGAAGCTGCTGTTTAACTTCTTGGATTACATGCAATGTGCTATGTGTGGTGGAATCCTACCAACGAACCTCAGCCTGAACACCCCATCACCACCGTGAAACATGGTGGTGGCAGCATCATGCTGTAGGGATGCTTTTCTTTAGGGATGCTTTTCTTCCCAGTCAGACAGAGAAGCTGGTCAGAGTTAATGAGAAGATGGATGGAGCTAAATACAGGGCAATCCTGGAAGAAAACCCTAGAGGCTTCAAAGCCTCGTCCAAAACATATTCCAAAACAATCGGTTCAATATGCATGAACATCTTAATCGGGGGGAAAAAAAGTAACCAAACTGGACGGTAGAAGATTGCCCAGAGTGGGTTTTTGTTATAGACTGTTGGGCATATGATTCCCAGGAGATCGGTAGTTTTTCAACTCAACACATTAGGCAGCAAAATCTATAACCATGATTAAATGCGCCGTGATGACATTTTCCCCCGTGCAGATGTTTGCTATGAAGATGAACTAAAAACCCTAGCTCTGTATCTGCATAAATGTATGAATTGTCATGGCGTAATTGCCTGCCTGACTGACTGATTGAATAATTCTCTGAATGGCTAGGTGTAAAAATTCTCATGATGGTGCTTATAAGGGTTAGGTAAGTTCTGCTGGCTGATGGATGTCTAGGTGCTTCAAATGCAATCGTCTATACTGTAATTACCAAACGCTCCGATCAGAACCGGATAATGTGGCTTCTTTCTCCTATAATTTCCTGTAGGTTTATGTAAAGCCAGACATTTGCGTAGGTTGCAAATGTACGCCTTGTTCCAGAGCTAATCCTAATAAAAAAAAAAATATATATTATATATATAATATATATATATATATATATATATATATATATATATATATATATATATATAATGAGTCCCAATTGAAAGGGTTTCCCATTGTAGTCCGTCTGCCTGCATAGCCGAACTAAGATAAAGACAAAGAAAAGCACAAAGGCGAAGAATGTTGAAACACGGCGGAAAAACCGTTGAAGACCAGATCCATTAAACTCACGTTTCTCCTTCTGTAAACCTAAAAACCAATTCCCACAATTCTCTACAAACTAATGAACAACAAGCCTCATCCTGTCATCTGTCACATGGTCCGTTACCTCACACCCCTCCCCGGACTTCTTAATCACACACACCTGTTCCCAGTCATTTATTTAATACACGTATCCACTACTAACTGGTACCAGGAGCACTTCGTGTACTGTGTTCTGCACATGTACAAAAAGCAAACCCCCCACCCCCCCCCAAAAAAAAGCAACATGGATTATTTTGCGTTTTATATCATTCATTCATTCATCCATCTTTTACTGCTATATCCGATCTTCCCTCGGGTCACAGGGAGTCTGTGCCTATCTCAGGCGTCTATGGGCATTAAGGCAGGATACACACTGGATGGAATGCCAACCCATCGCAGGACACACACACACACACATTCATACACTAGGGACAATTTTCCAAGGTGCCAATCAACCTACCGTGCATGTTTTTGGACCGGGGGAGGAAACCCGGAGAAAAAAACCCCTGAGGCACAGGGAGAACATGCAAACTCCACACACACATGGCCGAGACGGGAATCGAACCCGGACCCTGGCGGTGTGAGGCGAACGTGCTAACCACTAAACAATCGCGCCCCATCTCCTTTTTATATCCCGCTTCAAAAATTTCTCTTAAAAGGAGACAATTCCTCATATCGATGGAGTGAATGAGTGAACGATGGAAACATCATTCATGAATAAAGGATTTGAAGGATGCATTTAATAAGCACATTTATGCATGCTCCCGTAAGTTCTAAAAATGCTATAATTTAATTAAATACATTTAATTAGTGGCTTTTTTGAATCAACGGAATTTAACAAATATGATGAGTTATCTGTATTAATTTCATTTATTCTATTTTATTTCTATAGGAATTGTTTTTTTTGTATTTTTATTCATTTAAATCAAGAAGGCACTTTATCCAAAATGAAAACTGCTGCTGAGTGTCCATTTACTTTTGGCCAAGTAATTCATGTTGTTAAAAGCCAAAAATAAAAATGCGTAGTTATCGATAGCCGTAATGAAGTGGGATTTGCACATGTGCAGTGACCTTGACCTACTGCAGGGGTCACCAACGTGGTGCCCGTGGGCACCAGGTAGCCCCCAAGGAGCACATGAGTAGCTCTCAGGCTTGCTATAAAAAGTGCACAACTCATCAGTGAGATGCGTAATCTATAATGTAAAATGTAGTTAATTCGTTGTTGATAGTCACTGTCAAAAATCACAAGTGTATTCACATAGATAAATGACGAGTAATCATTAATAATAATAATAATATAATAATAATAATAATAATAATATATAACTATAAGGTAAAGGTTATTTTATTTCAGAGGAGTATTTCAAACTGGTAGCCCTTTATATGACTCGGTGTCCATGTAGTAGCTCTCAGTTACAAAAAGGTTGGTGATCCCTGACCTACTGTATCACTACTTGACTAATATTAGAAACCTTACAGTTTCAAGAGCAGGAGCTGGTGGTAGAATTGAGAAAGGGGGGGGAGAGAAGAGACCTCGTACTTTTTTAGAGCAGGAGAAAAGATTATAAAAAAGAAGGTCTAATAACCGAAGCCATGTACACAAAGAGCCAAAGGCAATCAATTAGCCCGGCAAAAAAAATGAATATGTGGGCCCACAATGGGGGGATAGTGCATGTTTACTGTGGGGGTATGTGGGGTTCGGCAAACCCTCACCAATTCTCTATTTGACCAAGCCCACAGCAATAAAGGTTTTCATTGGGCAACTCGACTGTAGCCACAGAAAGCCCACACATGGGGTTACGGGACTTCCAGGTCTGACAGTTTTGCATTTTTAGGGCCTCATGAGGGATTTCTGTGGGAATCCTATATATGTGCTTGCCCACTTAAGAGCCCACGCTGGGGATACACTATACTCAGTGTTCCTTTGAGAGGTTGTATAGTGACACTGGTTTTCAGACCATTGTTATGATGACGCCCAACTAAATATTTCCTTCCTCTAGAGACTTCTTTAATCCCAGAAACACATGAATTACTGCCCATGCCAGGTGATTTATGCCTCACAAACTCATCTGCATCCATTTCTATCGGCACAGGTTTCTCCTTTGCTATTTTGCCCCTATTCGTCTCATATCCTGGACTACTGTAGTATTCTCCAGACATGTACCTACGAAGGACAAATGAGTCTGAATGCATGACTTGCCTTCAACCTTCTTATGTCCTGACACACCGCCCAATTGCTGTGCTCGCCTTCGCTGCGTTCCTGTCTCTTTCTACACCGTCAGCAAGAGGCTGCTATGACAAAAGGTGTGTGTCGATGCATTACAGGAACTTGTGTCAAGATTCGACAACTTTGCCCGCCGCGAAGCTGAACTTGAACAATAGGAATATCATTGCAGGAGCAACAACGGCGCGCCGCAAATGAGGGAACGTTAGGCCTCCTGCAGGCTGCGGAAGGCGTGCGGTTTAACAGCGATTCAGAACAATTGAGGTATGAAAAAGAGTGGAAAGGAGAAAGGAGTTCCTTGGAAACCAACGCTTCACTGCAGTGTCGTGAATTCGCATCCAGCACTAATCCTAAGTCTACTAAAAAGTGCAGACCATTTTTTTTCTGATCATACAACAATACAAAAACCAGCTGGTGAAAATGCTAATGATGTGTTATTTTTGCATAAAGCTCATTTCGACATACCCTCCCTTGGGACTATGCAGTGAACGGATTTAATAGTACTACTACTTTTTTTTTTCCTTCCCCTGTTTGTTTCATAATCTAGATTTTTAGTCCACGCAATACTCGGTCCGCCATCCGCCATGCCGAGATGTCATTGTTGCCTTCCTACCCATAGCACATTGGCACAGGAGGCAATCAGTTCAACAGATGACTACCCCAGAAAACCCCACACGCAGTACGCTCACTCTCCTGTTATCTTATACTCTATTCAGGACAGAATAAGCCATAAATGTTTATTAGTAGAGAAATTGATTCCCCCCCTCATGGTTCTCGATTGCAATAATTACATTTCTAATACTCAGGAATATGAATATGTCATACGAGTCCCCCATATAAAATATAACATAAAAGTGGTTTTAAAAGGATTTTAAAAGTGTTTTTTTTTTTTTATATATAAAATGAGTCTCCAGTTTCCTCTTACCTCCCAAAATCAGGTAATTAGTTGGACTGGATAAGACAAATTGACCCTAGGTGTGAAGGACTATGTGAATGTGTGTGAGGAGATACAGTATTAAACATATATGTACTTTTTTAATGCAAGGAGAAAACAAAAACGATGAGTGTGCATTAAAAAAAATACGATTACCTCTTAGCAAGGTTAAATATCTTTCAGTAGTAGACTATTTGATGCTTAAAGTTATATTGGTTTCTTGTAACCTTAATAAAAACCAAATAAAAAATCCAAATAAATCCATGTTTTGGTGTAGAATTTGATAAAACATTGGTCTATAAGAATTCATTTAAAATGCCCTTGTGGAGCTCATTTTCATGTTTTATTTTTTTGTGTACCTTTGTACCTTTCCAATGGTGTTAAAAAATAATGCTGAATCTGCACTACAGAGACACGACGACGTCTTTAAAAAATCCTGTGAACACTAGTGTTTCTGTTTTCTTGTATTGGAACTTTAAATCAAACCTTTTTAATATGACTATACCTCCTTCCTTGAAATAAATGCTTCACAGAAATGAATTTAAATGTTCAAAATGATCCAATGTTAAATGAAAATAGTCAACAATTAAAGTGGATGCTTTTGGATCTCGACGTTTTATTTTGTCCGCCATGAAGCATTCAGTGAAGTGTAACTAGTGTTTTAATCTTTGTTAAAAGCTTAAACCTACATTATTATGATTTTTATCATTATTATGATTTCTATATATATATATATATATATATATATATATATATATATATATATATATATATAAAATGTTTTATCATATATATATATAAAGGTTTTATCACATATATATATAAGATATATATATATATATATTTTGTGTCAATATATATATATATATCATATATATATAAACAATCATTGGAAATATAATAAAATGTTTAAATCGAGTCATTAATAAATCTGAATGAAGAATAATGAAAATTAATTAATCTCATTTTTAGGTTAAATGTTTTTTTCTGCCATTGTTGGCATTTTTCCTGCCTTTTTATTTATTTTTTTTTTGTATTTTTTAAGAAATGCATATATTTTATTTATCAGAACCCTTTTTTTTATTTAATCCTGACTTTCCTTGTTAGTTGCAGTTGCTCCGAGCAAAGCATCTGGTGGAAAGGACTGCAGCTGGATTGAACTCCTCCTAGAGAAGAGTCAAGGTCCAGTATAGACACGCATGCACACGTGTGATCACTCAACACTTAATTTCACTTTCCTTTTTTTTTTTTTTATTTTCCTCTTCCTTTAACAGTTTCTTTCCTGGCCTTTCTCAGATACAGAAAGATTTTAGGTTTTAAACTCCCTAGCACCCCCGTTTTCTTTTCCTCTGTCTCCCTCCCTCCTTTCTTTTCTTTCTTTCATAGGTTTTGTGGGGATCAGGCGCTTGCGTGGCTAGTAAACATGGTGAAATGAAATGCTTTGTGTCTGTAAAAACGGCCTGAAGAGAAATACAGAATCGCAGAAGCTATATGAATCGCAAAGCTAACATAATACACACACGCACACACACACGCACACACAAGCCAAGCTGTGGATCAATTATAGGCATTGTTCAATTTCATCAGCAGTCATCTCTGCCATGCAGGAGATACATGGTGACATCTGAACTTTAAAATCCTGACTGTCACAAATGTGTGTGTGTGTGTGTGTGTGTGTGTGTGTGTATGTGTGTGTGAGAGAGAGTGGGTGGGGGCGGGGGTTTGTATTTTAAAGGATTATTTTGACAGGTAGAAGATTGTTATTGCTTTTTGCCCTGGGGGTCTTGAGGCCAAGGATATATTGTGGCAGAAGTTGTTTGTGTGTCCGTGTGCGCGCTTGCACGTGTGTGTGTATATGTATGTGTGTGTGTCCACACTTATGTTTATGTGTATGACATGTTTAGCTTCCTGTATGATACTCAGCTGTCAGTACCGTATGTATGTGTGTGTGTATGTAAGTGTATGTATATATATATATATATATATATATATATATATATATATATATATATATATATATATATATATATTGGCATATATATATTGTCCATGTGTGATTGGTTCATTGTTGTCTCTGATGTGTGTGTGTGTGTGTGTGTGTGTGTGTGTGTGCCCTGCGATGGGTTGGTATTCCATCCAGGGTGTATCCTGCCTTTAATGCCCATAGACGCCGGAGATAGGCACAGACTCCCCGATATGAATCGGATACCTGAGATGGTAGAAGGTGAACGAATATATGGTATCGTATATACGATATATATATATATATATATATATATATATATTATATTATATATAAACACAATAAAAACACCAACTCTGATAAGACCAATAAAAACATTTTTAATGAATAGTTGGCCATCTGGAAAGTATGTTCATGCACTGTATCAGTACATGGTAGAGGCTCCTTTTGCTTTAGTTGCTGCCTGAATTCTGCATGGGATGGAGTTGATCAGTGTGCGGCGCTGCTGAGGTGGTACTGTAAGGAAGCCCAGGTTTCTTTGAGCGTGGCCTTCAGCTCATCTGCATTTGCATGGGTCTCATTTTCCTCATTTTCCTCTTGATAATACTACATAGATTCTCAATGGGATTCAGGTTTGTTGAGTTTGCTGGCCAGTCAAGTACACCAACAGCAACTTATGTTGCCCTGTGATGGGTTGGCATTCTGGGTGTATCCTGCCTGATGCCCCATAGTCGCCTGAGATAGGCACAGGCCCCCATCGATCCGAGATATATACACATATATACCTGAGATATATACCTGATATATACATACATGACTCCAAGAGGCTGACGAATCTCAAGCGGACTGATTACTCTCATCAAGTGCAGGTGTTTCTTACCTCTTGTTCCATTCGTCCCTAATATAAATATAAATAAATAATATAAATAAATAAATACCAGGTATATATATTAATAACAAAACCTTTATTTCTGTACATGGACAACTCAAAAATGGGTTATATAATATGAAGCATCACATGTTGAGCAAGCGAATGAATAGAAGAAAGGACAAAAAAGCTATTTAAAATAAACAAATATTTTGCTGTTATTAAAATGTAACATTGGAATCATTTTTACTTAGATCAAACAACTCATAATAAATTATATTAAATTATATACAGGTTGATTAAGTGCATGAGTGAAGAACAAAGCACCGTTTTAATTTCATCCAATAAGTGTTTTTTTTTTGTTTTTGTTTTTTTGTTTTAGGTATTTTAGCATTCATTCAATCTTCATTCATCTTCTACCTCTTTTTTTTTCCTATCTTCCCTCGGGTCACGGGGAGTCTGTGCCTATCTCAGGCGGCTATGGGCATTAAGGCAGGATACACCCTGGATGGAATGCCAACCCATCACAGGGCAGGGCACACACACACACATTCATACACTAGGGACAATTTTCCAAGGGTGCCAATCAACCTACCATGCATGTTTTTGGACCGGGGAGGAAACCGGAGAACCCGGAGCAAAACCCCCTGAGGCACGGGGAGAACATGCAAACTCCACACACACATGGCCGAGATGGGAATCGAACCCGGATCCTGGCGGTGTGAGGCGAACGTGCTAACCACTAAGCCACCGTGCCCCGGTATTTTAGCATAATTAAGAAAATCTGGCTTATATATATTTTTAGTTTAAAGTTATATATATATATATATATATATATATATATATATATATATATATATATATATATATATATATATATATATATATATATATATATATATATATTATATATATAGATATATATAACAGAGACAGCTGAAGAGCCACATCAGTTTTATCAGCGTTTCCTGACCGCTTATTTCAAGTATTAAGAGGCACGATCCAAAATAGTTGTCTGCAATCAATTAAAATTTCACAATGTCCTTTGTTTAAATTTTCATCAGTTAAACATTTTAATAATGTGCCAAGCCTCAGATCAAGCACCATAATCCACCATGATGCACACATCTGGCGATTACCATCTGTGAGGAAACGTAGTTCACTTTGGTGTCCTGATGATTTCTGTCATTTAAAACTTCATACGTTAGCGAAAGATTTACAAATGCATTGCATTGAGTTTTGGTATAAAGCGTCCATGTTTTGTCCCTGCTTATGTTATGATTATTCAGACTTGAAAAGTATTAATTTGAGGTACATTTAGAACAGTTAACTCGTTAAAAATGTGCGATTATGAAATTATTATAGATTATCACAATGAAATATTATAATCTATACGCATTGACCCAGAATAAAATATCAATTTGTGAGATTTGCACATATATATATATAATATATATATATATAGATATATATATATATATATATATATATATATATATATCTATATATATATATATATGTTATATATATATTGCCCAACTTTTTGTTTTCTCTCTCTTCTCTCTCTCTCTCGTATCTCTATATATATTATATATATATATATATATATATCTATATATAATATATATATATATATAATATATATATATATATATATATGAGAGTGACTTACAGGGGGGTGTTCGATCTACGGTTAAGTCATTGGGCTCCGTCACAGATTCAAGTCCTAGTACTGCTGAGCTGCCATTAGTGGGCCCTTGAGCAAGGCCCTTAACCCTCTGCTGCAGCCATTCGGGTTGCACAAGCCAGTGCATTCCTGGTGCCGGTCCCAAGCCGGGATAGATGGGGCTCTTGCATTAGGAAGGCTATCCAGCATAAAAACATGTGCCAAATCTAATCGCTGTGGCAACCCCAGAAGAAGCCAAAAGAAAAAATGAGAGTGACTTAAAAATATGACAATTTAGAGAAACAGCATGTTAAATCTGTAGTTGTAAAATGTAATACTGGTCTATTTTTCTCAGCAGCCCTTTTTTTTTTTTAAACTTGTGACTTAAATCTAATAAACATTTGTGTCAACTTTCCCAGTGAACTTGCATTATGAGGATAAACATTTTTTATTTCTATTTATTTAACTAACCGGGACCTTATTGAACAGGTTTAATCTTGGAGATCTTTGGATCTGGGGATACGTTAATTTGAAATATCCGAATTAACAAAATAAATAAATTAATAATAATAAAAAAATCACACTATGTCTATTTTCCTGATCCAGCCAATCTGTTTTCTAACCAAAGTAAAGAGGCAATTTCTGCTCCAAAGCAATCTTGTGATAAAAGCTGAAGTAACGGCTTTAAAAGCATCACTCAAGCCAAAGTAGAAAGTCTTTGTTTATTCAAGTAGAATGCATTTTTCATTTACAATGCTGCAGGTTTAAGCCCAAATATATTAGAACACAATCTCAAGTGAGATAGCTATGAAATAAATAAATAAATAAATCGAATAAAACTGATGTACAGTGCCGGTATCCTTCCACAGCTGTTCAAGCCCGTCCGTCAGAGTCAAATGCAGTTACTATATGTAGTGGAATAATCAATTACAAAACTCTAGTTGTGACTTGGATATGTGCGAACGGAGCCAGCAGAGCAGCCGTAGTAATAGTGCAATGTGGGGAAAAAGGAGAGTGTAAACAGTAACGGTGTCTGTGAGACCAGTGTATACAGTAAACAAGTAAAATCCACAGAGAACAATGGAATGCTATGTGTGTATTAAAATGTCATTAAAACGAAATAAATAAACTTGAACTTAAATCGTTTGTTTCTGCGCTGGAACCAAACCACAGTGTTGCATGTGACAAGCACACAACTCTATGAAAAAAAACAAAACATGCTGCTCAAACAGCATGTTGCACACGCCATACACAGGCTATTAATTAAGCATTTGCTGCAGCTGTTAAGTCATAGATTGTCACCAGGCTTACTATGTTGAGTGGTCAGGTGGGGAATATGCCTCTCTATCTCTCTCTCCCTCTCCATGATGTCTTGACATGTTTGGCGTTAGAGCATTTTTTTTTTCCCTGCGATTTAACACAGTTTTTTTTATTATTTGTCGTTTTCAATCACTGGAGCAGAGCATGTCTGACCCCTGTCCTTGACTTTATATGTTACATTACTTAAAGTTTTAAATACCTCTTAAAATGTATAAATCGTTCATGAAATAGTTGAGCTTTTCTTTTTGAGCTTTTTTTTTTTCTTAAAAGTCCTTGTAAGTATATCTGCAAGCAAATGGATTTATTTTCCTTGGTGTATATTGGGGAGGGGGAGGGGGAGGGAGGGGGGGGGTCTACTACTACTAAATCCATACAAATGTATTTGAACTTGTACAGTTTGCTACAGATGCAGTTTGTAAGCTACTATAGAAATGGAAGGATGTGGTGATGCAAACATTTTTGTATACCTGTCTGATTGGTTAAAGCAACAGATTTGTGCAACATGACAAGTGCTCGCTGTGCCGATTCTGAAGGGCGTCATGATATATTAGTGTGGCAACAGGTGATGTGATGACGGAAATCTGATTGGATGGAAATTCAAGCCTAATTTTACACTCTGTGGTGCCACTCCTAAGGGAGAATATATATAATTGTGAATAATATGATAGATGTCCGGGAGGGGGAGGGGGGTGGGGTATGTTAAATTATAATTTTGGGTGCCTTAGCCTTGTTTGTGTGTGTGTATATATATATATATATATATATATATATATATATATATATATATATATATATATATATGTGTATATGTGTGTGTTGTGTGTGTGTGTGTATGTGTATGTTGTGTGTTATGTGTATATGTATATCTCTATATATATATATATATATATATATATATATATCTATATATATATATATATATATATATACACAAATAAACACAAACTTTCACTTTTGCAAAGTATGTTGACTTTCATTGTGTTTACACATAATTCTGCATGTATCTCTAAGGTAATTACAGCTAAGTGACAGGCTCTCTACATGATGCCTCCAGGATTGTCTTGTAGCATGCCAGAAGCTTGTGTGATTTGCAGAGAGCAGCACCTTAGATGACATGAAGCCATTGTTGACTTGCTAATGTTAAGCCATTTATTGCATGCAAACTAGCCATCTGTCTCACACCAGTAATCTGATATGCGGCTGAATGTTTTGACTTGATATTTAGTGTACACGCGCTGTAGGTGGTGAAATATGCTATCTCACAGTCATGCTTTCTTATTAGGCCTGTGAAATCGGTGTGGGTATGAACACGGTGTTCGGTTAGCAGCAGGCTAATGATGCTTGTATTTTTATTTTTTTTTTTTTTTTTTTTTCCTTTTCTGATAGGCTTGCCTGTAAAAGTTTCGACCCCTCGCATAGGGCATATGCGTGTCTAACAGATATATAATAATAATAATATCCTTTATTTGTCACATATACATTACAGCACAGTGAAATTCTTTTCTTCGCATATCCCAGCTTGATGTTGGTAGTTGGGGTCAGAGCCCAGGGTCAGCCATGATACGGCGCCCCTGGAGCACAGAGGGTTAAGGGTCTTGCTCAAGGACCCAAGGGCGGCAGCTTGGCCATACCGGGGCTCGAACACAGATCTTCCGATCAGCAGCCCAGCGCCTTAGACCACTGAGCTACACCCCCTCCCACGATTAAATATATACAGGAGTAAACAGTACATTTTATTTTTTGCAATAGCTAACCAATGCAAGGAAATGATACATGTGCTGCTATGCAAATGTATTTTTTTTTTCCTCCAGATTTTGGTCACCTGCCAATACCTACCCACCAGCTCTCATCTATTATATAACAACTGCCAATAAAAGCTGTAAGAATGAAAGCTAGCACATGTTTCCTCCAATACACATGAAGCAAAGTCCGCTCATGCTGCGTCACAGAGCAATTTGGTTTCGCTAACTAGGAAGCTATATCTGCCCTCTTCTGGATTTACAGTATGAAATCACAGACGCCTACAGTTTCCCCATGCGTTTAATCACAAGCTCACACAATTTCAACAACTTGCCTATTGGAATTAAACCCTTGTAGCGTCTCTCAATTACGTGTTTCTACAGCGGTACACTATAAATACACGCCATTTAGACATGGACACGATCAAGGAGCATTCTGCCAATCGTATTTTGCCTGGAAATAAGGGCAAATTTGATGCAAAGTTAATATGGGGTTGCTAGTTATGACTCATTATAGCTCCCTGAGACACTTTGAACGTGCACCGAGTTGTCAGGGAGTGTTTTTTTTTTTCAAAATAGATGAAACAACTTTGTAGGTCTAGAATTCTTGCCCATTGGTTGCTATTTATAAGCCACGCTCAACTCTGTATGGAAGCATAATAGGACCACCATAGGTTCAGCGTGATACTGTCAAGATAGTTGTGTTCCAGCGGCATGGAAGTGCACTGGGAAACGAGCAATTCTGGGAACACCCTCATTCATTCTCCTGCTCACATACCACAGCTGTAGTTACAGGAAAATCAGTTTATAAGGTATCACCTGGAAATGTAGCTCTGATTTGTATTTCTGATAAACATATGTTTGTGCATTCTTGGGTTGGTGCTAATTGGGAAGCGGTCAATACAGTGTTTTTTTTTTTATTGTTTGTTTGTTTGTTTCATCATGTGCACATCATTTTGCCAATCGTCAGGTGATTTATTGAACTTTCGGCTTGTGACGAGCAGGTTTATCTTCGGTCCTCATCATAAGATGCAGCTTTTCTCCGAGTAGCCTCGATATTATGTTTAGCCCATCATTCAAGAAGGTAAATACCCAGACAGGGGGAAGAAAAAAAAAAGGTTAGTGAATTATATTGTTGAAATGAATGTGATTTCACCCATGACACTATTGCCAGATAGAATCAGTTATAAATGTAACATTTCAATTCCCCTTATCGATTCCTGGGTGCAATTCATAGCAATCTTCCAGGACCTTCTCCACCTCGAATCTTCCAGGACCTTCTGCGCATATAATCTTCCACGACCTTCTGCGCATATAATCTTCCAGGACCTTCTGCGCATCGAATCTTCCAGGACCTTCTGCGCATCGAATCTAAATCCAGAGAAATATCCTAAATATTTCTGCGCCTATATAATCCGTTCCACGACCTGGAAGCACTCAAAAGTGCGCATCGAAAAAAAAAAAAAAACAAAAGAGACGACAAAGCTAGGAGGAATTATTGTAATGAACTAATATGTTGGTTGTCACGACCAACGTGACTAAGCGTCTGCGGTTGGTTCACCGGTTGAAACTGGGAATCGAGATGAATTGGAATCGATCAAATCAAAATGATACCCAACATTAATCGTTGGAGATGCTATGGCTGTTCAGCACATGATGGGTCCGTGGGATGCAATACTTGTTTGATTGTGTAGTCACAAATGTCACTCTTGCCTTTGTATGACTTCTAGCGAGAGAGAGCTCAGAGGCTCCCCTGAAATGGTTGATATGAGTCACCGCAACATAAAGTGAAAGAAAGATCCACTTCCTGCCTAGACAGTTGGACGCTTTGTTAAAAGACTACAGTGCAACTCTTTCTGTAACTCTTTTGTTAAGCGTCTTCCTCTTATTTCAGTTCCGCATCCCGCTCCAGAAATTTTCCCAGTTACACCAGCTTATATCCGCCATTCATTGTGGTTTACATGCATGTATGTAGCTTTGAACCTTTTTGTTACCATTGTGTTCATAACAAAACTAGCAGACACGGTTTCTGTGTCCAGGTCTTTAGTATATAGAGTCAAAGGCCTGCATGTGCTCTCTTAAACCTGAATTGGTTTACTCGAAAGGTCAGGCAAAATGGCTGCCAAGACTAATGAGAGTCAAGGTAGCAAGTCATACTAAGTAGCTCATCCAATTAAACTATGAATATAGCATCCTATTGTATTGTGAAACCTAATTCATATTCATGCAACTTATTTGATCAGGTCTACAAATAATTATGTATGAATTATTTTTTTTCTGTTTTTGACAGAAATTGACAGAAATGATGAAAAATTGTTCCACTATGAACAATAGGCATAATTATCTTAGTTTAAATCTTAGTTTGACACAAACATAAAAAATTGTGTACACACACACACACACACACATATACATATATATGTATATGTATATATGGTGGTGACAAAACTATAGACATAAAACAATAGACATAATTATCTTAGTTTAAATCTTAGTTTGACACAAACATACATATTGATAGATATATAGATATAATAGATATATAGAGAATATCGAGAGATATATATATATATAGATAGAGTTTCTATTTTTATCCCCTATATATAGGTGACATTTTTTCATCTTTGTCTTATATTATCTATTATATATATATATTCTTGTAGATTTTTATTTTTTTATATATATAATATAGTATACTTTTGACATTTTTTTCCATTTTGTCAGAAATTTTGCTTAGAACTATGGAAAAAAATAATATAATAACATACATTCCATTTTGTTTTTTGTTTTTTTTGTTGTATGTATGTATGGATATGTATATATATATATATATATATATATATATATATATATATATATATATATATATCTATATATATATACATATACATATCTATACATATATACATACATATATATATAGTGTTGTTTACAATGTGTTATATAGTATTATTCACCTGTATTTATTTATTTATTTCATATTTCTCAGCAGAATTTAAAAAAAGGGGAAAAAAAATACATATATATATATATATATATATATATATATATATATATATATATATATATACAGTCCCTGACAAAAGTCTTGTCGCTTATCTATTTTGTAGAAACACCTGCTATTAACCTTGCTATTATTGACTTTTAATTAATCAATTGGTGTTAGAAATAGCTCGTATGAACAGCTAAAACCCTCCCAAATGATGTTTAATGCACTGAAATAAATTAGTTTCACTGAAAAAAGATTTATCATTTAATCAAAACAGAAAGGTCAAATTTTGGCAAGACAAAAGTTTTGTCGCCTATACAGAAATTGAACAAATTTACTGCAAATACAAAAATATGTCAGCAAATTAAGTAGTGGTGCTGTGAGATCCAAATGTTAATATCTTGTATGACTTCCATGAGCTTGAAGGACTGCATCCATGCGGTTTGGCAAGGATTCATACAACTTATTGATGAAGTCATCAGGAATAGCAAAGAAAGCAGTCTTGCAAGCCTCCCAGAGTTCATCAATATTTTTTGGTTTAGTCTTCCATGCTTCCTCTTTCATCCTACCCCACATATGCTCAATGATGTTCAAGTCTGGTGACTGGGCTGGCCAATCCTGGAGCATCTTGATCTTCTTCGCCCTGAGGAACTTTGATGTGGAGATGGAAGTATGCGATGGAGCACCATCCTGCTGCAGAATTTGGCCTCTTTTATGGTTGGGAATATAAGAGGTAGCTAAGATTTCTTGGTATTTTAGACTATTGATGTTGCCTTCCACCCTGCAGATCTCTCGTACACCCCCATACTGGATGTAACCCCAGACCATGATTTTTCCGCCACCAAACTTCACTGTTTTCTGGGTGAATCTCGGATCCATGCGGGCTCCAGTAGGTCTCCTGCAATATTTGCGGCGACTGTGGTGTAATTCAACAGAAGATTCATCTGAAAAATCCACCTTCTGCCACTTTTCCAGCGTCCATCCTTTTAGCAGGCTGTGGGCCTTGGCAAATGCCACACGGTTTTTCAATCGCCTTTTGTTTAGTGCTGGCTTCTGGGCACTGATTCGACCATGGAGGCCATTTCGAGATAGAATCCGACAAACTGTTCTGGTTGACACGGGGACTTCAGGTGACCAGGTCTCGTGGAGCTCTGCTGCAGTGGAAAATGGGCTGGCCTTGGATTTTCGAGCCAACAAACGGTCCTCTCGAGCAGTTGTCTTGCGGGGTCTGCCTGACCTGGGCTTGTCAAAAACGTCTCCAGTCTCTTCAAATCTTTTTTTTATCCTCTGTACTTGACGCTGAGACACATTGAAGGTGTCTGCCACATCAGCAGTGGATCTGGTCTTCAGCCTCTTGATAATCAACACTTTAGTCTCAGGGTGAATCTTAGGCATGTTTGCAGAGGTCTAGTTGCAGTTGAGGTGAAGGTCTAGTGTACTGGGGTTCTTTTTATACACACCTGAGACCTAATTGATCCATTATTAGTCACAAGTGAAGCTCATATGACAAGGCGACAACACTTATGTCTTTGCAAAAATTGACTCAATGGGCTTTACCAAGCTGTGAATATTAGAATACTTTTTGACAGTTTCGTTTTGCACTGAAACATTATTACAAAAGCTGTTGGGATTAAAATGAGCCATTTCTTGTAAAAAAAATCTTGATTAGAAATATATTTCAGTGGCACTTCAGGTCAATTTGTACACAAGCGACAAGACTTTTGTCAGGGACTGTATATATATATAGGTGAATTCTGCCTACACTGCATACACTATAACATACACTGCAAACAACACTATAAAACATCCTTTATCAACACTATAACATACATTCCACTTTGTTTTTTTTTATATTATAGGTGGAATTTTTTTTAAATAACGTGGTTCAAATCCAAAAAGCATGAGGGTGCATAAGGAATTGGCTTTTAAATCACAACCAAGCATCGAAAACAAAACCTGATACAAATTGCATGCAAGCATTATTCTTATTATTGTGCTATTATTATTACACGTATGTCTGTGTACATCAATTGTCGATTTCTTTTAGGCTGAACTTTGCACAGTAAAGGTTACTATTTCCATCCTTCTACACTCACCTTGAATGAAGACATGGCAATGCAAATGCAACCTTGAGTAAGAGGTTGCGCTATTCCTTCCTTCTTGCCTTCTAAGCCAGGCATGTCTCAGGTTCTTGCCAGTGGGTTCGTTGTGTAAATCCAAACATGAATAATGGATTCATTTTTTATTTATTTATTTATTTTTATTTTTTAAATTCTCTGGTACGTTTTGGCAGTATAGTAACATTGATATTCCGAATTGGTGACACAAGTGTTCCCCTTAAGTTACAGATGAAGTGATCTGTATTCATGCTGGTGATTTTTTTTCCTGATTGTGGTATATTGGTTTTCCTAAGCTCAGGTCCTGGAGTAATAATGATTTAAATAATAGGTACAATAAAAAACACATAAGCTTATTCACATAAAAATAAATGGAAGTAGTTTTGATGATAGTAGTATTTCTGGATGCAATTCAAGCTACAGGTTCATTTTAATGAGCATGTTCTCATATGTAACAGTTTCTATAGAGACAGCTCATTCACACTTTCTATTCATAAAAGAAGCTACTCGCAACCGTTCAGCAGGGGATTTGAACTCGCAACCTTGGGATCGGAAGGCCGCTTGATCTTAACCGCCGAGATACCACTTCCTCACCTTATCTACCATCTTGGACAGCTGAGTAGAGTGTTTTTTTGCGAACGGACAGGTGTACAAATTGAAAATTAGGAAGTGCGAAATGGTGCGTTTCATTACGAAATTCATTAATGAGTTGCCATCCGGGGCAAATCCCAGTGGTGCAAGAGGAATAAAGCGCTCCAGGACATGGGAAAATAATGATCTTCCGGCAAGGTTCGAGTCGTTCTGTCTATAACTCTCTACTGTTAAACTTATGATTGGCAAATCAAGGTCAAGCTTACAGTGCGTCTCGGTACCTTTGATACGAGCTCAATAGCCAGGCATTTGAGTCGGGTACATTTCAGGTTCGCGCTTTGCTTTCGACCGCGTCTACGGCGTGTCGTGGAGTTTATTTTCAGCACTCCTTTTGTCCTCCTGCTAAAACACGGGTGCACGATTATATATTTCCTTTTTCTTTTTATATATTTACACCTGCACTTGATAAAAAAATAAAATAAAAAGAATGCAGAGACGCGTGAAAGCGAAGGAAATCAGGCAGATTGTTCTGGTTTTGCATAATTTACTCATTTGTGTGTATGCTGGAAAAAGAGAGAGAGAGAGAGAAAACGAGAGAACGAGTGAGCCGAAAGAGAGCGAGAAGGTTGTCTATCGGTTAACCTTTATTTCCAGTGCGCTCGTATACGCACTCGTAATTACATTTTTAAAATCCCACGTGCTTGTTTTCCGGCGGTGAGTGCAGAACAGCAATTCTCATCAAGTCTGCTTTTTAAAGACAATATACACGTGGGCAGATGGCTCGGGGCTTATTTGCGGAAATCAAATGGCGTACAAAAGGAAGAAAAGATTGTGAAATAATCCCCCCCCCATATTTATTTCATCTAGACACCCGAGTATACATTGTTTTGTTTTGTTTTGCTTTTCGGTTCTTCTTTTTAACCATTTACCTCTTTTTTTTGCATTTTTTTAAGCCAAAGCACAGAGAGGAAGTGGTGGTGCTGGGGAAGTGTGTGTGTGTGGGGTGGGGGGGTGGAGATGGTTGGGTTGATGTACTGTGGGAGGTTTGTGTTAGACATAATTTATTTAGATTAGGAGCACAGATCACACTGAATATCATTTGTAGCTAGATCCTCAGGCTAGTGTAAGCCTATGTGTCGCTGTGGAAGATGGGAAAGAGCTGGAGAATGCATTAATCTTTTCATCTCCATCTTTCCTTCACATTCCTTTCCCTCTCGCTCTTGCACTCACTCCTTCTCTCTCCTTCTGTGAAAACCTTGGAGAAAAGCCTCGCTGTATTTCGGTGTGTGTGTGTGTGTGTGTGTGTGCGTGTGTCTATGCTTTGATTGTCCACTAATGAGATTAGAGGATGTAAAAAGTCCATGAGGCTTTGTGAATGAAAGTATACAGGCCATGATGAGGGAAAGACGCGGACACACATGTACACAAACAGTGTACAGAGTTATTGCATAGATTAAGCTGGCTCCCAGCTGACTTCAGTATCTTGTGTGTGTGTGTGTGTGTGTGTGTGACCACCATGTTGCAGCCATCTTCAGTATCAGGCCTCATGCAGTTTGTTGGCCAGAAATGAGAAGTGAAAAAAATTCCTCCAATAGTAGATCTGCGAGCTTGTGACATCATTAGTGGATGAAAAGCGAGAGAGAGAGAGGAATAGAGAGAGAGAGAGATAGAGAGAGAGAGAGAGAGAGAGAGAGAGAGAGAGAGAGAGAAGCAAATAAGCGACGAGAACAGAGCAGAATGTTTCGCATGATGCCGATTAGCCTTCATATGATACATATTAACTCCAATCTGGCACATATTAGCATCCATTCATTTTTAATGCTTTATTGCTTTCCTTTCCTTTCTGCATCTCTGCTGTTGCAATCTGTACGTCTTGGCTCTGTTTCACCATTTCTCCTTCTCGCTCCCTCTTTCCCTCACACCCCCCCCCCCCCCCCTTCTCGAAAACAAATACACCCTAACACACGTTGCTGTCGCAAATGCAAACAGGTTTCTCACTAACCCGACACGTAAACTGTTGAAATAAACTCTAGCTCGGTTACTTCTGCTTTAATTTAGGAACAAGCAGAGTGGCAGGCGTTTACAGGATGTGGTTGTGTGTCACACAGGAAGTAGGGTTTGTCAGATATGAACGGTCTCATCATGTGATGAGGAACTAGGTCTGTGCATTCGCCTCAGGTTTTTATGCTTAACTCTTTGCGCGCCCATTGGTAATGTGACAGTAACAGTGTACAGCATGAGTGTATGTGAGTGTATAGATTAGCAAATATAGTATTAAATCGAGGCTGTGCGGTGGAGGAACGACAAAATGACCATAAATAACTTTACAAAAGCACATTTAAGGCACGTTAACATATATTCATTCATTCATTCATCTTCTCTCTTCTCTCTTGGGTCACGGGGAGTCTGTGCCTATCTCAGGCGTCTTCAGGCATTAAAGCAGGACACACCCTGTATGGAATGCCAACCCATCGCAGGACACAACACACACACACAGACACACACACACACACATTCACACACTAGGGACAATTTTCCAAGGTGCCAATCAACCTACTGTGCTTGTATTTGGACCGGGGGAAACCAAAGAAAAACCCCTGAGGCATGGGGAGAACATGCAAACTCCACACACACACACACACACACACACACACAACGGAGGCGGGAATGGAACCCTGGTGGTGTGAGGCAAACGTGCTGGCCACTAAGCCACCGTGCCCCTTAACATGTATTCAGAATATATTTCATTTAGATAGGGTCTCTCTGTACATACATACATACATGCATACATACATACATACATACATATATATTAATACTGAAGACATACAATCTAAAGGGGCACAGTGGCTTAGTGGTTAGCACGTTCGCCTCACATCTCCAGGGTTGGGAGTTCCATTCCCGCCTCAGTCTTGTGTGTGTGGAGTTTGCATGTTCTCCCCGTGCCTCAGGGGGTTTTTCTTTGGGTTCCTCGGTCCAAAAACATGCATGGTAGGTTGATTGGCACCTTGGAAAAATTGTCCTTAGTGTATCAATGTGTGTGTGTGTGTGTGTGTGCCCTGTGATGGGCTGGCATTCCTTACTGAGTCTATTCACCAAGGCACCTGAGATCTGCCCTTGACCTGAGGGAAAATTCGATAAAGCGGTAGAAGATGAATGAATGACATCCAATCTATGAAATAATCATTTGTGGAATTATGTAGTAAACCAAAAGTGTTAAAGAGCCGTGGTACATTTAATATTTTAGATTATACAAAATGTCTCGCTCATGGTACTGTCTCATCGGACTAGTCACCTTTTCATCACAGGCGTGCCTTGTCAAGTGTTGGTTAATGTGAGTCCTGTGTGGAGGAAAAAGAGTGAGCACAGAGTCGAAGAGAAAACACTGCTCATCGTTCCTGTCATAATGCGATACCTTCAAATGTATCTCCAATGCAGTCTCCGAAAGGCCATGCTGAAAACGGTTCTCATGAGGACCGTTCAATGGCAAGAATCCCAGAGCTACCTCTGCTGCACAACATACGTTTATCAGAATTAGCAGCCTCCAATGAGAAAACCTCCAATGTACAGAAATGCTTCTCAGAGTTCAAGTGGCAAATATATTTTAACATCCGCTGTATAAAGGAAACGCGAGCCAGGCTTTTATGGCCACATTGCAGCAAAGAAAGCATTACGTCGGAAGAACAACAAACCGAAGAGACCTGTTTGGGCCAAGGTACACAAGGAATGGACATGAGATCAGTGGAAATCTGTCCTTTGGTCTGGTGTGATCTTTTTTTTTTTTGGTTTGTGTTTGTTAGATGGATATAGAGTGAACGGATGATTCCTGGCTGAAAAGAACGGAGGTGGAGATGGGATGATGCGAGGGACTTTTTGCAAGCGACCTTCCATAGTTAGTTGGACCGTTATTTGTTTCAATAGGACAGGACAATAGCTCGGAGCACAGCGCTACAGTATGTTGTACTAAAGCTATTTGTTCAAGCCAAAAAAAAATAACGGAGAGCTACATCCTCCATCGAAAAACCACTTGAGAGGGTTACACTTGATATGGTTTGGGATGAGTTGAACTGGAAGGTGAAGGAAAAGCCGCCTACAAGCACTCAACACTTTTGGGAACTGAATAGAAGAAGAATAGCCTTTATTTGGCACACATACTTTGCTTAAGGACCCAAGGGTGGCAGCTTGGCGATACCGGGCCTCGAACCTCCGACCTTCTGATCAGTAGCCCAAAAGCTGACCTTCACCCCTCCCCCATACTGAGAGAGGGTGCAAAAGCTGTCATCGAAACGAAATGTAGCTAAACACATATTCTGCGTTGTTTAACACTTTTGTTTATTACGTAATTCAAAATTTAGATATCTTCAATATTACACTCGTACATTACACTCTTTTATCCAGGCTCAAACCCTCTGAGTAGTCTTCACCCCTTGGACTTGAAGCCCCACCCCCTAGTTCTGTAGTGAGAGGTAGTCTGAAAGCATAATCACGTACGTAAGGAAAGGAAACCCTGCTTCTTATGTGTGTTTGAGTTTCCTCTTGGTTTCCTTCCACTCCGCCTGATATCCTATCCGGGGCCTGATATTTTATCGCTAAATCAAATCTTAACAGGAGATAAACGAAAGACAGAAATCGCACAGAAATTAGGATCTGGACTCTGTACAGTACGTCTAAGGCAGGCCTACTCGCAGAAGCTTTCATCTCGTCCGGGCGCGAGACGAGTCTTCTCCTCCTCCTCCTCCTCCTCCACCTCCACCCTGCTCGCTCATTCGCCGGGATGGATATATTTGCAATGTAAATGCCCGATCACCTGTCACTCTCTGGTTAACCCGACGTGCACGAATACATTTTGACGCCCAGTGTAAATGTGGGAGCTTCCAGGATGCCACGGAACCTGCTACGGAATTGGGGTTAAATGTTGCCCTCTTAGTGATATTCTTAGCGATCAGCTGATGTGCCTGAGCTGTTTTCAGGACAGGCGGGTGTGTGTGTGGGTGTGTGTATATATGGCGGATTGTTAAGATTACTTATTACAGCTTTAAAGCTATATATATATATATATATATATATATATATATATATATATATATATATATATATATATATATATATACATATATGATATATTTAGAAATAATTCCCAAGGGATCCATGAGATCCAGAATGAGATTTGTGGTGTGTGTGTGTGTGTGTAAAAAACGTGATATTTGAATATGTAGGGCACAGCTAGAGAAAGAGAGAGAGAGAGAGAGAGAGAGAGAGAGAGAGAGAGAGAGAGAGAGAGAGAGAGAGAGGAGGAGGGAGGGATCTGGCTGTGTCTCAGCTCTTATCGGTCTGTACTGAAGCTCGTTCACTCTCTCCGTCGCCCGCACGCGGAGTACCGGACCGGATCACCCTCTCACCGCCTACATTTGCTTTCCCTCATTTTCTCCGAGCACTTCTCGATCTATCTACTCTATCCCTCTATATCTCTCTCTCTCTCCGTCTATAATTCTCTCTCTCCGCTAGTGTTTTTTTTTTGTCACTCAGCCATGGTTTCTATAATCTCGGACCTGGACCCTCTGAAGAGCTGGAACGTGTTAAGGTAAGCAGCGAGATCTAATTGGTTTGTTTGTTTGTTTGTTTTGTATCGCTCGAGAGCTTTTTTCCTCTTCTTCTTTTTTCTGCGCCGTCTTGCGTAGATGCGCGTTAAACAAACGCCACAGCGTTGTTGTTTTCTTTTCTTTCTCTTTTTTAAAGTCTTTTTTTAAAATCCGAAATAAATGAGTGCATCGGAGTTTCGTTTCCTGCTTTTCCTCCTTCCCTTTTTTTTTTCGTGCATTGCATCCCCGTGCAAGGACGTCCGACTTTTCTTGCACTTTTGCGCTTGGGTGTTTTGTGACATCGCTGTGCCTGGACGGGTTGCGTATCCGAGAAGCGCTGTGAGGGGGGTGGGGGGGGTGGAACCGGTGGTGGAAGGAGGGGGCTTGGGGAGGGGGTCGGTTTTAACCCCTTATGCGCCATCCGACCTTCTATCTCTTTTTCCGGGGGTATATGGCGGCTAACTTTTATTTATTTATTTATTTATCTATTTATTTAATTATTTATTTGCACCGGGCAGCTGTTTGGTCATCGCCATGGTGCAGCAGCAGCAGCACCGCGCTGAGGAGGAGTGCCCGAGCCAGATGTTCTCATCCTGATAAACGCGCTTTAAACCAGATCAGTGATCTGCTTCACCAGATCTTAACTTTACTCTAGGGACTCCAGATATACGTGCACTCCTACTGTAAAGAACACAGAAGAGAACACACACAGACACACACACATGATGTCGGAAATGATTTTCCCATTACAGCAGAGCATCATCTTCCAAATCCAACAGGGACCTTAATCACATTCCCGGCTCACGATCTTTAATTGGGATCGTCAACGATCCGAAGCATCAAGTCCGACCAACACCTGCGATCGGACACTAGCGTTTGGTGTACGATTGATGCAAAACAAAACAAAACAACTTGTGCCCTGTCGAACGAACGATCCGCTATCAACCGGACTCGCAAGTCCTGCAAAAGTTCCTTCAGAACTATTGATGATCGTTCCGGCGTTGATTTGTGGGCTCGGTGTATGTGTAGGTGTGCGTTACAGTTGTGTGTGTGTGTGTGTGTGTGTGTGTGTGTGTGTGTGTGTGTGAGGGAGAAGAGAGGGATTGCGGGTTGACAGGAACTCGTTCCGTAAACTGGGACGCCGCGGTATTCCTGGATGAATTATGAAAATAGATCAAGGGTAGAAAGACAACACGTGGATCTTCTATAGAGGGTTTTTTTCCCCCTCCCCTTTTTTTTTTATTTTTTTTTTAGGTTAAATTATTTGTCCTGACAACCAGGTCAGAGTGCTTTGTGCAACACACACATGTCCATGCACACACAGTTTTCTCTTCTGTTCCTTGTAACACACATGTACACACAGGCTTTTATGTAAACATTTACATTGGAACTCTCCATATGTCCATCCATGTTTAGATAAAAGTTTTAGTGTATACATTTGCAATGCTTTCTGGGTTTTTTTTTCCCCGCTCGACCCCCCTTGCACACACCTTGAAGAACGATCGAAGGCATGAGCGGAGCGAGGGATGGAGGGGAGCGACGGAGAGCTATTTGTCTAGCTCTGCTTTATTAGAGTGTGGAAGCTTTAGATTAGTTTTGGCCGTGCTGCGAGTGGAGCTTCGGCTCTTAATAAAGACCAGCTTAAGCTCGTCTACCCCTCTCTTCTTTCCTCTCCCTCCATCCCTCGCTCTTACCAACCACCACCCCCTCCTCCTCCTCCTCCTCCTCCTCCCCTTCCTGACGGCGCTCAGTGGCAGCCTTAACAGCTAATGAAGCCACCAGAAGACCCAGACCACTTTCAGCTAATGAGCCCAAACCCCTGTGCGCGTGTGTATTATTGTGTGCGCGCTTCCTGCGTCTGATTAGCCGTCTCATTATCTCACCTTTCTTTCACGCTCTTGCCCCCCCCACACCACCTCTCTTTTCCTGTCCTCCTTTTTATTCAGTTCGGTAAAAAAAATCGACGCTTTTTATTCAGTCATTTTCGAAGCAAATGGAGATCAATTGACAATGAATGCACGGCCTCTCGTTTGGGGATTTATTTTTAATCGCAGGGTTTTTTGTTGTGTCGCCGCGGACAAGTGTAGCGTAATTACATCTCGCAGACACTGCTGGCATTCTTAAAATAACCTTTCCAAACGCCATCGCTGGAAATGAGATGTCGAGTATCAGAACGAGGACTCCTTCAGGGCGATGTGGTCGGAAATTTCCAGAACTCGTTTCTAGCGGGCAAAAATAAAAAATAATAATAATACGCTTGCCATGCTGTGTGTGTGTGTGTGTGTGTGTGTGTGTGTGTGTGTTGAGGGACTTTTTGACTGTACAACTGTAGTGGATGCTGCGGTGATGAATATTTGGGTGTACAGGTGAGTGTGAGTGTAAGCCTGTGTGTGTGTGTGTGTGTGTGTGTGTGTGTGTGTTGACAGCACTCTTTTACAGGGAACGAAGATATTACGCGGACAAAAAGTGCTGAAATATATCTCCCAAGTTTTTAGGAAGCTGTACATATATTTAGATCCCTAGTCAATGATCTAAATCAGGGGTCACCAACGTGGTGCCCGTGGGCACCAGGTAGCCCCCAAGGAGCACATGAGTAGCTCTCAGGCTTGCTATAAAAAGTGCACAACTCATCAGTGAGATGCGTCTATAATGTAAAATGTAGTTAATTCGTTGTTGATAGTCACTGTCAAGTGTATTTACATAGATAAATGAGTATCATTAATAATAATAATAATAATAATAATATATAACTAAAGGTAAATTTGTTATTTCAGAGGAGTATTTCAAACTGGTAGCCCTTTATATGACTCGGTGTCCATGTAGTAGCTCTCAGTTACAAAAAGGTTGGTGATCCCTGATCTAAATGATCAATGGTCGGTGGTGTGTGTGTGTGTGTGTGTGTGTGTGTGTGTGTCTGTATCCTGGATTCTGTGAATGTGTGTCTGTTTTCCAGGGACATCGTGCTGTGATTCTAACCTGACTAAAGACTTCTAAAAATGTCTTGTCCTCATATGGGAACTGTTTGAAGCACATCAGGGTTTTTTTTTTTAGGCAAAAAGTGTGTGTGTGAGAGAGCGAGAGAGTTGTGAGCTCTACGGGGATGTACGAGAATGCCGTTTGATTGCTTCCGGCCGAGACTTTGGGCCAAAATCGGTTGCATGTGAAGGCGAGGACGTTCTTGTGCTCGCGAGAACAATCGGTCCCCGCTTTTGCGGCGATACAAGGAAGCGTGTGTCATTTTACACGTCGAACTGATACATCTTCTTCTTCGCCTGACAGTAATATGAAGAGACGGGGGAATGAGGGAGAGTAAATGTTTCCCTCGGCCTTCTCAGAAAGAGAATAACGCAAAGTTCACGGCCTCCTACACTCAGAAAATGATTCAGTTGCTCCTGAGCGTCCACACAAACACACTGTGTGCATATATATATATATATATATATATATATATATATATATGTGTGTGTGTGTGTGTGTGTGTGTGTGTGTGTGTGTGTGTGTGTGTGTGTGTGTGTGTGTGTATATATATATATATATATATATATATATATATATATATATATATATATATATATATATATATATATATATATCTATATATATATATATAGTTTGTTGTGTGTGTGTGTGTGTGTGTGTGTGTGTGTGTGTATATATATATATATATATATATCTATATATATATATATGAATGAACCAACCCTTACAGACACGGGTTTTGGCGAGTCTGTAATGAGAGGCAGCGTGCTTATTAAAACCCTTGATTACATTGAAAATTACTTTAAATAACAATGACAAGTTGTTCCCTTTATTGAATTAGCAGTGAGCCATGCGGGGAACTAATTTCATTAGCCACATCGCTCAATGCTGACTCCTTCACTCATCTATGGTATATAACCCTCTGTCTGTAGTTCGGCCCCTTCTTTCTGCAAGTGCTCTCTCTGTTTGTCTGTGTGTCTGTGTGTTTCGTTATTTCTCTTGCGATTGGATATCGGAAAAACGAAAAAGAAACATGGTCATCAGGTCCACGCAACCATGACA
>JACRUU010000008.1:13212388-13234888 GCA_030449085.1 Kryptopterus vitreolus | reverse complement strand
ACGACCAAACGTATACACAGACAACCCAACATGCTTGAAAGTCCACTGATATTCAAGTACCTTGTGTGTCCCTGAGGTTTGTGTGATTGGTGCGTGTGTGTGTATGAGAGAGTGTGACGGAGATAGACAGAGTGGTATTGAGAGAGAGAGAGAGAGAGAGAGTGTGTGGGTAGACATTGGTCATGGGAAATCAACAATTGTAGTGTGCCTGCTGGATTTTTGGTGTGTGTGTGTTGCATTGTTTCTGTGCGTGTTGGTGGACACTGTCTCTTTTCACACAGAGCTGAATAGAGATGATTAAAGTCAGCCTGAATGTATGACTGTCTGCGAGACAGAAACTGAGAGAGACACAGAGAGAGCAAGAGTCTGCTGTTCTTTCATTATGTCTCTCACCCTTTTCATCTGTGCCTGTCCGTCCCCCAAACCCCCCTCCCCCCATGTCTCTGTCACACGCGCACACACTTTTTCTCTCCATTCAGTTCATGTCGCTCAGGTTTATTAGGGGGCTTTTGGAAATGTCATCTAAATTGATCAGAAACGTCAATTCAGACGAGCAGGCCTGGATTTAAAATATTACCGTGTGACTGCTGTTCTACAACTTAACCAACGCGAATGCTTCAATAAGATGGAATGAAAAAAACACTCATCCTAGCCGCGATCCTATAGGTCCCCTGTAGCGCCTACCTTCTGTAGCCACGCCCCTTTTCTCTCTGTAACACTTATCTAGCCCTTCGGTTTCCTTTTGCATTTATCTAGCCATATTCCCCCAGCTCGCTCTCTCAACCAGCCTCCTATTGACTCAAATAGCCACACCCCTTCATCTTTCTGTACCACTCAAATAGCCACGCAATTTTAGCTTGTTATGGTACTCATTTAGCCACGCCCCCAATCAGCTTGTTATGGTACTCAATTAGCCACACCAAATCAGCTTGTTATATAACTCAATTAGCCACGCCCAATCAGCTTATATTACTCGATTAGCCACGCCCAATCAGCTTCGTATAGAACTGAAGTAGCCACGCCCAATCAGCTTCTTATAGTACTCAATTAGCCACACCCCTTGATTTATTATAGTGTTCAATTAGCCACACCCCTTCAGCGGGCTATGATAATTAACTAGCCACGGCCATTCATCATTCTATAGCATTCAATTAGCCACTCCCTTTCAGCTTGGTATAGTTCGCAAATAGCCACACCCCTTCAGCTGTCTATGGCAATCAAATAGCCACGCCCCTTGAGCTTGTTCTAGTACTCAAATAGCTATGCTTCTTAAGCTTTCTAAACTACTCAACTAGCCACGCCCCTTCAGTGCTCTGTAGCTGTCCTCTTATAAAGTGCAAGTAAGTAATTCATTTTTTTTTAACTATAGATAAAATATTAACTTCACAGTGTGTGTGTGTCCTAGATGTGAGAAGGTGAGCTGTGTGGAGATGAGGTTATCGGTTAAACGGTTAAATGTGGTCTGATTAAAGTCAGCTGAATGATCACAAACTGTGTGTGTGTGTGTGTCTCCTAGATGTGAGAAGGTGAGCTGTGTGGAGATGAGGTTATCGGCTAAACGGTTAAATGTGGTCTGATTAAAGTCAGCTGAATGATCACAAACCGTGTATGTGTGTGTATGTGTGTGTGTGTGTGTGTGTGAGATGAGGTGGCTAAACGTTAAACGTGTGTGTCTGATTAAAGTGTGTGTGTGTGATCACAAACCGTGTATGTGTGTGTATGTGTGTGTGTGTGTGTGTGTGGTAGTGCCCTCCCCACATGATTTGTTCCAGTAAAGTTGATCAACATTTGCTTTTCTAAAACAAAACAAAAAAGAAACAAAAAATTCTGTTTGTGTGTGTTTGTGTGTGTGTGTGTGGGGTGTGTGTGTGTGTGATATTTTACTGCAATGTTGGAAACTCTCACACTCTTCCCTTACTTCAGCTTTCACAGGATGCCGAATAAGTCTGTTTCCTGTCATCTGTATCGTGCTAATGAGCAACACACACACGGCATTATCTCTGTTATGCATTTTCAAACATGGAGAAGGAAGATAGCAGGAGGTGTTCCTCAGAAGATCGCACACAGGGCCTCGTTCTCGGCTGTGATTTGAATCTGCGATCTGATTATATCAAATTTGACAAATATGTTTTGCCTCCCATTATAGTAAATTATTAATCTTCAAATTTTTATTTATTTATTTATTTATTTATCTTTTCCTAACGACCCTAAACTGTTTGAATTTCTTCGCCTACATTTCCGCTACAGCTCTGGGTGCTTGAGGAGGTCAGGATTTCTGTCTCTGTCTTACCGGCTTACATTAGTGATGTGCATTTCGGTGCATCCGTACCGCCTGTGATTCGCTACGTCCATCTCGTAATATCTCTATCCGTTATCTACCCTCTGTGTCCCGAGTGACGGATGGAAAATCATTAAGGCGTCCGTTTTGTCCATCGGTGTTTTATCAGGCCTGGTTTATAACCTGTATTCACCTACAACACACACACACACACACATGAATATTTGACACACAATCCAGGCAATCAAATGATCCCTTATAACAAAATTGACTATTGCTGTAAACATTTAACACACACACACACACACACACACACACACACACACACACACATTATAGCTACACACACTCTTCTACAGAGTGCACTGACTTGCAGCTTGTCACATCCTAATTATGTAGGGCGAACGAGAAGTGTGACCCAGGCCTCAACGAACACACACACACACACTCACGCGTGCACACGTACACGCACACGCTCGCTCACACACACTCGTCCACTCGCCCAAGATCTATCACAATTACAGAGCAGACCGAGGGAGACGACCCTTCTCATCTCTGAACCTCATTTCTCTCTCACACACACAGAATGACACTTACACCCTCTCATACTCTCACACACCCCACTGCCCAGACATGCACACGCACACTCGCACAAGCGCGCGCACGCACACACACACAAGCGCACACAATCCCAGCACGCCTCTGCTCTCTCATTGTCTCCTGTAATTGGAATAGCACTGATGCTTGCTCCCCTGCGGCCAAAACAGCCCATTCTCCTTCTCTCTCTCTCTCTCTCTCTCTCTTTCGGACTGAATTTTTCAACTTTTCTATCACTATTGTGCCACGGCTACAGATGGGTTCGGGAGATACTATTGAAAAACATTCAAAGGCGCGTGCGTGTGAATGGTATTCGAATGTTTGGACCGTTGCACACGCGTGCGCGAAAGACACCTATACATTGTAGGCCTGATTTACAACCGTCCCGTGTGTTAAAATGGATGATTTTGAGGGGGAAAGGTGGGTGTGACGCACAAAAAGACCACCACGGCAATCAAAATGCATAATATTGTGTGTAAAATAAGTCACATGCAAAAGAAAATGTAGAGTGTGTGTGTATGTAAAAAAAACACAACCTTAGGACTCCTTACCTTTCATTTCCTGGACTGAAAGGAGGGAGAACAGGAGAAAGTGGAAGTGCATCATGGGTGGCAATTGTGTGTGTGTGTGTGTGTGTTTGTGTATCCTCTATGAATGTGTGTGTGTAACGGAAAGCTGTAAATGTGTTCCTGCATTAAGATTCCCATTAAGAATTGCGACATATATTACACACCAACCTCAGTGTGTGTGCGTGTGTGTGTGTGTGTGTGTGTGTGTGTGTGTGTGTGTGTGTGTGTGTGTGTGTGTGTGTGTGAGAGCTCTTAAGTGCAACCAAAAACCTGCAGAGTGCTTTAAGTGTCTAGAGAAAATTAGCCTGTTAAGTGTCACTCTAATTAGGTCTAAAACTAATGGAAGCTTTTGCTACGACATCAGATGAGCATTTCAGCTGTGTTAAATCTCCTTTCTCTCGTATTAACATTCCAGTTATGCTAATTCCTACAGCGATCTAACTTTCAAATGTTTACATAGTCTTTTTTTTGTTTGTTTAATTATTTTATTTTAACCAGCTAGTATATATATATATATATATATATATATATATATATATATATATATATATATATATATATATATATATGTGTATGTGTGTGTGTGTGTGTGTGTGTGTGTGTGTGTGTTATATATATATATATATATATATATATATATATATATATATATATATATATATATATACAGTGTATGTATGTGTATGTATATATATATATATATATATATATATATATATATATATATATATATATATATATATATCTATATATATGTATATATATGTATGTATGGTATATGTATATCTGGATTTGTCTGTCCCAATCTGTAGGATTACAAATTCACTATTCAAAGGAACATCACATCAGATTTAATCATTTTGTATTATTATTATTATTATTATCACCATCATAATCATTATTATTTTTGGGCAATACAGTGGGAATACAAAGCTTTACAAAGAGATACTGGTTGCTGGATTTTTATCTTCCTGTTAAAAGAAAAATGAAACAAGAACCAGTTTAAATTCACATGAAAAGACATGCAGAATCGTTGTATGAAAGAAAAAGAAAAATATTTCCCAGCACCTAAAAAAAATAGGTTAGATCTGTAGTGTCCAAACATATTGGTATCTGCACTAAATCCTCTGGAGAGAAGCAGCCCCGTATCATAATGTTACACCCACCATGCTGCACTGAGGAAGTATGCTAGGCTATATAACAGCCGATTTAATGACTTGCTTTTGTGGTAAACATATTTTCAAATGGACTTTATCATGTTCTACATTGGTCTTTTTTTTTTGGTTTATTTGACAATAAAGTGCTTCCATCCATCTTTCCTATCTCACCTCTGGTGAAACCAGTACTTGCCAGCTATTCGTATAACTTCTTTATTGTATGTTGGAGCATCTCGTTCTTGGCTATGATTACCATTTAAACAATACGATCACTCAACTAATTGACTGATAGCTACTGTAACAATACCTAGCGAAGGTGTACAAGACAACATGATTACCAATTGACAGACAGAAGAATCTGAAAAAGATGAAGCTGAATGAAAAAAAAACAAATAAATTACTCGTCACGTGATTCTGAACAGATCTACTAGTGCTGTAGAATTTTTAGTATTTATTTATTTCCTTTTTATCGGTTTATCCGCTTGCCAAAATCTCCAGAACCGACAAAGCATGTAAATGATCGTCGCTGAAAGGGGGCAGTTGCTAGAGAGGCACAGATATGTATTTCCAAAACATTCAGTGTACTGTGGAACACTATGAAAGCCAACATCAACAAGTGGGGAAAATGGTGCAGCACAGTGACATCACCAAGAACAGGATGTTCTACCAAAGTAGATAAATGTTCATGAAAAAAAAAGAAAAGAAAAAAAAGATGATCAGGGAGAACGGCCAAGAGACCTACAGCAACATTAAAGAAGTTATATGAATAGCTGGCAAGTACTGGTTTCTCGGTGCATGAGACGGTACACTATTTCACATCTGGGGAGGCGAGATAGGAACGATGGGTGGAAGCCCATTATTGCCAAACAAACAAACAAACAAAAAAAGCAAGACGAATATAGAACATGAATAAATTCATCTGAAAATATTCATTCATCTTCTACCGCTTTATCTGATCTTCCCTCGGGTCACGGGGATCAAGGCAGGATACACCCTGGATGGAATGCCAACCCATCACAGGACACACACACACACACACACACACACACACTAGGGACAATTTTCCAAGGTGCCAATCAACCTACCGTGCATGTTTTTGGACTGGGGAGGAAACCGGAGAACCCGGAGAAAAAACCCCTGAGGCACGGGGAGAACATGCAAACTCCACACACACATGGCCAAGACGGGAATCGAACCCGGATCCTGGAGGTGTGAGGCGAACGTGCGAACAACTAAACCACCGTGCCCCCATCTAAAAATATGTTTACCACAAAAGCAAGGCATTAAATCGCCTGTTATATAGCTTGGCATACTTTCTCAGTGCAGCATGTCAATATAGCATATAGCATTTTGCTCTAGTGAAGATGTTTTGGCACTACAGATCTATGCTGACATTTGTTTACCAACACAACAACAATGCAAGACAAAGCTGTATTACGTTGGTTTACTCTTACAACCAAAGCTGAAATTCATAGTGTAATATATTGTGGAAAATAAAGTTCGAATAAGCATACGAGTCAAAACAAGAGCCTGATGTGCTATATGGCATACTGCACTTTTCAAAACTTTTGATTTGGCCCGTCATGCGATACATGAGAGAACCCCAAAAGACCAATGACAGATATTCGTTCTTAATTCAATATTTAACACATTTTGTTTTACTTGTAAGCTGTAATGATGTCAGTGAAATAGATATGTAATCAGTGATCTTATCAGAGGTCAAGAATGTGGGTGTACAGCTTATAGACTGAATTGCATTGACTCTAGTACAATACTGTATAACTATTATTCTTTAAATTGGCTTCTTATACTGTTCTGTTTTGTTGAATACTTTGAACGCCTGTATTAGTCAAGAAAAGTAAGATATAATATATATATATATATTTTAAATTGATTAATATTGTTTAAATATTATGAAAGCATAAATTTTCCAGGACGGAGAAAAAACCCTAGCTCAAACTCCACACACCATGTCGAACCCGGATCCTGGCGGTGTGAGCCAAACAGCTTGTAAGCTGGAACGCATTTTCCCATTGGAAATAATGTAAATTCGGATGATCCGTTCCAGACGAGTAAAAATATTACTTTTAAAATGATAATGCACTAATATTATTTAATAATAGCTTTCAATAGTTGTGCCTTAGTATTTGAAAAGAGGAAAACATTCTTTATTGGGTGCTTTGAGAAGAGTGCATAATGGCGTACTTAAAGTTCGGTATTTCCGCACTATTCGAATGTAAATACGGTAAAGTTTGTATGGTGTATGCAATACTGTTCAGTAATGAATAATGAACACAATGCTAAGACAACGCTCTCACTAGGAATTCTACAGGAACTACGGGGTTAACTGACTGCGTGAGCGAGTGGTATAGCGGTGATTGGCGTCTCGGTAGAGAACATTCACTCCCCTCAAATTTCGTCCCGTAACAGTCGTATCACTCTTTACCCGAATTTTTGCCCGTAAGCCAATGGAGATATCTTTCTTTTACAAATCCCGACTGGTAAACCGAGATGCGGCTGTTATATGATTAAGCAATTGTAATAAATTACAAGGGCTTCGACCAAGATTCCATTCCATAATATGTGTCCCAAAATGGCTTAAAAACGTACACTATAAGGTATAGAAAGTGAAAAAGCAATGCTAGTTTGGGAGCAGCAGCTGGAGCGTCTCTTTTTTGACTATGATTACCGTTTAAACAATACTATCACTCAATTATTGGACTGATATGTACTGTTACAATACCTAGCAAAGGTGTACAAGACTCATGATTACCATTTACAGACAAAAGTATGGCCTTTTGGGCCATTACTAAATACATGACACTTAATTCGCATTTAAACTAAATCACCTCTACATTACAGGTGGCGGTGGGTGGTGGGGGGAGGGGGGAGGGGCAGTATAAAAGTGTCCTGTGGTCATTTTGCCTCAGATGAACCCAGAGCATTTATCGCTGCTGAACTTTTTTTTTCCCTTTACAAAATGACGATGACATTGAATACCTGCCTGATCAGAAGTATAAATATACACGGTACACCACCAATCCTCGGTATATGTGTACTGATCTGTAATATTTCACCAGATCTTATTTTTGAATTGAGTTTTATTGTAATCCCGAGACAGCTCAGTTTTAAATCGAGTCCCCTTAAATTATTTCCGTTTATATATATATATATATATATATATATATATATATTAAATATTGAATTAAGAACGAATATCTGTCATTGGTCTTTTGGGGTTCTCTCATGTATCGCATGACGGGCCAAATCAAAAGTTTTGAAAAGTGCAGTATGCCATATAGCACATCAGGCTCTTGTTTTGACTCGTATGCTTATTCGAACTTTATTTTCCACAATATATTACACTATGAATTTCAGCTTTGACTGTAAGAGTAAACCAACGTAATACATCTTTGTCTTGCATTGTTGTTGTGTTGGTAAACAAATGTCAGCATAGATCTGTAGTGCCAAAACATCTTCACTAGAGCAATATGCTATATGCTATATTCACATGCTGCACTGAGAAAGTATGCTAAGCTATATAACAGGCGATTTAATGCCTTGCTTTTGTGGTAAACATATTTTTAGATGGGGGCACGGTGGTTTAGTTGTTCGCACGTTCGTCCTCACACCTCCAGGATCCGGGTTCGATTCCCGTCTCGGTCCATGTGTGTGTGGAGTTTGCATGTTCTCCCCGTGCCTCAGGGGGTTTTTTTCTCCGGGTTCTCCGGTTTCCCCCCGGTCCAAAAACATGCACGGTAGGTTGATTGGCACCTTGGAAAAAATTGTGTCCCTAGTGTATGAATGTGTGTGTGTGTGTGGTGTGTGTGTGTGTGTGTGCCCTGCGATGGGTTGGCATTCCATCCAGGGTGTGTATCCTGCCTGAATGCCCATAGACGCCTGAGATAGGCACAGGCTCCCCGTGACCCGATGGAAGATCGGATAAAGCGGTAGAAGGTAAAGAAGATGAATGAATATATATATATATATATATATATATATATATATATATATATATATATATATATATATATATATATATATATATATAGATAGATAGATATATTTTTTTTGTTAACTGCTGTGAAATAATGACAGTTTTGGTTACAGTCGGAGACTTTATCGACCTGTCTGTTTTTGATGCGAGCCGCGGCTTTCAGATTGTGGCGTTTTCTTTTTGACCGCAAGTGCTAACCTGACAGCAGCAGTGTCACGGACGATTATCGTCTTGTCACGACGAATGTTTTTCCACCTTTGGCTAAATGTTAGGTCGCTGTTAGGACATGTAGAGTGGAAGTGCAGTGTTTGGCTGTGAGGGGTGTGTGTGTGTGTGTGTGTGTGTGTGTGTGTGTGGTGTGTGTGTGTGTGTGTGTGTGTGTGTGTGTGTGTGTGTCCGTACACACATTAATAGCCACAGTACACAGTGAACGCAACTCACGCAGAGGCCAAGCAAAAGGTCAAGTAACCAGGGTAGTGTTATGCGATACACATGTACACACATACCATACAGGAAAGCAAGGCTTACATCATCTATGCACATATTTAGTGATGTACATAGGGGCAAGTGTGCCCAGATAAACACACACACACACACACACACACACACGTGCGCTTTACTCATGGATGTTAACGTCTGCTCTACGCCTCAACTTGTCCATGTCATGTAGTATGCAAATATATATATATATCTATATATATATATATATATATATATATATATATATATATATATATATATATAGATATATAAATATATATATATATATATATATATATATAAAAGGTAGTTTATTATTATCTAATACAAATTCAGAAACAATTTCATTAAACACTTCATTCAACTACAGCGTATAGACCACACCTTCTTTAGTGGACTCGACAGGCCACACCTCCTTTTTTTCTACTGACATGCATGTATGCCATATCTCCTTCAGGCATAAAGGGAACACCTTCTTTACTGTATCTGACACGCGTAATGGCCAAGCCTCCTTTATTATACCTGGCAGGCACAGAGGCCATACATTCCTTACTCGACTTGAAAAACAGAGGTCAGGGTCTTCACTGGACCTGACAGGCGTAGAGGCCACACTTTATTTAATGGACCTGACGGGCATTGATTCCACACTGTCTTTATTGGACCTGACAGGCATACTGTAGATACCACACTTTCTTTACTGGACCTAAAAGGCATAGAGGCCACAGTATCTTTATGGACCTGACGAGTATAGAGGACACACATTGTTTACTGGACTTGACAGGCATTGAGGCCACACTTTCATTTCTGGACCTGACAGGCATAGAGACCACACTATCTTTATTAGACCTGGCAGGCATGGAAGCCACAATATCTTTACTGGACCTGACAGGCATAGACAACAACATTTCCTTTATTGTACCTAGCATTAGAGAGACCACACCTCCTTTACTGGACTTGACAAGTATAGAGACCACACTTTGTTTATTAGGCCTGACAGGCATAAAGATTACAATTCCTTTACTAGACCTGACTTGCCTAGAAGCCACACCTCTGTTACTAGACTTGAAAGACATAGAGGCCACACCTCCTCTACTGGACCTTGCAGTATAGAGACATTTCCTTTACCGCACTTTCTTTAAAAGTGCCTAAAAGGGATCGAGGCCAGCACACTTTCTTTACTGGACCTGACATGGAAAGAGGCCACACTTCTTCTACTGGACCTAAAAGGCAAAGAGGCCACGCCCGCTTAATTATGACGTGACGTATTAAAGCCGCCGCACCTCCTTCATTACACCTGACAGGCCCAGAGGTCAGACCTCCTTCACATCACTGTCAGAAAAGCATCAGAATGCCGTGCGTGTAGCATAAATACGTTTTGCACCTTCATTTCTCCCTTGCTCAGTAGGCCTCCCCCAAGCACGAAAGATTTTAAAACATGCTTGTGTTTCGCTCGCTGCACGCAGCTACTCATCTAGATTAAACGAAACTGTCATTTTTCTATCAGACAGATGACTTGCTTGACCGTTCAGCATCTGGCAGCTGTTAAATATGCGGCTGCGCATCGAGTTTCATGCTCATCACTGTCACATAACAACAGCCGAGTTGTTTAGAGTGCATCGAAAATCCCTGTTTTACATTTTAGCAGTCCAAACTTCATTTTTTTTTTATTTATTTTATTGTTTTTTTTGTTTTGTTTTTTTCTTGCGATACCCATCTTAGTTTATTTTTTGTCCACCATGTTCTCAGCTCGATGAGCAGTTCGTGATGTAGGATTCTACGAAGTGTTTATTCATGTTATTTCTGCAGGGAACGCATCCACTTAAGTGACATGCTACGTAGCCTTTATACGAGGGGAAATTCTGAAGTGGGATGTGTGTGATAGAAAGTATACATCGACCTCGCATAGCTTTCTAGCCACGGATCTGGGATAACCTTATGAGCATATACCCGTCCGTTATATTATTTATTTACACTTTATTCTTATGCTTGTTTTGATTTTTATATTTATTCATTTATTCTCATGAGAATATTTCCCTTTTGTTACGTTAGACGGCCGTAAAAATCATTTCGCTGCGTATCGCACACTGTATGTCTGTGTATGTGGCAAATAATGTTTGAAATTTCCATTTTATTTTGTCGGTCAGCTTTTTCTGCCAAAACATATGATGGGGGACTTAAAACAAAGCCAATAAATAACAGGAAAAAAAGAAACGCACCCATTGAGGACACAATCGGTGAAATGTTTACACTCCGGTTTGGTTCCAAATTCGAAGGAATACGGTCCGTAAGCTGATTTGAATTCGGACTCATCACTTGTCATGCGCATGCCGAGCCAAAACACCAGCACGTTTGTGCCTTTGAAATGATGTCTGGATCAATATCTGGAATGACACGAGGACGTATAATAGAATAGCATTTATTTGTCACGTGCATTACAGCATCGTGAAAGCTGGGGTCAGAGTACCATGATATGGCACCCCTGGAGTGGACCCAAGAGTGGCTGATACCGGGGCTCGAACTCCAACCTTCCGATTAGCATCCCAGCACCTTAACCCCCCGAGCTACACCCTATAATGAACGATGGACGCTGCGTTCATTCATTCATTATAAGTACTCCTTCATTCCAGAGGATTTCAGGAGATTCTCAACTGTGCTGTTTCACAAATCCCATGTTTCCCTCGGTGTTTTCCTCCATTCTCCTCTTTTCCTGAAGAATGTGGATGGAGGAATAGGGTGGACTGGGAATGCTGACGCAGCTCTCGCTAATCACCGTGTGCACTGCTATGTACCACACTGGAGAGCGAGAGAGAGAGAATTATGGAGATGTATGTAAATATCTATAGACGAGCTTATTGGGCTCATGTGAAGATTAGGACTCTTCAGATTGGAGAGGGAGTTAGGATGCTGCACACACACACACACACACATACGATAGGTCAATATATCTTGGTATGGCATGAACAGGCTGCAGAGAATGCATGACATGGAGCATGCTTCTGAGGACGTACCCTATAACACTCCCTACATGCCCTTTACGACCTGTGCAGCTGTCTCAGGGTGTGTGTGTGTGTGTGTGTGTGTGTGTGTGTGTGTGTGCGCGCTCATGCTTTGGAAAAGAAATGTTACCATCGGGAATACTATTAGTGCTGCTTGTCTCAGCGTTAGCACCGTGTCGCTATGCTAAATCACCCTGCTGTTGCAACAGTGCGGCTTTACAACATGTTGGGTCCAAGATCTAACTATCATCAAGTGCTGGATGGGTGGACCGTACTCCGAGCTGTGTGTGTGTGTGTGTGTGTGTGTGTGTGTGTGTGTGTGTGTGTGTGTGTGTGTGTGTGTGTGTGTGTGTGTGTGTGTGTGTGTGTGTGTGTGTGTGTGTGTTTGTAAGCTGAGCTTAAACAGTGTCGGTGTAATTGATGAGTGTGTCAGGCTTTCCGAGGGTTTAAAACTCTATCAAAGAGGAAAACAGACACAACTGACGTTCAGCTCCCCTGCAAATCTCCTGCTCTCCCTGACAGCCTCTATCCCTCTCCGTCCTTCTCTATCCCTCTATCTCGTACTCCTTTATAAAGAGAGAGGGAATGAGGCAAAACAGACAGGCAGACAGAAGGTGACAAGCGGAGGAAAAAGGAGACAGTTTAAGGGATTGGAAAAGAGAGTGATGAAGGTAATAGTTGTGATCGAAGAGATGTATTGGTGTGTGTGTATATATATATATATATATATATATATATATATATATATATATATATATATATATATATATATATATATATATATATATATATATAAAGGATGGTAAAAGAGAGGGGAAAGGATGGAGAAGGAGGGTTTGTGTGAATGGAAAAAGGGATGGATACAGGGGGAAGCAATGAACTGAGAGAGAGAGCGAAGAAAAAGGTGAAGGGAGAATTGGGGGGGGGGGGCCGAGAGGATGACGCAAGGTAAGGATTTGAGATGGACAAAAGCAGAGGTGTGAAAAAAGAGGGGAGAGATGAAGAACAAGCCTCGGGGGAAATGTGTCAACATGTAATATACCATAAATGTGTTCAAGATGTGTGTGTGTGTGTGTGTGTGTGTGTGTTCAGGCCATGTTCTGTACAGGATAGTGAGCCTTTGCGCCGTCGTCATGGTGAAAACAAAAACATGGGCCAGGAGCAAAGCCATGTTATTACAGTTAAACTTAATGAATCCATTATTTCTCTCTCTTTCTCTCTTTCTCTCTCTCGTGCTTGTGTATGCAAAAGATATGTTGATGCTGTCATCTGTCTGTTCTTGAGATATATATATATATATATATATATATAGATATATAGAGAGAGAGAGAGAGAGATGAACATTTTTATTGAAGTATGTCTTCCATCTGTATGTTATTCTAAATATGTGATATTGGAAGAGATAGCGTTTCGTTATGGAACCTGTCCTCCGGAGCCGTAAGATGAAATGAGCGGTATGTAAGATACCGAGAATAACAATCCTAATGACAATGCCAATCAAACGTGCATCTGTTTATCACAGAGTGAAAGTATATTGTCTTAAATCCGTTTTGTTTTTGTTTTTGTACTCTTGTATAAATACAGTCTGGAAATAATATTTCCTGTATCAACCGATGTACACTACGGTATGTCCGTACTAAATGTACCAGAATGTGCATGTATCGCTTTCAGCTCGATGAATGGATTCGGTTACAGTTATCCTTGCTATGGTATCGTATAGCATTTAAAAATCTGAAATCCTGAAGCCTACAGGTTCTGATTGGATAAGCCTTTTCGGCAGGTGGTATTGCTGAGGGGATTTATTTATTTATTTATTTATGCATATTCTTTACCTATAAATAGTCTTTTACCCACCTAGGATTAAAACAAAAGCCAGACAACGATGTGTTTCTGGTACACTCCTATTGCAGGCGTGTGAAAGTCATTGTCACCGTGGGCCACATCAGCATTATGCCTCAAAGGGTCGGTTGTCACTATAAGACAGTATATAGTGTTTGATGAGCGACGCCGCCTCATAACACAAAAGGCGTAGCGTTTTTTTTTCCTCCTTGAAGCACAAACGTGTATTCGCTTTCCCGTCTTTCTTAGAAGTGCCTTCCATCTGTGGAAATTACTCATTTCCGATAATGAGGGATACACTGCAGTCTAGTGGCGGGATGCCGCCACTTAGTGTGGAGCATGCATTATGGGTTGTTAATGCACACTTTAAAGCAGGATAGCCTTATTTGAAGACAATCATACACCTTTTAAGCCACATAAAATGACATGGCGGGCCGCATTCGGCCCATGGGTCTTGGGTTTGACTCGTGTGCTTTATAGTACCCGGTGACTTTTATACTCCTGACACCTATATCATGCTCTATGTAGAATAATGTATCTAGTCAAATAATGAACGATGGAGGTATTTCAGCATGAAATAATGGAATCCTAGTCTACGGACAAATTCTTATTGTTTCTGCCCAACAGAAATCTGGGGTAACAAGAGACCGCATACAAATTTCATATCCCTAATAATAATAATAATAATGTATCTATACAGGCTGAACAGTTTAGTCCAAACTCCAGCCATGGTAGCCTCAAGTACCTGTACTTGGCTAAAAGTAGTGGAAATGAATGCTGTGTATCTTAAGGTTTGATGTCTTTCTCATTTTACGGATACATTTCTGCCCGCTACGGGTGTCTAGAGTTATGAAGCTATTATTTAGTCTGTTCTGTCTTGTATCGTTCAAGCTTAAATATATATTGTTATTTATTTCTGCACGTTTAAGCGTCACTAACAGCAGCAACCAAATTCCTTGTGTATGTCAACAGTAAACCTGATTCTATTTTGCATCATATATATATTATATATATATATATATATATATATATATATATATATAGATATATATATATATATCTATAGATATATATATATATATATATATATATATTCATTTATTCATTCATCTTCTACCGCTTTATCCGATCTTCTCTCGGGTCACGGGGAGTCTGTGCCTATCTCAGGCGTCTATGGGCATTAATGCAGGATACACCCTGGATGGAATGCCAACCCATCGCAGGACACACACACACACACATTCACACACACATTCATACACTAGGGACAATTTTCCAAGGTGCCAATCAACCTACCGTGCATGTTTTTGGACCCGGAGAAAAACCTTTCTTTATTTATTCCTTCACTTTCCTATTCATTCTTATCAAAAAGGTTTTCGACAACAAAGAAAGAAGCTGCGTTTCCTTAACTTCATTGTTTTTTCCTGACACACAACACTTTGGTGAAAAGATATCTACACTTTTTTATTCACTGTGTCAGTAAAGCATCGAGCTCGTAGGGGGGGGAGAAAAAATGAAGATAGCAGGCTAGCGACATCATGTGACAGCCCGCACAGTGCTTGTCAAACGTTGGGAAACAACTAGTTGTTTATTCTTTCTGAAAGTCACGTGCATGTTCCTATTATTTTCCTCAACCCCAATAAATAGATGGGGACAGATTTCAAACTTATTTTCACAAATAAATCCTTATTTTCATTGAAAAATATTTTTAAAAAGCCTTCGTATGAATTGCAGGTTTACACTCTGGACAGTTAGTTTGTTCCTTCCATTGCAGCTCAGTATGGTGGCTGCGAAGGTCATTCAATAACGGGTAACACTCCAGTCAAATGTTTGCTATCTAAATAAATGCTTACACACGCTTCGTTTAAAGTATGTAATGGCGGCCATATTGGATTAGGATTCCCTTCCATGGGAATAATGAACCAGCCCAGTGGTTAACGTGTTGGACGCTGGACCAGAAGATCACGGGTTCAAATCCGGGCGATATGTCCTATAAATTGAATTGCCGATTTTTTTTTGTTGTTGGTGACATCATATGATTTTGGATACAGTGGGGAAAATGTATTGCCTTCACAGTCATTCATTCATTCATACATTCATTCACAGTGCAAATCACAGAATTGCCTTCCAGTCATTCATTATGTGTTTTTTGTTTTTTTTTGCCTTTTCCCTAAAACAAAAGGGGCCGCGTTTTAACGCTCCGAGTCAGGGGTCAGAAGCTAACTCGCCTAACTCAAGTTGATTAGATTAGCCAAACCGCTTTCAATTTGTCAGCAGCATCACTTGTACGAAAAAAAAAGAAGGAAAAGAAATAAAAGAAAAAGCCATCGTGGATGAGAAACGGAAAAAACGCAGAAGTATTATTCATTCATTCATCTTCTACCGCTTTATCCGATCTTCCCTCGGGTCACGGGGAGTCTGTGCCTATCTCAGGCGTCTATGGACATTAAGGCAGGATACACCCCGGATGGAATGCCAACCCATCTCAGGGCACACACTCACATTCACACACACATTCATACACTAGGGACAATTCTCCAAGGTGCCAATCAACCTAGCGTGCATGTTTTTGTACCGGGAGGAAACCGGAAAAAAACCCCTGAGGCACGGGGAGAACATGCAAACTCCACACACACATGGCCGAGACGGGAATCGAACCCGGACCTTGGCGGTGTGAGGCGAACGTGCTAACCACTAAGTCACCGTGCCCCCCCAGAATTATTATTATGTACACTTTTTTTCAACATGGCTGCTGACTGTTCCCACAATGCCCCACTACTCTGAAGGGAGCCTCTAAAGAGTAAGTGTTTTGAATTTTATATATATATATATATATATATATATATATATATATATATATATATATATATATATATATATATATATAAACAGTAGATATAATATAGCTATAACCGCTACACTCGATAGCATCATGCAGCGTCTTCAGATGCATTTAGGCCGCGGTCCTGCCGAAAAATCCGCCCTTTGCGACACACTTGAGCGATTAGGCACAGTCGCCGAGGGGCTCGGAGAGCGCCATTGTAACGCAGCCCCGCTCTACATATTGGACTCAGGTGTGTTCGATTAGGATCGCAGTGAATCTCTCCGTCACACAGCTGCTCTGATTAGGGTGAATCAGGCCCTGGCGGGACCGGTGCAGGGAATTATGGGTAATGTGATAAATCCATTACAGGGCATCGTGTTTCCGCTTCCTTCGTTCCAGCCTGTCATGGCATGCGGAATGAGAGCGCTCAGCTGAACGCCCCAGCCGATCTCCCCTTATGTAATCTGCCACCCACGGCAGCCTCGCAATCGCTTCACATCAGCAAGCCAGATGTAGATTGTTGTACAGATCTGTTTTTTTTTCTTTCTTTCTTTCTCCCGAGCCTAGCCTTCTTTCCTGTCATAGCCTGATGGTATTTACTCTTGTTCTTTCGGTACTTGTCCGAATTCCTCTGACACTTTCAATCTCCCTCTCCCTCGCTCTATCGATCACTTCTTCCTGGGCTTTTGTTCTCCGAGACGGCGACGCGCAGGGGCGATAAGGAGCCTAATGTTAATTACTCCCCCCGCCGCCTTGTGGCGTTCTGTCAGCGCCAATCTCCGTGCATCTATTGGGTGTCAGCATTTGTTTACTCGCTGCGTAGGCATTTGTGCCTCGTAAAAACAACATTTGCCTCCGAGGTCTCCTGGACAGGCCCGAGCAGCCCAATGGTCACTGTGTGGAGATCCTGATGGAATGTGGCTGGCGTGCATGTGTGTATGACGGTGTGTGTGTGTGTGTGTGTCTGCGTGGCTCGATACGGTTGGCCAATTACTGTCCGGTGTAGAAGAGGACAGCCATCACCCCTCTCTTTCTCTCCTGTCATGCTGTCCCTACAACAAGACAGACTGCTCTGTGCTCCCACTGGGAGTCATTACTACAGTGAACACACACACACACACACACACACATACACACCGACACAAGAGCTCGTGCTACAAGCAATTCCCCTGAATCTACATTCCTACACACCTACACGCTCATTTACACACACACACACACACACACACACACACACACACACACACACACACGTTACATGCACGTTACACACAGTCGAATGTCACAGACTGCTTTATTTCTCTTCCACTGACAACTGATGATTTTGATCTCGACTCGCAAAGCAACCATTAAAATTCGACAATTCGTATCCGTCTGCTCAGGATACATCCTCAACCGAAACAAAACACAAACAAAAACCCTCGTCGAATATTTGAATTTGTTTGTTGTTCTGTAATGAAGCTCGTGATTCATTGTGAACAGATAACCCCCCCCCCCCCCCCCACACCCTAAAAACGTATTCTTGGCTGTTTATTCGAAATTCCGCGCTTGGCCAATCATAACTCGATTTTTGAGATTTCACAGCCGCCGGCTTATTGTATTAATATCTGATTACATTATTATGCAACATCGTGTTTGTGAATCCGACGTGTGATTATTTTTGATTTCTTTCAGGATCGGATGTTCATTGTTATTGATATCTTGAGCAGTCATGGGTTTCCTGTATGCTAAATATAAAGGCTTGTTCCAACTTTTTCAATTGTACCGACAGAAAAGCAGACGTCGCACGAGGACTTGTAGCTTCACTCTTCACTCGAGTGCGCAACATGGACGCTCCCTACTTCCTTCTTGTATTTGCATACTGATAGCTTCCAAGCTGTTAAACTTATGCCTGTATGTTCAAGGTCCCCAGAAAGACTCTTACTGTTAAATGCTATGTGTTTGTGTGTGTATATGTGTGTATGTATATATATATATATATATATATATATACTATATATATATATATATATATATATATATATATATATATATATATATATATATATATTATAGTGTGTGTATATATATATATATATATGTGTATGTTATATATATATATATATATATATATATATATATATATATATATATATATATATATATATATATATATATATATATATATCACACACACACCATATACATATAGCACACATAATATAATATACAAATACACACACACATAATTGATTTCTGGAGGAAGTGGGGATTGATGAGAGGAATGTTCATTTATTTATTCACATTCAAGTGTTTGTCTCTTTTGATTCGCTTATTTATTTCATTATTTTGTTTTCTTCTGTCTGTCTGTCTTTTTTATTTTTATTTTTCCTTCCTCTCTATATTTGGATGTCTTTTGGATGGGAGGGTTTTGAATGGGTTTATATATTGAGAAGATCTGTAATTTATTTATGTATTTTTTAACTGAAATATATTTATGAATGGTCTTGGTTAATATTGGTTAAATTGGTTTATATATAAATTGATATATATATATATATATATATATATATATATATATATATATATATATATATATATATATATATATATATATATATATATATATATAGTATTGGATGATCTTCCAGGTCTTGTGTGTTGTTCATTTCACTGATGAACTAGACCGTAAAGACAGATTCTCACATTTGGACGTCTTGATTGTTCCCATCATCCGTAAGGCGATCATGATTTTATCCTTCTCTTATCATTCTCGCGCATTCCTCTATCTGTCTTAAATGACTCGCTAGCTTTTCATATTCCATTAGTCTGACGTTATCTCTTGGGACTAGCACAGCATCCCCTTATCTATTAGCACAACGTTTGCGTTGGTGTGCTTTGACTTGTTCGTCCATCTTCATCCTTAAATCCCACAAGGTTTTTGGATCCCTCATGTTTGGTCTCCTAAAGCCATTAAATCTGTATTTTTTTTTTTTTTTTTTTTTCCCCCCCACCCCCATTTTTTCGTTTCCCTCACACTTGGTTGTCTAGTGTACGCCGTCAGTGCATACTGTTTCATCTTACTGTCTCAAACCTTCTTCAGAGTCCTGAATTATTTGTGCACTGATGCTTTCCAGCGCTTTGTAGAACGGACCTTTGTAGCTATACTTCTTTCTCGAGCTTTCTAGTGATCTGTTCTATGGAAGTGCTTATCCCGCGAGGTGCTCCATCATAGCGCCGCATCGTGTTCTGCTGATCCCCTGTAGGTTTGCAGCGCCGTCTTCTCGGCTCATCTGTAAGAGGGCATTGTTTGGATATACACCTCGGTGTTTCATGTCTCATCAAGGTAGTGGGATTTCATGGCCTGGTGTAAGTGCTGGATTATGGGAGAAATGATCCATGAGATCTTTACTTCTCTTGATATCGTCAGCGGCTGTTTGTTCTCTAGGTCGACTTCTTGTGCCAGCTGGATTCCTGTGGACTGGCAAGCTTTGATCTTGTTCTTCCTATTCGGTTGGCTCTATGTCCTACATTTTTGGATTTCTTTTTTTTTTTTTCTTTTCCTCTGTCCTTCCAGTTTCTGCCTCATGTATTTTAGTGGATCTTTATGTTTTTTTTTTTTTAAGTTGTCCAGCTTGTCTGTCTCTTACATGTATTCCATGTAGGTCATTACTTGTATTATTCAGTTTGCTAACAAACGTTGTTGGTCTGAATGCTTTTCTTGGACTGGAAAATGCTATTTATCTCATAGAAGGACATTAATTTATTCATCCGTGTAAGGAATTGGGCAGACGCATTTATCCAGAGTGACATACAACTGAGCAGTTAAGGGTTAAATGCCTTGTTCAAGAGCCCTAGTGGTGTTTGGTGGCGCTCCAATGCCTTAAATGACTAAACCAGACAATGGGCAAGCGACGGCCTGCGGGTCACATCCGGCCTGCCGGTCCTCTTAATCCCGCCCACCAAATCAAATGAGAAATTTCTATATTTATATAGCCGTGTGCATTTAGACCTTGAACCAGAACTCCCGCTCCCTTGGCAACGATTCACGAAACGGCGCGGGCACAACGAACGTCGTCAGCAATTCACAACTCTCCAAGTGAGTGATCGGGGTGCGAGCTCCGGTATGGCCAAGCTCCCGTCCTTGGGTCTTTGAGCAACACCCTTAACCCTCTGTGCTCCAGGGGGCGCCGTATCATGGCTGACCCTGCGCTACCAATAAGCAGCTGGGATATGCGAAGAAAAGAATTTCACTGTGCTGTAATGTATATGCGACAAATAAAAGGTATTCTATTCTATATTTAGCGCTGACGGAAATGTGCGCTTTAGTTGCGATTATTAACTTGTGACAATCATGCGATTAATCAGAATGAGATGTTTGAATTGTTTCACAGCCCTAGTTTTTGTCCATATTTAATGTATAAATTACATTGCGATGTAAATGAATTGCATCTTTACATAAGGTTGTTATTATTATTATTATTAGTAGTAGTAGTATATGCCAACCCATCGCAGGGCACACCCACACACACACACACACACACATTCACACAAACATTCATACACTAGGGACAATTTTCCAAGGTGCCCAATCAACCTACCGTGCATGTTTTTGGACCGCGGGAGGAAACCGGAGAACCCGGAGGAAACCCCCTGAGGCACGGGGAGAACATGCAAACTCCACACACACACATGGCCGAGACGGGAATCGAACCCGGACCCTGGAGGTGTGAGGTGAACGTGCTAACCACTAAGCCACCGTGCCCCTTCTTACATACATACATATATATATATATATATATATATATATATATATATATTATATATATATAATTATATGTGTGTGTATATGTGTGTGTGTGTGTGTGTGTGTGTGTAAAGTGTGCAGCACAAAGGGAGCTGTGGCCATCTGTGGCATGCTTTACTGTTTTCTCAGGGATGCAGTGTGTGTATGTGGATCCTCAGCAGACTTCATTAGTTAAAACAAAGCGACTTGTCCGTTTTGTCAGCTCCTCCAGCTTAATTGATACTGATTTGTTGATTGGCTCTCACGGGGATTTCAAGTGTGTGTTGTGTCGTTGCCAGCCTGTTTTTTTTCCCCCCTATTGTCTACACCGGGAAAATGCTCAATGCCTTTTGCCTGTTCTTTTTTCTTCTTCTTCTTCTTCTTCTTCATTAATAGCTCCCTCTCTCTACTTGTAGGCTGTACTCTTCATTAAAACCCAATTGAAATAGCTCAGGTAATTTTGAAAATGCCTGCATATTCTTCTTCTTCTTCTTTTTTTTTATTTTGAAAGCTTGCTACATTGAACTTTCGCTCAAACGTGCACAGCCGCACATGGATGAATGCGGCTCTGCTAATTGGCACAGTTTGTTTGTACCTTAAAACTTTTATCCTTCTCTTCTGCTCACTTGTTTTTCTTTCTCTTTTAGTGCTTTCTTTTTTCTTTTTTTTTATGCCGCTTGTGTGCAAACAGGCAGCGAGTGTGTTACCGCCGCGCTTGTCCTTTTCCTCCATTTGTGTTTATGCGTGTGTGCAAGATTTCTTTATGGCAATCAAAAACACCGCTGGGGGTTCGGGGGGAATTTCAAGTTTATTAAGGCATGACATCAGAGCCCAAGCCTGCCTTGCATTCAGTGTGACAAAATAATTGGGTACATGAAACAACCTGCACACTTTATCGCTAGTTGAAGGGAACATGTGAGGAAAACCCAGCGTAGGTTCTAGAGCAGCATGCAGGTAAGATCTCTGGCAAGGTCTATGGTTGGAGACACCCGGAGTCA
>JACRUU010000008.1:13202388-13207388 GCA_030449085.1 Kryptopterus vitreolus | reverse complement strand
ACGGTGCTTTTAAATGTCGTTTATTTTGAAGTCCCATCACATATTACTGGATAAAATTATCATTTAAATGTGCTAACTAGTGAGCAGGACACACTGTACTATCGCAAAGTAGGAGCGGCGAAAAATATAATAAGATAAATAATAGAAAAATATTAGCGTCCGATGTAAAATGATTAGCCAATTCTTTTCACTCAAGACATCAAAGTGCATGTGTGTATGTGTCACAGATGACGAATGGCAACAAAAAAAAAGGAAAAAGGGAAAAATCTGTATACGTGGTTTCCAGATGCTAGTATGTTTTTGTTAGCCGACTGTGAAGTCTCTGGTCCCGGGATTTAACATGTAGGCAAAGTTAACCATGTAATATAATTATGTTGGATAAACAATTTGGATGTATTAGCAGCATGCACACCGTTAAACTGTTTATTTGTTGTGAATTTAGTGATAAAGGAATCAATTATTTCAACCTATATATATATATATATATATATCTATATATAATATATATATATATATATATATACATATATACATATATATACATATATACATATATAGGGGCACGGTGGCTTAGTGGTTAGCACGTTCGCCTCACACCGCCAGGGACCGGGTTCGATTCCCGTCTCGGCCATGCGTGTGTGGATGGAGTTTGCATTGTTCTCCCCGTGTCTCAGGGTTTTTTTTTTTCCGGGTTCTCCGGTTTCCTCCCGGTCCAAAAACATGCACGGTAGGTTGATTGGCACCTTGGAAAATTATCCCTAGTGTATGAATGTGTGTGTGTGTGTGTGTGTGTGTGTGTGTGTGTGTGTGTGTGTGTGTGTCCTGCGATGGGTTTGGCATTCCATCCAGGGTGTATCCTACCTTATTGCCCATAGACGCAGATAGCCCTGCCCCGTGACCCGAGGGAAGATCGGATAAAGCGGTAGAGAAGATGGAATGGATGAATGAATGAATATATATATATATATATATATATATATATATATATATATATATATATATATATATATATATATATATATATATATACACAGATGAAAGCATGTACTGAAGTTTGCCTGTTCTTGCTAATGGCTACATTAACACCTGTCAGCTCGTCTCGTCAGTTTGATATTAATGCACCAAAGGAGCTCACCGGGGCACGTTTCCTCTTCGACTGTTCACTCATGCGAGTTGTGTTGTTGTCCCAAGGTAATTTGTGTTTGCATAGACTACCTTGAATGTTAACAGACACCAGAACTTAAAATGGTTTTGGCAACCGTTAGGATTATATACTGCGTTTTTAATGAATTTTAGCTATTTTGTTAGGTTTTAAAAAAACAAAACGGAACAAAACAAACAAAAAAAAAACCACTCGCGTCTTGAGAAGAAAGCAATTTCAAGTTGCCTCCGCACCGTGTTAAAAAGAATTACAACACGCTGTTTTGGCAGCGAGGTAAATAGAAGAGAAGAATAGAATAGCCTTTGTTTGTCACATAAACATTACAGCACAATGAAATTGTTTCTTCACCTATCCCAGCATGTTTTGGGAAACTGGGGTCAGACAATGATACGGCGCCCCCTGGAGCACAGAGAGTTAAGGGCCTTGCTCAAGGACCCCCAGAGTGGCAGCTTGGTGATACCGGTTGAACCCCCCCCCCCCACCGGTTGAACCCCCCCCCCCCCCCCACCTTCCAATCAATCAGTAGCCCACTGATCTAAATCCCCTCCATTAAACATGTCAATCTTAAACAGTTAGAGGTTAAACAGCAAAAATAGGTATTTAAATAATTTTATTTGCATTTTTATTTCATTGCCTTTTTCACTGAATATTTGTATAATGTTTTCACTGGCCTATTGTTGAAACTATTGTTTTTTTTTTATTTGACACATAAATGCTTTTTACGACCAACATGTAAACATAACGAGGGGGAGGGAGGGAGGGGAATAGTTCCGACATTATAAATAAATGTAGATTTAAAAAAATTAAGAAATAATTCGATAAAGATATCTTTATTAAAAAAATAATAAATAATAAATGTTTCCTGAATTTGAAACGTACAAACGTCAGCAATGGTAGAGAAAGTACGCAAAACAATGTTGTTGTACTCTATAATCTATCTATAATATATAAATATATAAATATATAAATATATATATATATATATATATATATATATATATATATATATATATATATATATATATATATATATATAGGGGGGAGGGGTAGCTCAGTTGGGAGGGGGTAGCTCAGTGGTGTAAGGCGCTCGGCTGCGGCTGCTGATCGGAAGATCCGGGTTCAAGCCCCGGTATGGCCAAGCTGCCGCCCTTGGGTCCTTGAGCAAGACCCTTAACCCTCTGTGCTATATATGTATATATATATATATATATATATATATATATACATACATATGTTATATGTTCCTATTACCATTTTTGTCATATGACTCTTGCTTAATCAACTCTGTGTATGTGAAAAGACTCTGACGTTGCTCTGAGCCCAGGCGTCTATTATCAGAATGATATTAATGAGTAAAAACACTGATTGATATCTATTCAAATGATCCTGAGCACAAATCCTTTCTTCATAAAAGAAAAGAAAAAAAGAAATTCCACAGGTGTTCTGGCAATTTGGAGTCGAGTTTCTTTCATCGTTTATTACTCTCAAATGGTCTGCTTGCTGTTGAACTGGTGCTGAACTGTATGTAAGTAGATTCCACCAATCAAAACCAGAGAGCATTCTTTACCCTGTTTTTATCCCCACGTAAATAAAAAGGATTTCAAAAAATGTAGCCGAGGAAAACGTAAGATTTGTTTGGAAAACTGCTTACTCACAGTAACGAATATCCAGGTCTGCACACTGATATATTAATACTATTGCTGCATCGTCATACTTTTTTGGTATATCATATATATTCTAGTACCATATAATCCTTAAAAACGGGCCACTGCTACAGGATCCGTGGAAGCCATACTTCCTGTGATCTCTTATTACATTACTCATAGTGTCGTTTAACTCCTCTATGTTCTAATGCAGTAAAAAGAAGGGGAAAAAAAAGATGGTGGTGAGGTTATAAAAAAAAGTTCCCTCGTTCGCAGTGCACTCGGTGGTCCCGGATTTCATGGGTCTCTGGATCCAACGATGATTTCAGATTCGACGCGGCATGTTCGTGTTTTCCAGTGCCACACCTGTACTCGGCTCACACACACACACACACACACACACTCGGGGAGATTGAGCAAGCGCTATGGGAGTATCAGCTTTAGTTTGACCCGATCGAATCACACACGTTCAGTCACACACACACACTGCACAGCTGGAATGACCTCAGCCTTGGCACTTTACACACAGACCCACAGCCACAAATCATAACTTATTCTAAACTGGAACCAAATGCTCTTCCCTGCGTTTCAACAGCCAATGATTTTGTGGCCAAATTGTGGCTTTTTCTTTTTTGTTGTTGTTGTTGTTACAAAGTTCATGCTGAAATCGTGCATGGAAACCACAAATCTTCTGGATTAAATTAGGCAAAAGTGAAGAAATGTGAAGTGATAAATGTAATAAATACATTAATTCATTCATCTTCTACCGCTTTATCCCGTCGGGGATATTTTTTTTATTCTTTCCCCGATTTCACGGGGTAACGTCCTTTTGACCCTATTTTAAGAAAAAATCTTGGTCTATCCGACCCCCCGCTTTGACCCTCTTCATCGGGTTACCGATTGCATTGCCTGATCGGTCCCTTGGGGGGGGGCACGGGAGTCTGTCAAAGTGTGCCTATCTGCAGGTCATATGGTTGTTTACCCCACCAGTGATTTTTTTACAAACTCTTCCCTCCCTAGAGTCTCCCTTCCCTCGTTCCACTTCCTTTCCCCTGTTCCTTTGGACCTGGCCTATCCTGAACCCCCTGACTCACGGGGAGAACATGCAAACTCCACACACACATGGTCGAGACAGGGAATCGAACCCGGACCCTGGCGGTGTGAGGCGAACGTGCTAACCAGCTAACCACTAAGCCACCGTGCCCCCTGTAAAAAATACACTTAAAAAAAAAAAAATATATATATATATATATATATATATATAGGTTGAAATAATTGATTCCTTTATCACTAAATTCACAACAAATAAACAGTTTAACGGTGTGCATGCTAATACATCCAAATTGTTTATCCAACATAATTATATTACATGGTTAACTTTGCCTACATGTTAAATCCCGGGACCAGAGACTTCACAGTCGGCTAACAAAAACATACTAGCATCTGGAAACCACGTATGCAGATTTTTCCTTTTTTCCTTTTTTTTTGTTGCCATTCGTCATCTGTGACACATACACACATGCACTTTGATGTCTTGAGTGAAAAGAATTGGCTAATCATTTTACATCGGACGCTAATATTTTTCTATTATTTATCTATTTCTTATTATATTTTTCGCCGCTCCTACTTTGCGATAGTACAGTGTGTCCTGCTCACTAGTTAGCACATTTAAATGATAATTTTATCCAGTAATATGTGATGGGACTTCAAAATAAACGACATTTAAAAGCACCGTTTAGCATGTTGCAACAGTTGCTGTTAGCTTGCTAGCTCTCAGGACGCCTCGTCGGTGCTCCTGTATCGCGAGCTAGCGAGGTGTAATTGAAGCTTCTGCTTGTAGCGGTAATCTGGCTAGTCATTTCACTAGCATCTAATCTGGTGTTTGTGGGATTCGGAGTGACTGAATAATGTGCTTAATGTGAAGGTGTGAGGGGGGGGGGGGGAAAGTTACCAAATGCTTGCGCTAGCATGCTAGTTCTTGGAATAACTCACTAAAAAGACACCAATGACTCAATATAGATAAAGTGTCGTGTTCATGGGACAAATGTAGCATGACTAGGGTCGCAAAATGGCCAGTTAATTCCCTGGAACAAAGAACCTTTCCATGGGAACTTTATCTTGGGAATTTTGGTAATATGCTAAGTTGGAAACCTAGAATGGGAATGAATTAATAAAGACATTTGTGGAAATATAGC
>JACRUU010000008.1:13167388-13197388 GCA_030449085.1 Kryptopterus vitreolus | reverse complement strand
TGAGAGAACAAGAGGACGAGAGAGCGAGAAACAAGAGAGAAGGGAAAAACAGGAGACAGGATAAGTGTGCGGATGTATATTTGCAAAAATCATTAGTGAGTATCTTAGTCTTCATTCCACCCACACACACAGACACATAGACACACACACAGATGTGAGGGGTTGATCCGATTATTGGTGTGTGTGTGTGTGTGTGTGTGTGTGTGTGTGTGTGTGTGTGTGTGTGTACAATTATAACTACCGGCTTCAGCACCATTTGCATAGTTAATTGCTTCCTTTCTGATTTAAAGAAACAAAGGAAGAATAAGGACGGATAAAAGTGTGTTTGTGTGTGTGTGTGTGTGTGTGTGTGTGTGTGTGTGTGAGTGTGAGAGAGAGCGCGCGAGCGAGAAAGAGAGAGTAATCCTCCTTCTGTCTAACGCCTGACTCAGAGCTATTATTTCTCCCTGTCTCTCTCTCTCTCTCTCACTTTCTCGGCACCGTAACCCCAGGGTTGGGTGAGGAGTGGTGGGGCGAGTCGCCTGTCAGCTAATTGCATCTTTCTGTGGCGATTATGTTCTCAAAGAGAGAACAGGCCGTAATTACGGAGCCCGAATGCCGGTCCGGCCGAGCCGTTACAGAACCGTCATGGCCGCCACGTGGGAACTGCTCTCATTATCACCGCAGACACGGAACCGCCCCCTTCACCCCAGCAACTGCGCTAATTACCATCCGGAGCAGACCTGCCAATCACGGTTATTTATACTCCCGCGAGAGCGAAGGGCGATGGAGAATAAAAACGGCATTTTATTAAACCTATAAGATTTCATTATTTCGACTTTAAGCGTCTGGCTCGCCGTCCCGTCCTGCTCGGTCTCCCCGCCGACGAATGCCACGGCAAGAGAAGAACAAATATAGATCAGTGTTAATAATGAATCGTTTTTCACTCAAGCCTATTGTGCTCTGCTCAATGTCTGTTTTTCCTCTCCTTGTTGTTGTCAAGCTCACCGTATTGGACTATAGGCGCTGATCGCTGTAGCAAATACATTCATTCATTCATTCATTCATTCATTCATTCATCTTCTACCTATCTTCTATACCGCTTTATCCGATCTTCCCTTGGGTCACGGGGAGTCTGTGCCTATATCAGGCGTCTATGGGCATTAAGGCAGGATACACCCTGGATGGAATGCCAACCCATCGCAGGACACACACACACACACGCATTCATACACTAGGGACAATTTTCCAAGGTGCCAATCAACCTACCGTGCATGTTTTTGGACCGGGAGGAAACCGGAGAAAAACCTCCTTGAGGCACGGGGAGAACATGCAAACTCCACACAAACAAATGGCCGAGATGGGAATCGAACAAGGACCCTGGCGGTGTGAGGCGAACGTGCAAACCTCTAAGCCACCGTGTCCCCGTAGCAAATACATCTGTGTAAAAAACTTTGTAAAAAAAAAATAGTCCTCTTACAATAGCTGGTTAGACTAGATGCGTTCTGTGCAGTTTTATTTGGAACATTTTGAAACGAGTACATCGATCAGGCATAACATTGAATGGAATATCACTTCATCCTGGCACTGGGTCGTGAGCAGCAGATGAACGTTTTCTCCTCAAAGGTGGTGTGAGGAGAAATGAGGAAGCGGAACGATTTGAGCGAGAGTGTAAAGTGTGTAAAGGCTAGACAACTGTACTTCAGTAATTCATTATTGAGGAGCGAACAAGTATATTTTTAATGCGGGTAGAGGTGTAGCTCAGAGGGGGAGGGGTGGGGGGTCGTGGGTATCTCAGTGGGGGAGGACGGTGTAGCTCAGTGGTTAAGGCGTTGGCCTACTGATCAGAAGGTCGGAGGTTCGAGCCTCGGTTATCCGCAAGTGGGTCGCTGAGCAAAGCCCTTGAACCCTCTGTGCTCTGGGGGGCGCCGTAACTTGGCTGACCCTGCGCTCTGCTCCCTGCTTCTAATCAAGGTGGGATATGCGAAGAAATAAATTCAGTGTCCTGTGATGACAAATTAAATCTAGGAAATATAAGGAATAAAGAAAATGCATAAAGGTTCCGCGAAATATCGAATTTCACTCTCGATTTGATGGAGGTGGGAGCTCGGTGGTTTAATGCTTTGGGCTCTGGACCGGAAGATTGCAGGTTCCAATCCTACCACCACCACCACCAAACTGCCACTAGTGGGCCCTTGAGCAAGGCCCTTAATTGGGGTGTTGTCGGTCACCCTGGAAAAGGGTGTCTTCCAAATGGCGTAAATGTAAATGCAGTCGTACCGCACTAATACTCGCCTACTATTTATTTATTTATTTATTTTTAAATTTCTTTGTGGATCTTTTTGATTGGCGTTAAACCTTACTAGTAAGCCTTCTCGGTAGCATTTGATCTAGTTTAGGAGCTAGGGTTTAGGGTTAAACCGGTCGGCCTGGATAAATGTTCTGTATGTACTATAAAGGGGTTCAAACCTAAAGTCTCCGGTGACGGGAAGCAACAATCAGGCGTCTGTGTGAGATGGGAGCTGCTTCAGGTTTACTCCTGGTTGCCATGGTTTTACTGTTAATGCAGTGCCCTGTCTTTCAATGCATGATCTCTCTTTGCATATCCAGATGTTAATAGGGGACTATTCCGGAGCAGGTCGAAATACTTCTTTGTAATAACCCTTTTACCCCGGCAACAATGCAACGAGCACGTGCCTTATTAAGGGCGAGTTTGTTCGAATCTTTTAAGCGTCTTTTCTTTCCCTCTCCCACCCCTTTTCCCGACCCATCTATCCGCCTTTCATCCAGATCACCGTTTTCAAAAAGGCGCTCTTGTAGAGCATTCAGGGATCCAGTAAGCCAACGGCGTCATGCCCTCAAGCCAAGGATAACTACGCAGTCGCCTTAGACACAAATCAATTGATTTTTTTTTCTCCCCCTCTCTCGTCTAAGTGGGTTCTACACAGCCATTCGTCGGTCTTTCATGGCCTAAAATTGGGTTACGCAGTGCTCTGAGATATCAGCTGCAGTGTGGCGCTTAGTCGAAAATGGGTTAGGGAGCCCTGTGGACGAGCTGCACCGTGAGGCCCGTTTGGAAGTAGGGTAGCTCTGTGGATGGGGCGGCACACCGCGAGGCCTTGTCTAAAGTGGGTTAGGGAGCCTTGTGGATGAGGTGCAGTCTAAAGTAGGTTAGGGAGCCCCGAGAACGTAGCCTAAGCTAAAGTGGGTTATAGGGCCTTGTGGGTGAGCTGCACCATGAGCTCAATCTAAAGTGGGTTAGGGGGTCCTTGTGGATGCGCTGCACCATGAGCTCAATCTAAAGTGGGTTAGGGAGACCTGTAGACATGCTGCATCACATTGCTCGTCATAACGACTTTTATGGAGCACTGTGGATGAAACGCGTCGTGCAGGGCAAGCCGAAGTGTGTTACAGAGCTCTGTGGACAAGCTGTGCTGTGACGTCCATTCGAAAATAGTTTATAGGTCCTTCTGGATGAGTTGCACTATATATATATATTATTTATTTATTTATTTATATAAAGAGAGCCCTGTGCAGTGCGGTATAAAGTAGTTTAGGAAGCTTTGTGAATGAGCTGAGCTGTGCTCTGAGGCCCAATTTTAAAGTTAGTTAGAGAGCACTGCGCACCTTGAGACTTCGCCGAAAGTAGGTTATGGAGTCGTGAGGATAAGTTGCATCCTGAGGCCTAGACTAAAATGGGTTAGCGAGCCCTGTGGAAGAGCTGCACCATGAGGCCTTGAGTTGGTTTAGGGACATTGTGACTGAGATCTGCCGTGAGGCCTAGTTGTACAGGATATACAACTCCGTGAATTGTATACTGCACCATGAGGCCCCGGTCTAAAGTGGATTAGAGGAGCCCTGTGGATGTGCTGCACTTTGAGGCCCTGTCCTAAGTAGGTTATGAAGTTCTGTGGATGAAATGCACCTTAAAGTCATCAAATATTTAAATCTAGACTTATATAGATGGTTTCTGCCTGAACGCTGGGTTTAATTTTGCATCCGAGGACAGGGCTCGGTTCACCCGAGGCTTTTGTCTGTGTCGTCGCCCCGCCCACCTGCTGAATATTCATGAGCTCGCTGGCCTCACTAGATGGCAGTGCAGCTTAATGTGGCCATGCTAATGAGCTCACGGCGTATTAATGTTCCCAAGCTAAGTGGTGTATGATTCCTACCACTGTGTGTGTGTGTGTGTGTGTGTGTGTGTGTGAGAGACTGAGATGCAAAACTCCTGTGTTTAACTCACAGCAGTGACAGAACAGTTGTTATTCTGTGAGTCTGAGCATCTTTATGGCTGGTGTGACAAATCTGTATGAGCTACACGAAGCGTGACAAACACACACACACACTCACACTCACACACACTCCCTCTCTCTTACATGCAGGCATACATACATACACACAAACAAAATATGAGGATTTAATTTTTTTTTTTGAATTAGTAAAGCACACAAACACACACACACAAACATTACATGCGGTGATTAGTTATTACTTCGATCATAGGACATCATGCACACACACACACTCACTCACTCACTCTCTCTCTTTCTCTCTCTCTCTCTCTCTTTCTCTATCGCATACAAATAAATAAATAAATTGTGAATATTACTTTCCCAGCATGTCAGACTAAATTTAGAGTTTGATATTAAAATCTTACAGGTTTTTAATTGAAGATGCTGGCTGGAGACTGATATGAGTAATAGCCCTGTTTCATCTCTGTGTGGGTGTGTGTGTGGGGGGGGTGAGTTTGAGAGTGCAAGTATATCCTCCTGCAATACAAAGGTTATAGAAACAAGCATCTTTTCTATTTTTCTATGTTCTGTATGCTTGTGAAAGTAGGTTTATGACTGTATTGTTATTAATTTGACTGATGGAAGACACACCACTAGCCATACCAATACGTCTGTCTGTTTTTTGGCCCCAGGGCATACAATACCAAACTGAGAAACACTAACCTTTGGTTAGAACATGGGGAAGAGAGAGACACAGAGAGAGAGAGAGAGAGATAGAGAGAGATGCTGGTATTGACCACTTGCCTTTAGTGGCAGTAAAGCTCTCATACAGTTCTCATGTCTTTCTATCCACAATGTGATCTTACTTCAGGAATAGAATACTGTTTTAAACACACACACACACACACACACACACACACTCTCTCTCTCTCTCTCTCTCTCTCACACACACACATACAAATAAATAAATAAATATTACTTTTCTATTCTGTCTGACTGTCTGTCTAGTTGTCTATCCATCTGTGTCTAGCTGTCTGTCTGCCTAGCTGTCTGTCTAGCTGTATGTCTGTCTATCTATCTATCTATCTATCTATCTATCTGTCGCATCTATCTGTCTATCTGTCGATCTATCCATCTATGTATCTACCCACTTACCAAATCCATCTATCTATCCATCCATCCATGAATCCACAAACACTGCTATTTGCCTTTTCTTCTCTCTGCACTTCGCCAGAATGGTGGAATTATGGGTAACCGGTAATTGAGTGTAGGAGGATTTTGCTGCTATTTCAGATCAACCAGCTCTGAAGTGAAGGTAGTCTGATAGTGTGCACACACACACACACACACACACACACACACACAGAGTGGATGAGCCTTTCCAAACATGCATGTCAGTTTGACAGCCCACCTGCATCCGTTGCAATCTTCTCATTCGAACTGATAAGACAGATAGAGTTGGAGATATATAGTATATACACAGAATGAGTGAGAGAGAGAGAGAGAGCGAGAGAGAGAGTGTCAGTGATATAATTTAGAAGTGAGAGACTGAAGAAAAAAAACACTGAGTCTGTCTGTCTGCTGGCAGGAAAATGACAAAATGACAAAAAATCGGAGCATTTCAGCAGTAAACAGGAAGCAGGTTTCATGGTAGAGCTGTGTGTGTGTGTGTGTGAGTGTGTGTGTGTGAGTGTGTTTGCTTCGTGAAGCCATTGAGGCCTTCAGGCAAGTTTTCATTTGGCCACAGTTTGGTGATTTTTGCCATGACAGCTGCGTTTTTGTTTATAAGCACGCTACTTACTGAAACGCATCATTTCGTGTCACATTGGTTCGTTTTCAAGTGACAAACCGATGATATCATTGAAAGCTAATGCAAATATACTGTAGTTGTCAAGCCAGAGTGTGTGTATACCAAAACCCCAGCTAACGGTAATCTAAAAAAAAAAAAAATACAATAAAATAGCCTAAATGTTCACTTGTGCAGAACATGCAGCATTCTTTTGGGTGGTGATGGAAGTCATTTGAATAAGAAAAGCATCTGGAGGATGATGCAGGAATGTACATGTGTACACAAAATATGTGCTGCATATCTTAGTAATCCAATAAATAATCTAATAAAAAATTATATTTCATAATATTGAGAAATGAATAAATCGTAAATACTCTTCATTCTTTGTAAACTTTGCGTCTGTAATCTTAGCTATGATTGGTCAGAGAAATATCAAAATACGTGTTCTATGTAATTCATTATTGTTTCTCAAGTAAAAGCGTAACTTCAACTGATAAAAATGTGCTGTTTAACAAAACCAGAACAAAAGCGATTTGGGGTTTCGTCATGAGACATGCTGTGATATGAGACAAGTTTTCCAGCATAGGAAAATCTTCACAGACAGAAGCATACACTGTGTGTGTGTGTGTGTGAGAGAGAGAGACAGCAAGAAGGACTGTTAAAAGTTTCAATCGTTGGTATAAAGGGAATGATTTGGTCTTAAAGATGTTCCACAACATTCAATCTGACCATTAAACAGAAGTCGGGGAACAAATACGTATAAAAACAATGTTGTTGTGTTGGGTTTTGACGCATGAACAGTAAACAGATTAACACACTTTGGACTTCAGGTTGTATGATTTAAACCAGAAGCTACTGTGTGTGTGTGTGTGTGTGTGTGTGTGTGTGTGTGTGTGTGTGTGTGTGTGTGTGTGTGTGTGTGTGTGTGTGTGTGTGTATGTGTGTCTATGTGTGTCTATATATATATATATATATATATATATATATATATATAGATATATATATATATATATATATATATCTATATATATCATACATACATACATTCATTTGGCTGATCCCCTGAGCAAGGCCCTAAAATCCATATATCATCTGCCATATGCCGATGATATGTAAAATAAAGTATGCAAATTTGATTAGAAACTCAGTGGTTAAGACATTGACATTGAACATTGGATCAGAAGGTCACAAGTTCTTTTCAAATTCACAAGCACCGGCCCTTAAGCAAGGCCCTTAACTCGCACCCGCTCAGTTGCAAGTCACTCAATATAACATTAGTGTGTCAGCCAAATGTCATCATTGTGAATTTAAAATGTAAGCAGTGCAGCCATTTTCTTGTAAAAAAAAAAGAAAAAAACAACGACCTGTAATCAGAGCTTATTTTTTCCCCCCAAAATTCCAATTATTTTGTTGCTTCAAAATAAAACAAACAACAAGCTTTTTACTTGCTGTTTTGTCAGTATTGCATAGTGCTCTCAGTGTGTGTGTATATATATATATATATATATATATATATATATATATATATATATATATATATAAACAAGTACTACTGGCATTACATACCTCCCTGGAACACCATGTGCCCTCTAAAATCACAATCGTGTGCCTGAATATGAGGTGAAGATGGCGAGCATGTTTACTCAGTACTGTGTTGTATACATTGTTGTATGGGGATGTTTATTAAGTGTTTTATAGATGTTTTTCCTCACCCTTCGGCAAAAACTCAATGTAGAGGATTTTTCACAGGTTAGGATTAGACCTTTATGTACCAATAGTTATACTAATGAGTGAGTGTGTGTGTGTGTGTGTGAGAGTATGCATTAAGTAAGAATTTCCTCGAGAGGCTCCAGATGGCTGTAAGACAGGTGTGCCAATTAAAACCTCTCGCTTCTTATCAACACTTGAAAAGCATGTACCATTTGTAACTGGTACATGAACGAACACACACACACACACACACACACGCTCAGACTATCTCACACACAAATACCCACAGTGTACAGATAAGCCACCTACTTTTAAATAAATAAATAAATAAATAAATAAATAAATAAACTGTCAGCTACATACGTTTTGCACGCTACATTTACACAAGATAAACGATGAATGATGAAATCAATATGTTTTTTTCTTTTTTTTTGTTTGTTTTTTTTCCTGTTAGAGTAACAAATTGGTTGATTTTTATTGATCGCACAATAAAACAAAGACAATGAGCAAACATGGTTGCAGAATTGACCTCTCTGGCCACTCGGTGAGGAGGCTCCAGAATTTCTACGTCTTTATTTATTTATTTTGGGTCCAGATATTCAAATGGATATTCCAAGCTTTTGCGCCACAGCCTCATAAAAGCACCTTCACCAGATCGGCCTTGTGAGCTTAGCGGGAGTTATTGCGATTATTTCCTGAAATATTCCTGCGGCTACGAGAACACTATGCTGCACTCGGAGAGGCTATCAGACGCCGCACGTCGGAGGATAACCGTAAAACCAAGGTGATAATTTCTAGATTACTGCCAATTTTCTAGCTAATTTAGCCAAGAATATCACGCATCAACCTGCATTCTCTCCCATTATCAGCTTAAGGGCAAGAAAAACAACAAATGGAGAAAGGAAAACGTCATCCCAAAAAGCTAATGCTAGTGGGTTCTTGTGTCACTTATGTAGTGCGAACCACCTGCATGCTGTTATTGCAGATTGTTGGCATATTAATATTAGCGTTGCGCACTGACATATGGAGTGACGGAGGAGTTAATTAGGCACGACATCGTTTCTCTAAATGACGGCTTCGAGCGCAATAAGCAGATTTGTTCGAGAAAATGTTCTAGAATTAGGACTGGGAGTACTTTGTACAAAATATAAAATCTGTTAAATAACATTTAACATGCATAACATTCTGTTTCAAAGTTTTTCTTTTCCACTGAGCTCGTCTGTTGCACATCATAGACGTAATCATGTATAAGCCACACCCCCTACGTATGTAAACCACGCCCATGCTTGTTCCAAGACCGCGCCTCCTTACTTTGCATGTATAGACCACACCCCCTTACACAAGCCTGACATGTACATAAGCCACGTCCAATTACTTCACACTTAAATCTGCCTAGGCCACGCCCTCTTATTGCGCATCATCTGTGCCTCAATACTTGAGACTAATATTTGCATAGGCCACACCCCCTTGCTGGAGCCTGGTATGTAGTATATAGAACACACTATACTGTACTACAGACTTGGTATGTATATATAGACCACGCCTACTTACTTGAGATTGATGTTCATAGATCACGCCCCCTTATTTGAGAATGAGATGTACATAGGCCACGCCATTAGAGGGCTATTTGCATAGACCACACCTACTTTCTAGTGACTGATATGTACATAGACCCTGCCTTCTTGCTTGAGACTGATATTTGCATAAACCCTGCCCGTTACTACAGACTGATAGGTACATAGACCACGCCCCCTTACTTCATAGAGCACAAGTGATGAGACCATACGTCTGATGGACATAGTATAGACCACTCCTACTCCTTGAGACTGATAGGTACATAAGTCACACATCTTTACTTCTTACTACAATATAGGCCACTTTTTCTCTCAATCACACACACACACACACACACACACACACACACACACATGTATGCACTATACACCCTTAGCCCTGTCAAGAGCTTTTGCAAAAACATTAATTCATCTTTGCAAAGCATTTTCTTTATGAACAAGTCAGGCCAAATGGTTTTTCGAGTGTGTGCATGTCCCAGTGTCCCTGTGTGTGTGTGTGTGTGTGTGTGTGTGTGTGTGTGTGTGTGTGTGTGTGTGTGTGTGGTTGACAGAGATAATTGAGGAGACAGGGCCACTGCTCCAGAATCAGGCTTCTAATGGAAGGTGACAAATTAATTTCTGTCTGGTAATGGCTGAAAATAGAACGTTGCCGCCTGCTTGTCTTTTAGGTGCTGATGGAATGTGTGTGTGTGTGTGTGTGTGTGTGTGTGTGTGTGTGTGTGTGTGTGTGTGTGTGTGTGTGTGTGTGTGTGTGTGTGTGTTACTGAGGGTCTATGTATATATGCAGTGTGTATAGAGGTGATGTGCAGATGTGCAGTATGAGATTGTGTAATGCCAGTCGGTGAATTTTGCAAATGGGACGCTTTTTCCAACACACACTCTGTGCGTGTGTGCGTGTGTGTGTGCGCGCGCGTATGCGAAGCGCTTTGTGCCGCGAGATAGCATTCATAGATCTGCTCTCTTCCAATTTACACTTATGCAGCTGTTTCAATCTTACATTTATAAACGTGATGTAATGCCTGCAGACATTTCTCAATGTTAAATCTGTATCCACGCAGGGCATTGTGGGTAAAGGTTCCTTTGACAGGAAAGGCCTTTTGACTAGCTGCTAGTTGCTCCGAATAAAAATGAATTACTTCAAGTTAGAATGTTGTGCATGTTTTTTTTTTCCCCCGTCTCCTTTAAATCCTATGAAGATTTCTCGCAATAAAAAGCTCATTGTTGTCCGTTAAAAAAAAAAAAATCTAAATATAGAATATAGAGACCGTATATAGATTAGCTATCTGAGCTAACACTTCATCATCATCATATTATTATTATTATTATTATTATTGATGATGATAAGAATATTCGGTTTTACGCTGGTCAGAGCCCGACGCTAAGATATTGAATAAACACCACCGTTTAAATAAAATAAATAAATAAACAAACAAACAAAAAAAAAAACCTTGAGGCATTACACACATCAATGATATCCGCATGATTTGTGTGTTTGTGCCTTCCTGCTCCTATATTGCTAGACCCGGAGCAGTATGCTATAAACTGCTAATATTGATTCCTACAGCTTCTCCTTTTGAGCGATTTCAGAATAGAAAGCCTGCAAATAGAGAGAGAGAGAGAGGGAGAGATGGAGAGAGGGAGCCAGTCATCTCTGGCGCTCTGTTCTTTCCCATATATTAGATGTAATGTATTTGTAGTGGGGTAATCTCTATTTCCAATACATGAGATAGCCAAATAATAAACCATAGAATGTATTTACAGATGTAAGCCTTGAGTGCAGCTTCATTATCATCTGCAATAAGCTCTACATCTCTCCTATAATAAAACCTTCAAGCTCTATAAGGTGTTCCTAATATGAAAAAAAAGTGATTTCCGCTTGTTCAAGATGGCCGAACAGGTATTACATTCGGCTGTAGGATGACGATTAGCAATTTTATTTGTATATATATATCTATATATATATATATATATATATCATATATATATATATATATATATATAGGGGGCACGGTGGCTTAGTGGTTAGCACGTTCGTCTCATACCGCCAGGGTCCGAGTTCGATTCCCATCTCGGCCAAGTGTGTGTGGAGTTTGCATGTTCTCCCTGTGCCTCAGGGGGTTTTTCTCCGGGTTCTCCGGTTTCCTCCCGGTCCAAAAACATGAATGGTAGGTTGATTGGCACCTTGGAAAATTATCCCTAGTGTGTGAATGTGTGTGTGAGTGAGTATGTGTGCCCTGCGATGGGTTGGCATTCAATCCAGGGTGTATCCTGCCCGAGATAGGCACAGGCTCCCCGTGACCCGAGGGAAGATCGGATATAGTGGTAGAAGATGAATGAATCAATATATATATATATATATATATATATATTATATATATATATATATATATATATATATATATATATATTGTGCATGGCTGCACTCGTCTCTTCCATCGTTTTATGATCCGATTATAGTTAGCCGGTGTGAACTATACAGCTGTGGACTGTGATCCAATCACTTAGAGCTTTTTGCGCGAGCTGGTCTGGGACACGCTGTAATTTGAATTGACGTCGCTGTCCTGTCAGCTCGAACCGGTCTGGCCATTTTCTTTCCGTGCCGCGTTCTCTGGTCGGCAAGGGTTTTTCTTTTGGGTTTGCAAAATCTGTTGGTGAAATCCATCCGGAGATCAGATTATGATGTGAAAGGTGAAAGATACGTATGTACTGATGATTGCATGGATGAGCAGCTGTGTTGGTGTGGGAAATATATATATATATATATATATATATATATATAATATATATATATATATATATATTCAGATTTAAGTAATGTGTTCTGTTGCCATTTCTATCATTTCTATGTTGCACATTGTTGCTAGGTGGTATAGTCAATCAAGATGTAAATTGTGGAATACACGTTTCTAAACACACACGCACGCACACACACACACACACACACACACCACTCTCTCACACACAGAGGAAGTGCTCGACTTAGAATGGAGATGCATTCCGACCGCGCCGCTACTTAAATATGTCAATATGTCACGAGTCTCGATATACCTACCGAGGAGTCTGATAGCATGGCCATCAGGATTTATACGGAGCCGCTTGAAAGTTTGTGAACCTCTTGAGCTGTTCAGACTTGTCTGTTGTTTTTTATCACCATTTTCGCTTCACTTCACGTAATTAATTAAGCGCCCAAATGTGTTTCATCTCTGAATCCGTTAACTCGCTTGACTTTACCAATGACTTGACTTACTTTTGCACATACAGTAATTCATAGTTTAGCGTTTAGGCTACGTGTAAAAATTTTATATATACTATATACTATTAGTATATATATATATATATATATATATATATAATATAGATAGATAGATAGATAGATAGATAGATAGATAGATAGATAGATAGATAGATAGATAGATAGATGAGATAGATAGATATGGATGGATGGATGGATGGATTTTTTTTCTTTTAGGATATGAGACCTATAAAGATGTATATGAGGCCTCCCCCTATAAGTCTTTAATTAACTGTTTTTTAAATACAGCTATATTTTAAAGTTAATCTCATTGTCTCCTAACCTCTTACGTCAATACAGCACTCTTAATGCTCCCTTTCCTCTTTCTGTGTGTGTGTATGTGTGTGTGTGTGTCTATGTGAGAGAGAGAAAGAAAGAGAGAGAGAGAGCACATGCATGTTAAAGATGTTATTAATTCTTAATTGATGGTCTGATTGTGAAAGTGTGTAGCTAATGCAAGTTTTATGCCTCCTGCTTTCAAACCCAAACTGCTGTGTCAAGGCTTTTTCTTTGGCCTAAATTATTTATCTGTTTTGGTGCATGATTTCAGCCTTTAGCAAAGAGAGAGAGAGAGAGAAAGAGAGAAAGAGAGGGGAGTTGCGGGGGGGGGGGGGGGGGATTCACAAAGTCGGGATGGGAGAGGTTTGGGCAACGGTGAAGGAGGCACACGAGATGAGATGAAGATAAGATGAATCAGCTTTCATGTATTTCTGTGTGCATCCAGAGGTTCAAAACATCTGTCTGCCTATGTGTCTGTATAGCTATCTAGCTATCTATTTCTCTGTTTGGCTGTCTGACTATTTTGTGGGGAGATATAAAAAGAAGATATGAGAGTGAAACGAGGGATGTGAGAGGAGAGAGACGGAGAGAAAGATTATCTAAGGTTATGTTTGTGTGGTGTAGGTTAGTCGAAGGCATACACAGCCAGCCACGGTCTTCTCTTGTCTTGTCTTCTCCTCCATTGTCTTCTCTTCTCTTCTCTTCCCTTCTTCTTCTAACGGTGAATAAAGCTTTTAACGACTCATAATGGCCTTCGTGCTCCCTCGGCTCAGACGTGACTAATCGAGTGTTCTTGCTGGAGATCACAAGAAATCAGTGACTGGCACAGTGCTGCTTAATGCCTGTCAGTAACTGCTATTTTCTTTTTCTTTTTTATCCCTCTCTCTCTTTTTTTCTCGCTTTCTTTCTCTCTCTCTCTCTATTTCCCTCTCTCCCACTCCATTTCCCTCATCTAGCTTGTTCTCCACACCTCTCGATTGCCACACTGGTACAATAATGGACAACGTAACAATGGATCAGTCGGCGAGTCCTCAGATCTCGCAACGTTTAAAGCGTCTCGAATTAAAATTGATCGGTAATAAACGTGGCATTTCCTTTCTTCGCCAGCCTCTCCTGTCCAGCTGTGCCCATATGCCTGCCACTCCGAGGGGCTGCTTCTAGACAGCCATTACATTCTCTCAGACAAGCTTTCATTAGAGAGAGTGCGCGGGGGAAAGAAAGAATGAAAAAAAAAACGAGAGAGAGATTGATGTGAGTTCATGTGGCATGTCAGCGAGCGTTTCGCACAGGGTTATCTCCACACGTCTGTTTTATTAATTAGAGGAAAAAAGAATTCAATCGCATCATATGACACGGATTTAAACCAGGTATAAGAATATAAAGGGTTTTGTTCTAATAACAATCAAATAATAAAAATAGCATCATTAAAGAGCATTTAATGCTTCCTTTCTTGATATATGTAGGAGTTGATTCCTCGTTTACACATCTTCTACTCCGACTATTATATGTGGAATGTATTGTTGTCGGGAATTGTTCACTATTTTGCCTTTGTTACTTAGACTCCGACAATTCTGACCCGTATTAAAATACTCACTGGGCGTGAAATATTCATTCATTCATTCATCTTCTACCGCTATATCCGATCTTCCCTCGGGTCACGGGGGGTCTGTGCCTATCTCAGGCATCTATGGGCATTAAGGCAGGATACACCCTGGATGGAATGCCAACCCATCGCAGGGCACACACACACACACACACACACACACACACACACCACACACACACCTTCATATACTAGGGACAATTTTCCAAGGTGCCAATCAACCTACCGTGCATGTTTTTGGACCGGGGGAAACCTGAGAACACGGGGAGAACATGCAAACTCCACACACACATGGCCGAGACGGGAATCGAACCCGGACCCTGGCGGCATGAGGCGAATGTGCTAACCACTAAGCCACCGTGCCCCTCGGGCGTGAAATAGTCCTTATAAATCTTTTACCCTATGCAGGGTCGCTTTATTTGAATGAATAAGCGAATAAATGAATCAATACTTAAGTGGTCTTCCTTTAAGCGTCTTTTCCTTTTTCCTCGTCTACGTCGTTTTATTGTTGTTATTATAATTATGATCACCTGACAACTTTCCAGTCGTTTGTGAACTTTAGGACCAACGCCGCGCCGTCGCGGGTCTGTCATGGGATCAATGGCCGAGAGCAGCAGGTTGGTTTCCGGAAGTAACACTCGGATGCCTTCAATAAAACAAAGCCTCGAGTCAGCAGATTGCTCGAGGTCAAATGTGCCTAGCATGTGCCGTCTGCCAAAAGCTTTATCTGATTGTGGCGAGTGTTATTTCCCAGAGGTGAACAAATAATTACCTCGGAACAAGCAGATTATGGTGTTCAGGCTGTTGGTTATTTATTTATTTATTTATTTATTTAGTCATAATCAATAAAGCAGATTAGGTAGCCTGCTAGAGCGGTGTTTTATCTTTTTTTTCCTCATATTTAAATGCGAGAAAAATCATTACAAATATATTTTTTTGGTTGATTATCTACAGCATGATATGTGTGTGCCATTTCTTTTTTTTTCATTTTTTTCTTTCTTTTTTTTAAATAAATAACCCTTTTGCTACATTACGCACATCGACCAAGGTGCGTCGTTCTGTAAGAATAAATGTATGGTTCAGTCCAGTCTTCTTGTGAGGCTACACGAATGAAAACCGTTAGATAGACTTTGAGCGATTTCCCGTTTAGGGTCAGGAAATCTTAGTTTGTAGGCAATTTCAATATTTTTCCATTCTTTCTTTCTCTAGGCAGGAAGATTCATTCATTTTCATTGAAAAGAATGCCTTACCACATTATTCTGTTTATAATATAAGATAGAATAAGCAGCGTTTAGAATTGTTACTTAAAATAATATGGATGGGAATGTGTGGATGGGATGGGGGCGTGTCTATCCAATAGTAGCATTCGGGATAAACCCATGAACGCCAGGCGACTTTTGCAACGTTATGCAAACATGTTGCCCTTGTGATCCTGGAGTTCCTTGTTTTGAGTTTTGACCCTTTAAACCCTTTCATTCTACCTTCAGAGTTCAGATGCGAAAACGATCAAACGGAAGAAGAAGAAACAAGTAAATCACATACATCATTTTCATTCTCAAGTTTTATCGACCAAAGTAGTCACGTACTCGCAGATGTTTTGGAATGACTTTGTGTTGTTTCCTTTTAATCTGGGAGTCGTCTACAGGCGGCTACTTTGCGCTTTTTCCGGCATAATGAATTTCTGGCCTCGGACTTATTCTGGCATGGAAACGTTTAGAAAATCTGAAAAAGAACAGATGCGTTTTATTAAAAAAAAAAAAAAAGGCACATTGAGAGACAATCTGAAGAGCCGGAGCGAAAAGGGTCATCTCGGAAAAATGTCGGAGTTGGAAAAACAGATGGGAAGAAAGAGTGAAAAGATAGAGCAGTGGCGGTTGAGATTGTTATCAGGTAATGATATGCTTTTTGCATCGTGCCCTTGCTCATTCACTTCCACTGCTAGGTGACGGAAACAGACGCGTCTCCTCATCCTCATCTTCTTTCTGGTTTTGTCTGTTAGAGGTGGTAATAACTTGAGGGGTTCTGGGAAGAAGCAGGTCCTGTTTTGTTGCTACGGGTTTCAGCCGTCTTTTATAATAAAGCTGACAGAATTGCATCATACGACACTTTTTAACCGTCCATTAAACGGTCGTGTCGCTGTGTTTTTACAAAGAAGTGCAAATAAAAAGAAAAAAAAAAAAACAGGCTAAAATACGTATATGAACCAAGGTGTCTTGTATCGATCTGTACAAGGACACTGAACTCTAAATTAACACTAATTGTGGCCATGACCATGACGAGAAACATCAACTTCCACATTTTGTCCATAGTTGCTGTAATAAAACAAAATAAATAAATAAATAAATAAACTCCTTTCTTCTGAGATGATGACGCTTGTTGAGATTTGTGGTCATTCAGCCATGTAGGTGGGGGGGACTAGCAGTGGGGGGTTATCACAGAGGGCTACTGATTAGAAAGTGTTGGGTTCGAGCCCCAGTATCGCCAAGCTGCCGCTCTTGGGTCCTTGAGCAAGTCTCTTAACCCGGGGGGGGGCTGTATCATGACTGACCCATTCGCTCTGACCCCAGCCTCCAAACGAGGGAGGATCGGAGGCGGCCGTGATTCTGACTTGAGTTCAAATTGTAAATACGTTATTCTCTGTGGATAAGGGCATCGACCAAATGGCCTACTGCAAATCTTCAAGTTCCATAACAGTTCTTCTATAGCAGGCTTGTCAAGCTCTTATTCCCACAAAAAGTCATGGCAAAGGTTCGAGTCTCCTACTTCAAGTGAGAGGAAAATGTTGGGTTCCATCCTATACAATTGTTTGCCTCTAACTATGTAGTAACAGTTTGGGGAAGACGGACATGTAGTTCTCCCACCTTTTATAAACATGCCTTGTTCCGTGCAGCTGGGATTCTTGCAAACCGTTAAGAGTTCCTGGGTTCTAGATAAACCGTGACCCTGACCAGGATAACACAGTTTTTCTACCCATGATTCATCCCAGGAATTTGTTCTACTCTGTTTAAGTCGAGTCCCTCTGTTAATGCCTTGGCCTATAGTGACACTCCTTTTTATTACAGTCTCACTTGCCATAGGGGATGGGTTTCCCTTTCACTTAGGCTCATTGGTCGGTTTCTTTGTAATGACCTGGGATTTGGTTACATTTTAATAGTCAAAATTTGTCCCTGGTATGTTCCATTTGTAATTGTGACTCCCGGCATTGTTGCGAACCGTAAAAAACAACTAAAAAAAAATAATTTGGGGGGGGATCATGTAAATGCCTTCAAGGCAATGGTACTGCCTAATGGTAGTGGCTTCGTTCAAGCAGGATAGACGCAAAAAAAAAGACATGAGTTCAAGCCGTCCGTTTGACCTCCAGATCGCAATCCTGTCGAGCGTCTCAGCCACGGGAAGGGTTCAATTTGCAGAATTTAGATCAGGTGCGGTATCTCTGAGATACCTCCTGGAAGTGTTAGCTTAGTGATTAAGGTATTGGACGTTGGACCCGGATCGGAAGGTCATGCGTTCAAATTCCAGCCGTACTGTGCTGCCACTCTTGAGCCCGCTGTTCTTGACCCCGTAACTGCTCAGTCGTATGAAAGAGATAAATGTAAGGCGCCGTAGATAAGGATGTCAGCCAGACGGTGTAAATGTCGGGGAATCGGTGCCTTGGCGGTTCAGATTAACTCTGGAGGGATTCGTGGAATATTCTTATAGTCAGTAGTGAATGACCTAGAATCAGATGTAGCCCAGTCCTTATGATTATATATAGTAAATTATACTAAATAAAGTACCATTGCCAACATAAGGCAACATTACAAATTTGTGGAGACATAGATGCCTACGGAGACGTAGACGCGTTATACAAGCATTAATGGCCCTATACTTTGGAGCGTCCGCGTATGCGCTTGTTCTAGGTTGGCGCTAGTGCGCGGAATTGTGCCGGATTCCGAATTTCCGATAAATAAATGGAGGCGTTTCTCTGTCGCTTGGAGTCTAATATTCCCATCCATTTTTTTTGTCTTTAATTAGCTGAATAAATATCTCCGCGCCATCTTTAAAGAACGATCATGTGACCGTTCGTGTATGTCATGTGACCTGGAAATGCGGGGGGAAAATGCGATTATATTTGCGCATTTTGAATCAATCGACATTTATTCATATAGCACCCGACAACAACTTCAAGTTGAACCAAAGTGCTTAATAGCAATAAAAGGGTATTATAATATATATATCTATACAATTTCATTAAAAAGTAACAATAAAAGGACAAAACCACCTGTTTATACCTTGACCGAGGGACCTCAAGCATGTTCTGAATGATTTTGAAGGGCAATGGAAACGCGCCTATTGTCTCATTCCTTGAAAATATGTTATGTATGTGCACGCTGTAGGCGTTATTGTTACTCAGTCTTACATTTATCTCATTTATTCAATTGATCAGCTATATAAGTGGACTATGAGTGGAAAGAGTCGCTGGTATTTGAACTCTTATCCCAAATCCAATTAACCACTAAGCTACCACCTCCACCTTATATTATTATTATTATTATTATTAATTATTATTAATAATTAATATTATTAATTAATAATAATAATAATAATATAATAATAATAATAATAATAATAATAATAATAATAATAATATGATGATGGCAGGCACAATAAAATACTTTGCAATGTGGAGAAATAATTATCTTTACATGTTAAACCATCACGTATCAGGTCGCCGTAATGTTCTCACAGGTAGGATCGTGTTGTCTGGGGCAACAGCAGGCGATACGGTCTTACCCCTGGCCCACAACAACAACATGAGCTGTCAGAAAGGGTTATTACAGCTGAGTGAATCAGACAGAGGGAGGTAGGAGGAGAGCAAGTGGCACACAGAGAGAGAGAGAGAGCGAAAGAGGAAGGGAGGGGAGGAGGGAGAGCTAGGGTTGAGAGCCGAGTGAGTGTGTGGGAGTGCTGCACCAGAGAGCGAGAGAACGAGAGGGACGTTGGCGGGATTCGAAAGAGAAAAGGGCGAAGAGAAAGACTGGAACAAGTGTGCACACGGACCTAGTCAGAAGCACGAGGATTGTGGGTGTGCGAGAGAGTGAGTGTGTGTGTGTGTGTGAGTGTGTGTGTGTACAGCGCAGTGCACGTGTGTGTGTGTTGAGATACAGTGATGTTGGAGCACTCGTCTGAACGAGGCTTTGTGCCTAGTGTGTGTGTGGATGGTATGCGCTACTCCTCTACCACTAACAACCCTGTCACCATGAGGACCAGCGAAGAGCTACTGCTGAGGTAACACACACACAGACACATAACGGTGTTTTATTCTCAATGTGTGTGTGTGTGTGTGTGTGTGTGTGTGTGTGTGGTGTGTGTGTGTGTTTGTGTGTTTATGTAGTTTAAGTGTTGTCTGTCTCACACTCCCTTGCTTCACCATATTTCTTGTATCTTTCAATCGGACCATTTACGTTTTCTAGTCGATAGAATCTGCATTTGTGTGTGTGTGTGTGTGTGTGTGTGTGTGTGTGTGTGTGTGTGTGTGTGGTGTGGTGTGTGTGTGTGTGTGTGTGTGGGGTGTGTGTGTGTGTGTGTGTGTAGGAAAAGAAAACACCTGCAACACACTTACAGCCAAAACTGGTTTTGTGTGTGTGTGTGTGTGTGTGTGTGTGTGTGTGTGTGTGTGTGTGTGTGTGTGTGTGTGTGTGTGTGTATATATAATATATATATATATATATATATATATATATATATATATATATATAAGTAAATATCTTTATTTATCCCCATTTACGTACTGATATGGATCATGTATGCATGTTGGGTCCGACCCACATTTCCTTGACGTTAATATTTGCATGAAGGACGGTTTGAAAAAGAGAAGCAGGAGGGAGGGGGCAAAGCTTCACCATGCTGCCAGAACCATGTTCCGCTTTTGTTTGCATGTCTCTCAGACAGTGGGATTTAGGGGAGAAGCAGGAGGAGAGGGAGGGCGGGAGGGAGGGAGGGAGGGAGTGGAATTGGGGAGAGAGAGAGAGAGAGATGGCGGGAGGGACGAATAAGCTGCTGAGAGCATTGTCGACAATGGGGCAGTCCAACAATGCGTCTGTCAACCACTTCACAGCTTGTTTTTCCCTTTTTAACCCTTTCTCTCTCCGTCGATCTCTTTTCCTCTTCTGTCAGTTATTATGTATTACAATGTATTATAAGGGCGGCAAAAATTGAGTCGAGTTGAACGGGACAGGGTAGAATGAAGTGGAGTGCAATGGCGTGTGGAGGTATTTGGAATGAGGATCTTGTATGGAAAAACAAAGTGCATTTAATAATGTAAGAGAATGGTGGGGGTTTAAATATATTTAAATGCAGGTACTCCACGTTTGTTGACTGGGTTGTGTGTACATAAGCGGCTATAGAGTATAAAACTGTTCATTAAAGTGTAATTAGACAAGCTATTGAGTTGTAGTGTAATGCGGTATACCAGTGCTGGAATGTTTATTGTTTATTGGAGTGCAGTGTCGTATAGGTGCGTTAGTATGTAGTTTGTTAGAGTGTATTGGGTATATGAGTGATAGATTAGACTTTATTGGGGTATCGGTGTGTTAATATGTAGTTATTGGAGTGTAATTTGGAAAGCTGGGTGTTGGAATGGGGTTTATTGGAGTCTAATTTGGTGTAGGGGTGTTAGAATGGAGTTTAGTGGATTGTAATGGGGAACATGAGTGTTAGAATATAGGTTATTGGATTGTAATAGGGTATAGTTAACTTGAGAATATAGTTAACTTGGGTGTTTTGCGGTTTATGAACGTTACAATGCAGTTTATTTGGGTGCAATGGCGTATATGGGTGTTTGAATGTAGTTTATTTGAGTGTATTGCAGTATTTGAATGTTACAGTGTAGTTTATTGGAGTGTATTTGGGTTTTAGGGGTGTTGAAATGTAGTTTATTTGAGTGTGATGGAGTATAGGAGTGTTAACATGTGGTTTAGTGGTTTTCAAAATGTAATTTATTGGAGTGTAATGGGGTTTATGTGTGTTAAAATATAGTTTATCGGAGTGTAGTGTGGTCTAGGAGTGTTAACATATAGTTTATTGGAGTGTAATTGGGTTTAGTGGTTTTAAAAATGTAATTTATTGGAGTGTAATGTGGTATAGGAGTGTTAACATATAGTTTATTGGAGTATAATTGGGTTTAGGGGTGTTAAAATATAGTTTATTGGAGTGTAATGGGGTATAGGAGTTTTAAAATGTAGTGTATTGGAGTGTAATGAGGTATAGGGGTGTTAAAATGTAGTTTATTGGAGTGTAATGGGGTTTAGGGGTTTTAAAATGTAGTGTATTGGAGTGTAATGGGGTATATGGGTTTTAAAATGTAGTTTATTGGAGTGTAATTGGGTTTAGGGGTTTTAAAATGTATTTTAATTCTCATGTAATGGGGTATAGGAGTTTCAAAATGTACTTTATTTGCATGTAATGGGGTATAGGGGTGTTAAAATGTAGTGTATCGGAGTGGAATGGGGTTTAGGGGTGTTAAAATGTAGTGTATCGGAGTGGAATGGGGTTTAGGGGTGTTAAAATGTAGTGTATTGGAGTGTAATGGGGTTTAGGGGTTTTAAAATGTAGTGTATTGGAGTGTAATGGGGTATATGGGTTTTAACATATAGTTTATTGGAGTTTATTGGAGTGTAATTGGGTTTAGGGGTTTTAAAAATGTAGTGTTATTGGAGTGTAATGTGGTATAGGAGTGTTAACATATAGTTTATTGGAGTGTAATTGGGTTTAGGGGTTTTAAAATGTAGTTTATTGGAGTGTAATGGGGTATAGGGGTGTTAAAATGTAGTGTATTGGAGTGTAATGGGGTATAGGGGTTTTAAAATGTAGTGTATTGGAGTGTAATGGGGTATAGGGGTGTTAAAATGTAGTTTATTGGAGTGTAATTGGGTTTAGGGGTTTTAAAATGTAGTGTATTGGAGTGTAATGGGGTATATGGGTTTTAAAATATAGTTTATTGGAGTGTAATTGGGTTTAGGGGTTTTAAAATGTATTTTAATTCTCATGTAATGGAGTATATGCGTTTCAAAATGTACCTTATTTGCATGTAATGGGGTATAGGAGTTTCAAAATGTACCTTATTTGCATGTAATGGGGTATAGGGGTGTTAAAATGTAGTTTATTGGCATGTGATGGGGTAATGGGGTATAGGAGTTTCAAAATGTACTTTATTTGCATGTAATGGGGTATAAACTGGGGTGTTAAAATGTAGTGTATTGGAGTGTAATGGGGTTTAGGGGTGTTAAAACTGTAGTGTATCGGAGTGTAATGGGGTTTAGGGGTGTTAAAATGTAGTGTATCGGAGTGTAATGGGGTTTAGGGGTGTTAAAATGTAGTGTATCGCAGTGTAATGGGGTTTAGGGGTGTTAAAATGTAGTTTATTGGAGTGTAATGGGGTATTGAGGTATTGGATTGGTGCACTGGACTGGAACAGGACAGTTGTGTTGGCTTGAAGGAGGGCATGTTGGTTTAAAGACTGGATTTATAGCTTCCAGCTCATTGAGTGCGTTCTTTCTAAATGGCTTTTAAATATGTCCCACAGGACCATGAATCTCCCCAATGACTACAGCCAACACCTCCTGACATTTCACACACACACACACACACACACACACACGCACACACAGACATGCCCCTACGTACACACACACACACAGTGGATTTATAAATCAACCCCCTCTAGTAAAGATATGTATGTCAAACAGTACTGGCCCGTGCCTACCACAGCGTGTAGGTGTGTTTGAGGGTATGTGTAGAAGACTCTTTGCTGTCCATATGTTAGTGATCATCATGGCTTGGTGTGTGTGTGTGTGAAACTCATATACACTTAAAACTAAAACTGCACAGTGTCTCTTGGCCTCAAGCCACACCAAATACACCAATACCAATACACCAATGGATTTCTGCTCGTCCCCTTATCACTATTATGAATTGATTGGCTGTAGATGCCTACAAGCGCCGTGGCTCTAATGAAAATTGATTTTAAGATGTTGTAACTAACCGTGCGGGCCGAACATGTGGTATATTGGGCTGCTCGTTATAATCCTGTCTGTCTTGTACATAAAAAGCACTTCACAGCGCACGGGTCAGGAGTAAAGACAGATGTTATTTCTAATCCTTTTCAGTAATTTGTACCTCCCGGGCATGAAGAGGGGGTGGGGGGGAAACCCGCTACATTTCCATCCTTATGAGGTCTTGTAAAACCTCGGTTATAGATGTTGAGATTTGTAGTCTGTATTTAGTGGCTTGTAAACCCTGCCATTGTGGTGAAGCAAAGCACTGGCGGTTATGTTTCAATAAGTGCGTATTATCTTAGCATGCTGTCATGCGTATATATGTGGGACGATGAGAGGAAACCAAACATGGAAAGAGGATAAGGATATATGGCGAGTATTGCGGTTCGGAGCACATTTTGGTGTGTGTGTGTGTTTCTAGCGGAATGACTGCAGTAAAACTGAAGGCTCAGTGAAGCTTTGCAAGTTTGGAAAATGAAAATAAATGAGAATCTGTGACCGCTGCTCCCTAGGTTTTTCACTAATGAGGAGAACCCAAGAGAGAAAAGAGAGGGAGAGAGAGTTGGGTTAGCTGATGAGATACAGAGACGGGAGGCAGGAAGAAAGGAAAACGGGGAGAGAACAAGAAACGGAAAAAGAAAGCATCTCGTCTTGCTAACGAATTTCAAACATCTAGGGACATAGCCTCTGTCGCTTTCTCGCCCGAGGCTGATCCACTTAAACCAGTTACGGCCGACTGCACTGGGCCAAAAGTAGCGCCAGTTCAAGTCTCACTGGGTTGTTTTTTTTTTTTTTTGGTTAAAGGGATTCCTGTTAGCTGATCAGAGTCTGGATCACATCCCCCACCCCCATTCATGGTTAACTCTTTCATACCTGAAATCCCTACATTTGTTATATACCTTTCAGTTCCACATTGTTTTAATGCTGTATTGTTATGCAAAACAAAATGGTTCGGGGGTTCATCCATTTTATTTAAATAAATAAAATGGATGATAAAATTGCAAACAGTGATCGAAAAAATCATATAAAAAATGGTGCTTTAGTGTTGCTTTTTTTTTTCTTTTACATCGAATTTCAAAACAATTCCAACTATATAATTCATTTATCCATAGTGTATTTTTAAGCCTTTTCAGCAGCACATTTCTTTCATATTTTATTTATTTTACCCGTATATATATGAATAAAAGAGACAAGAAGCTGAACCAACAACCCGGTATATTTACCCAGCAATTTGATGACAAGAAAATTGTCTTTTATTAGGACGAGAAGCTGTAATTGCTCTTAAAAATGACCGTCTAATAGGGCGTGATATGTAATGGAGGATTTATATACATGATCCAGTAATGTTTCGGGTGATTTTGGCTGAGTAATGGGCTTTACTGAGCAACTACTGGTGGATAGTGTGACACTCCCGGCTGTGTAGTGTTGCTGTATGTACAGCTGAGATGATGCGTGACTACTGTATATGACTACTGTTACCACAAATAAGGAGGCGCACAATTTTATAGGATGGCTCGGGGAAACGGTAGCGTAGAAATGTTCCTTTCAGTCGGATTAGGGGATTCAAAACCTGTTCCGACGTGAAAATACCGGTGTGCACAAAGCCAGCTCCATGGAGATACTGTATGCTTTCAATGGTTTGGAGTGGAGATTTCCTGCTATAGGGATTTGACCTCAATCCAACCGAACACCATTTTGGGATGAATCGGCGTAACTCTCCCCACCAACATCTTCCCGGACGATTAGAGGTTATTAGAGCTAATGTGACGTATACAAACACTATAGCATTATAGTTGTACACACAAATCATTTCTATACTTGAGGATAGAAATGGACAAAAAGCAAACTCCTTCTAATGCCGATATTTCTTGAAAAAGAGCGCGTTGTTTGCTCTAAACCGGCGTGATTTCATGGGAAGGCAGATCATCTGATGCAACTCGACTAAGAAAACGAAAACAAAAAGGACTTGGGATGAGGGAGGGGGGGAAAAAATCCATCATATCTTTAAATATTTGTCTGCATTTCTCTAAAATCGTGTTTGTACGGCTTCCTCGCACCTGTTTGTGTGTCTGTGTGTGTTGTGTCGCATATGTCACATGCGTGTTCTCTAAGCTGGTGACAGCCCATACAAAATGGATGTCTATTACACAGACTAGTGATCCTGAGACTGTGCAATCATTCAGAATCAAAATTCTTTATTGGATCATGACGTGTGCGCGCGCGCGCGCGTGTGTGTGTGTTTGCGAGTACGGGTGCATGGATCAGATATTAATCTCATCACGCCGCATGCCGATGCGTCGCGCTCGCAGGTCTCTGATTATAATCGCATTATTCCAGTTCCCTATTAATCTCACACACGTGTTTGTGTGCGTTTTGGAAATTTGTACCTCTTATAGGACGCGTGTACATGATTTCTAGATGTGTGTGTGTGTGTGTGTGTGTTGTGTGTGTGTGTGTGTGTGTGTGTGTGTGTGTGTGTGTGTGTGTGCGCACACGCATCTATAGGTGAGAAAGATGACTTGTTCTAGGCCGTGCTTTCCGGACCCATTGTGTTTATTCAGAAGGCCAAATGAGTCTGTGGGCTGCTTTGCATAATCCATGAGTTCATTAAATATGCATGAGTGTACACGCACACACACACACACACACACACACACACACACACACACACACACAAATATATATATAGGAATTTCAAAATGAATGTTACCAGCGAGATTTGTCTGATCACACACACACACACACACACACACACACACACACACACACACACACACACACACACACACACACACACACACAGAGGTCCGTGCACATACACATTGTAGATGTATCCTGTAAACAAAGTACATGCACCTGATCACAGCCTTCCAGTGTAGATTTAATCTAATCTTGTATAAGCCCCCCCCCCCACACCACACACACACACACACACACACACACATCGGGAGCATCCACATACAGTCCTGCTCCTAGTCCTGTGCATTAATTGGGCACAAATCTTGAATAAAAATGGATCGATATAGCAAATCAGCATCGTCCTGGCTCCTCCCCCTTTTCTTTTTTCAGTTGTGTTTTTTTTTTTGCTTGGCCCCACCCTTGAAAAGATCAAGATCGGGCATGCAAAGAGGATAGCAATCATAGATATGAATGTGATTGTGTTAACACTGTATGATGAACACACACACACACACACACACACACACACACACACACACACACACACACACTTCGATCTCCTCTACATTGCTGCTTCCCAGTCTCTTCTCTGAACTTCTGGGCGTGCTATTTTTGTCCCTGTGCTTTACAGCCTGAAGGCCCTGCTGGAGCTCTCACTCTCTCTCTCGCTCTCTCTCTCATTTCCTCACCCGCCGTCTTGTTCCTTCGCTTTCTCTCTGCCTTGCCCTTACAGGCTCCTCCTACGTGGTCAATCAATACATGTTACAGGCCAGCTGGGACCAGGCCCAGGGGAGATGGTGAGAGTGCGAGAGTGAGAGTGCGAGGGTTGGGGGGAGGGTGTGGTTGGTGGTTGGTGGTGAATGAGGGATAGAAAGATGGATAGGGAGGTAGGGTGGGGCTTTTGCCTGTAGCCGCTCCACAAAGAGCCAGAGAGGGGAAAAACGAGAGGGGAGGGCAGCGCTAACAATGCCAAGAGAGTGACCTTTGAACCGTGCGAGGGGAGAGACAAAAGAAGAAGAGAGAAAGGAATGAGGGACAGAATGGGAGCGTGACCCGCGAGGGGGCTGAATTCCATTGTCTTGTGTGTATAAAGGGATTACAGCAGCGACAAACAGCTTTCTGCTCCAGCCTTCATAGACCCTGAAAGAAGAGGTGGAGAAAGTGATGAAGGGAGATGGAGGGAAGGGGCCGCCTTGTCATGAAAGTGTAGATCGGACGTCACAAGAGGATTAACGGAAATGAGATACGGAAATAAGAAAAATGTTTAATCTAATATACAGGTCCCCCCCCCCACTGTATAATGTACAATGCTCGCGGTGGTCTTTAACATTAGTCTTGGACCTTCGGGTATCGACAGCTTGTAGAAATGGCTACGAAAACCAGCCATAAATCTACATTAATGCCACTTTAACAACACAAGAATCGAGTGGTTGCTGGAATCAGGATTTATGCTGACTATATAAATATGTCGTTAAAAAAAAATCTCAAAACAGGATTGACTGTAAGAGAGGAAGCAGATGGCCAAAAAAAAAAGACATTATCTATTGGACATACACATTCATTTAACGCAAACAAGATTTGTGTGTGTTATTATTTATTTATTTATTTATTTATTTATTTATTTATTTTGCCGACACTGTAACAAAATAGCGCGGAGTTTATTTTTCCCTCCCCCCTGGACGTGCCCCGCAGGTGCGACCCTGTTAATTGAAACCTTGCACTACGATGTAATGAAAACTCGCTCCGTTTGAAATTGTCCGCACACAATATAGCGTCCGACCAGAAACCGCTGTGCTTATCATAGCGTCTCGGCCAATATATACGAAAAGGTCCTGGCTGCCTTCCCGACGCAGGCTGATTTATGATAATACACACCCTCACTGGCGGAGACGTATTCTGTGAGGGTGCAGCGCTCGGGTTAAATAATAAATGGCAGCTAAGGAAAGTGCCCGGTATCCTTCCATCCTGCTGGTTTCCTCCCTGGCTTCTTCCTTCATCCTTCTTCCTCGAGAGACACGTTTCATTCCTGAAAAAAACTCATCAAATTGCTTTTTTTTTTTGTTTTGTTTTTTTCCCCCTTTTTTGCCTTTTTTTTTTTGCTCCATTATCCTGCTGTGAAAATACAGCACTTGCGTGAAATATTACCAATCCGTGCAAGAGTTAAATTAAGCATTTGTGAAGCGTCCTGGCAATCGCATGCTAGATTAAGCTCGCAATTCAGGAGTTTCAAAGAACAAATACTTATACACACACACACACATTAATAAAATTACCCACGTAACCCATGTTTCTTCAGCGCCGAGCTCGTTAAAAAAGGCAGGCCTGGATATCGATGCGTAATGCTGCTAATAGAGGCGGATTGGACTGGCGAGAAAAATGGCTCGCTACGCGATTTAGACTGTTGGGCGGCAAAAACAGTCTAAAACTCGGCAACTTGGAAAACCTATACGGATAGGTTTATATGTATATATATATATATATATATATATATATATATATATATATATATATATATATATATATATATATATATATATGTGTGTTGTGTGTGTGTGTGTGTGTGTATATATAATATCTATTATATATATATATATAAAAGAGAAACATTCATACACTAGGGATAATTTGATTGGTGCCAATCAACCTACCGTGCATGTTTTTGGGCCAGGAGGAAACCGGAGAACCCAGAGAAAAAAACCCTGAGGCACGGGGAGAACATGCACAAACTCCACACACCCATGGCCGAGACGGGAATCGAACCCAGACCCTGGCGGTGTGAGGCGAACGTGCTAACCACTAAGTTACCGTATGTATGTATAGATAGATAGATAGATAGATAGATATCTATCCGCTCTCTCTTGCATGGCTTTGTGTACGAGACTAGTTATGTGACACTATGTGTTGGTGTACCTTAGAGACACCGTTTGGTCACGTGACTATGCAAACACGGCTAAGCCTGTGGAAAACAAGTCATTTAGCCTAAGGACAAACATCAGTGGGTTATTGATCCCCGGGCCTTTTGGGAAGGCTCCGGACATACTTACCTGCTCCCAAACGTATCTTGTTCAATAAGTTATTGACGACGAAAACCCCCCAAAATCCAGCGATGCATCGCAATGAGAGCGTTTAAATAATGCGATGCTTTATATGGCGACGTGACGAACCGAGATACCGCGCTCTTTTTTGTTTCCCCGTAAAAACAAACAAAACAAGCGTCGAACGCGTGTAGAGGCCACACCTCGACAGCGATTTGAGGGATTCCCAAGCCGCAATAACGAAGTTTCTCCGCAAGCCACCGCTTTAACCATTCGTTAGAATGACTGCTGGAATAGCGCCGCTTGTTCCGAAGGGCATGTTATGAGTTTTTTTTTTTTTTCCTCATTTGTACAGAGTGTGCATTTGTGAAACGGCCCCAAAGCCTCTGAAGTACAATTATTGTAAGCGCCGTCAGGCATGAGTGTATAGGAAATCCTTTGGTCTAACGATGGCAGAACGGCACAGCTTACTTTGCGGATCCCTTATATTTACGGAAAGCTAAGCAGGCCTTATGCGTCTACAAATATACATTTAAAACATTTGCATTTTTTTTCCCAGCGTAGTATAGACGGTGCAGTACAGTGCAGACAAGGATTACGTGTTGGTTCAAGGCTCACTCTCTCTCTCTCTCTCTCTCTCTCTTTGCATAGACAGGAGCAAAAATAAGACAGATTAAAAGGACACTCTGTGAAAATTCAAGAGCCGGTATAATCAATAACTAGCCATCGATTTCCATATTTGCAGAATGCATTCTGGGCATTGATTGGGCAACACAAATACAAAGCTGTGCTC
>JACRUU010000008.1:13142388-13162388 GCA_030449085.1 Kryptopterus vitreolus | reverse complement strand
CTATTCACCACACACACACACACACACACACACACACACACACACACACACACACACACACACAACAGACAGACAGGACACCAGGAAGAAGGTTATGGGCCAGCATCCATCTGGCATGCGTTTCCTGCGAGCAAGTGAATGTTCGCTAATCTCTCTCTTCACTGTGTGATAAGCTGTTCACCTCTCCGCTAGGGAAAACAACACACACACACACACACACACACACACGTGTGCGCACAGCGATACACAGAACGAATATAAAGCATCTGGCTCTCGAGAAGCACTTGTATTGTCACGCTGTACACTTTAACAACCACTTCTAACTTGTTTCTATTGTTTTTATCCGTGATTCTCTGTAGACGTGTCAGCGCACATGTGCGTTTGTTTGAAGCCTTGTGACTCCAGTCGCTTTATTCAAGAACAGAAGACTCTCTCCAGCAGAACACAATGTTAGTCTCAGGCTCCATTTAACCTGCCGCGCGGGTCGGTGACGAGTGCACGGTTTATTATCGCGCGTTTATGGTTGATAAAAGCGTGTGTGAGAGACCGATTCTACAATTCTCTCGATTCAGCGTAAACGCGAACACAAGGCGAAGGTGAATTGCATTGCGATATATAACTAGACGACCACTTTGTTGGGAAAGTAATATCAAGGTTGGATTATCATTAGTACGAGAGTAATTCTACATCTGGCCGGCGAACCAAATTGAACATTTCCTATCGGTTATGGAAAGCAGTCCACTCGCAGCGGCCCGGTGTAAGACCTGGAGTTGAGGATTAATCAGATTGCGCATTTGTATTTTGTCCCCCCCCCCCCCTTTTCTTTCTTTTTTTTTCTTTTTTTTTGAGAGAGAGAAAACAAACATCTCTTTTGGCAGATGGTTTTATCCAAACTGGAATCCAATCCAAACATTTGAAAGCTCAGAGTTAATTGACAATGCCATATTGAGCCTCAGGTGGATTCCATCAGCTGGTGAAATGCTGGTGCCAGGACATTCTGTAATGCCAGGAAATGTGATTACTTAAAAAAAAAAAAGAAGAAGACGATGATTACAGCTACAGTTTGAAAAGGAGATATTTTTTTTTTTTGCGAATCATCAAAGTTGATGTATTTCTACCTCAGAAATGAAAAGTTAACGAGTAGACCGGTGTGAGGAAATACTTCTAGAGTGAAGCATTTTCACAATGGGCATTCTCTCCTTAAAAATGCATTATTATTGGATAAAAATAGAATATAAGAGAATTGTGTGTGTTCATTCCAGATGATGGTGTAGATCAGGGGTGGCCAACTAGTAGGAGGCTTTTTTTTTCTGTGTTACTGCAAAGAGCCACATCATACACATGAACATCATCCCATTCCCATTGACGCATGTTATGTGAAAGCTCCTAAAGAGCCGCATGAAACTAGTTAAAGAGCCGCATGAGGCATGATACCACATACAATCCTTCCATCGAGGGGCACGGTGGCTTAGTGGTTAGCACGTTCGCCTCACACCTCCAGGGTCCGGGTTCGATTCCCGTCTCGGCCATGTGTGTGTGGAGTTTGCATGTTCTCCCCGTGCCTCAGGGGGTTTTTCTCCGGGTTCTCTGGTTTCATCCTGGTCCAAAAACATGCACGGTAGGTTGATTGGCACCTTGGAAAACTGTCCCTAGTGTATGAATGTGTGTGTGTGTCCTGTGATGGGTTGGCATTCTATCCAGGGTGTATCCTGCCTCAATGCCCATAGACACCTGAGATAGGCACAGGCTCCCCGTGACCCGAGGGAAGATCGGATAAAGCGGTAGAAGATGAATGAATGTGTGAATGATCCTTCCATCTGCATCAATTTTTCGCTTCCTGGACCTTTTGGGAAAATTTCCCCTTGTTGGAAAAATCGCCATCGGCAAGCGCCGACGCGGGATACAGTGCAAACTAGTGATGGGATGCCGTCACTTCGGGTGAAACAGTCGCATGCATTGTGGGAGATGTAGTTTATTGTCAGTGCAAAATGACGTGGCGGGCCACATTCGGCCCCTGGGCCTAGAGTTTGACACGCGTGCTCTAAACGGAGGTCCCAGTGCTTTTATGAGGCAGGGAAACAACAAAAACTAGTCCCCCCCCCCCCCCCCCCCCCCCCCCCCCCCCCCCCCCCCCCCCACCCCCCCCCCCCCCCCCCCCCCCCACCCACCCCCCCCCCCCCCACCCCCCCCCCTCCCCCCCCCCGTTTCATAAACAATACACCAGACGGGTCCAGATATCACCTTAACCCACTCGCCGAACACTTCAGCGCTATCTTCATCATCGGCCGTCTATCTTACGCGAGTTAACGTGACGGGATTTGTTAGTCATGTCAGGCAGCAGGCGACGATAGAATCTCCCGCGATAGAAGTGTCAGGCGGCGACGCCGGCTTCGACTCCCGGGTGCACGGATCGCTTTTGGGATACCGCAACTTATGTCATCAGATATAAGTAGATTCCGGATAAACTGCAGTCGAATATATCGGAGAGAGCAGGAAGTTTTTTTTTTTCTTCGAGGTTTTTTTTGAGGATGAGGGATGAACTTTGCACTTCACAGCATGAGTCGCCAGTTGCATCTGCGTGATCGTGAGAGAGGGATAGAATTAGAGAGATAGAGAGAGAGAGAGAGAGAGAGTGCAAGTCTACACCCAACAACAGCTGGTTCATTCCAGAAGTAGCAGAATGATAGAGAAGGGGAAAGATGAGTAGGAGACTATATCAGTGTGGTTGGGGGTTGGGTTGAGGGGTGTTTGGATTGAAATGCCTAGCTGGAACATACCATGACCCATGAGACACACACACACACACACACACACACACACACACACACACATTGTAAACCCTTTGTTCTCCTCCATCCAAAGCTTTTTTTTTCCAAAGCGTTGCACATTTCTGGTGTACACACAGCATCACTGATGCGCTTTCTCCGGCTTTTGGGAATTTCACGTTTTATTTTTAATGTATGGATGCAACCATTTCATGTCTCTCTCCCCCTCTCACTCTCTCTTTCTCTGTCTGTCTATCTCACCTCCGTACTATTTCGTTCCCCCTGGTCACGTACGCACAGGCGCGCGCACTGCCGAAACGCTTTAAAGTGTGAGTGTTTGTCGGCGCGCATTTTACTTGCCGGCGAATTTTCCCTCTCGGCCTCAGGGAGGGAAGAAAAAGTCCTTGCTCATCAGAACAGCCTACCTGACCGAGGAATCTCTCTCCACCCCCCCCCCCCCCCAAACCCCTTTTTATTTATTTATTTATTTATTTATTTATTAAACACCTTACAGTTTATATGCGTCTCATGATTATATCAAAATATCAGTGCACAAATGTCCTGATTGGTTGCCATACAGATTTAAGGAGGTAGCCGAACACTAGAATGTAAAAAAAAAACAAAAAAAAAACAAAATTACAATAAGAGAGCAATGTGATATTTTGAGGGAAGTCATTGTCATAGTCTTTTGGGAAACAATCTATCCTCTTTGAATAACAAGCAGATTTATCATTTTACGCAAATTCCTCAATATTTTCGTCTTCCCCCCCCCGCCTCGGAATAAATTATTCATTCATTCATTCATCTTCTACCGCTATATCCGATCTTCTCGGGTCACGGGGAGTCTGTGCCTATCTCAGGCGTCTATGGGCATTAAGGCAGGATACACCCTGGACGGAATGCCAACCCATCACAGGGCACACACACACACATTCATGCACACATTCATACACTAGGGACAATTGTCCAAAGGTGCCAATCAACCTACCGTGCATGTTTTTGGACCGGGAGGAAACCGGAGAACCCGGAGAAAAAAAGAAAAAAACCCTGAGGCACGGGGAGAACATGCACAAACTCCACACACACATGGCCAAGACGGGAATCGAACCCGGACCCTGGCGGTGTGTGAGGCAAACGTGCTAACCACTAAACCACCGTGCCCCGTAAAACATATTTTATTTATTATTTTTTTAAATTTATTGATTCCGTGAGGGAAATAATTTTCTTCACATGTCCCAGCTTGTTTGGACGTTGGGATAAACAACTTTAGTTTCCTGCGTAACCCCGTGCAGTGTCCGTTTGCTAATGATCTTGTTCTTCGTAATTCTGCGCTAATTATTCCCTTATTGCTAAAAATCCTTACTTAATGTGCAATGTAACCAGATCCCAAACCAGCGAAACGAAAAAAAAAAAAATAAAAATAAAAAAAAAAAAATTTAACAGTGATTTTTCACTTCAATCCCATATTTCTTTGAGAATATTATCATAAATATATATATATATATATATATATATATTTTTTTTATTTATATAAAAAAACTTTATTCTCATACTTGTTTGACATTATTATTGACATTAACTTTATTCTCGGAAGTTTGTTGTTTTCTCAAAAAATTTGCATCAAAAATGTCATCTTCCTCTTATTCTTGGACTATTTCCATATTATTCTTAAAATAAAAATAAATGTATATATATATATATATATATATATATATATATATATATGTATATATATATATTTTTTTTTTTTTTTGACACTAAAAGTTAATGACACATTTGCATTTACATTTACAGTATATGGCAGACATCCCTATCCAAAGCGACTTACAACTGAGCTGCCGAGGGTTAAGGGCCTTGCTCAAGGGCCCACTAGTGGCAGCTTGCTGACCCACTTGGTCCATGGTCCAATGCTGTAACCATGAAGCTACCTCCTCCCAGATATAGTCTATAATGTATTTGATAAGAAGTCGTGCCCCGGCCACGCCCCTTTGGACGTTTCTGATTGGAGGATTCACAGGCTTTTAGCGTTGGAAACGAACCCCAGTTTGTGAGTGTCGTTTGAGAGAAAAAGAAAGAAAGAGGGGGGAAAAATAACGCTGCCAGTGCTTCATTATTTTTCATTTGGGCGGCTTTGTTATGTTTTATAGCATGTTAGCGAAATACGATTTTGTCCCTTCGGGTGTAATTTGCGTTCGAGTACAGTATGTCAGCTTATGTACTGATGACTCACGCTGATCGGCTCACTCGCTGGCCTTGGGTGTTTTTTCTCTTCTTCCCCCCCCCTCTCTCTCTCTCTCTCTCTCTGTCTCCATGTCTTGCTTTCTCTTTCTCTTTTGCTCTTGGTCTGTCTTCTTTCAGATTCAAATCTATTCACGTCTATTCAAATTTGTCTCGGTCCAACACACAACAGCACGGTCCGAACGACTGTGTGTAGCACAATGTAGCCAGTGCATAAGAGATATGATTGTAAATAAGCAACAACCATATCACCTCTCTCTCTCTCTCTCTCTCTCTCTATCTCTATCATGTCTTTCTTGTTTTTTCTCTTTCAGATTGCTATGTAGTATTTTTTCCTCTCCATTTGCAAAAAAAAAAAAAAAAAAAAAATCAAGGTTGGCCTTTAAAATCCTCAATAGACTTATATCTCCACCTTCTGTTTGTTGTCATTCTATGCTTTTCATACATCTGTATCTGTTCATTTTTCCTCCGTTTCTCTCCTCCTTCTTTCTCTCTCTCTCTCCTTTCTATTGTTTCTCTATCTCTCTATTTTCCGTTTCTCTCTCTAGTCTTTCTTCTCTCTCCTCTCTCTCCTGCTCTCTCTGTTCCTCTTCATCTCTCTCTCCTCTTCTCTCTCATCTCTCTCCTCCTTCTCTCTCTCTCTCTTCTATGCTCTCTCTCTCTCTCTCTATCTCTCTCTCTCTCTCTCTCTCTCTCTCTCTCTCTCTGCTCTCTCTCCTCTCTCTCTCTCCTCTCTCTCTCTCTCTCTCTCTCTCTCATTCTCTTAATCTCTCTCTCTCTCTCTCTTCTCACACTCTCTCTCTCTATGTCTCTTATTCTCTGCCTCTCTAGTTCTCGCTCTATATCTGTCTAACACACCGTTTATTCCTTCCTCCTCATTGCTGTTGCCTCTAGCTCTCATACGCTCTCAGCATCCTTCATCATTCCAATCGCTTCATCTTTCTTTCCCTCAGCTCTCTTAGCTCTCTCTCTTGCATCTCTCCCTCTCTAGACTCTCTCTCTCTCTCTCTCTCTCTCTCTCTCTCTCTCTCTCTCTCTCTCTCTCTCTCTCTCTCTCTCTCTATCTTCCGTCTCTTCTCTCTCTCCCTCTCTCTCTCTCTCTCTCTCTCTCTCTCTCTCTCTCTCTCTCTCTCTCTCTGTCTTTCGCACCCCCCCCTCCTCTCCTCTCGCTCGCGTGCTCTTTGCGTTAAATGTTTTTTTCTCGACGCAGGCAGCTCTTCAGAATGAGAGCTCATTATTTGCAGCTAGAGGGAGCGGAATGCGGGATTATGGGAGACTTTTTAGCTTCTTATTTCTGCTGCCAGTTTATAAAGCAACCATTGCAGAGCTAAAAAGCCGCACACTAAAACACACACACACACACACACACACACACACACACACACACACACACACACACACAAACAAAGTAGGCACACACTCTTGTGTTAGCCATCTCTGTAGGGTGTTTCCATTAACCTTAGCATTACTGCAGCTAAGTAACACTCGATGATTGGGTTTGTTTGCCGTGATAAGCTGTCCTGTGTTCCTACCATCGTGGGGACATCGAGTCGCCTTTCTTTCACAAACATGAGCACACACACACACACACACACACACACACACACACAGCTAAATATTCTGTCTACATGCAATGAAACACATCTGTGCTTCAACTCCTGGGTTCAGTGAGTATAAAGCCACCACATTAATCCTTACAAGTCAATGTGTGTGCATGTGTTAGGCTTTCGTTGTGTACTTATTCAGACACACACACACACACACACACACACACACACACACCATAGGCTGCTGAACCGATGCTGCCTCTAATTGCCTCCGTGCCCCCCACCATTCTCCCCTGAGTCGTTTCCTGCCTGTGATGGCACCTTCATTAAAGTATACACACACACCACACACACATACACACACACAGCCATAGTCGCATCGCCCTTTTATCGCACACAAAGTCCCAGTGCTTGATCTAAAACATTGTGTCTTTCGGCTACAAAAAATGCTGATATCCTGGATATAAGATGTCCTTTTTTCATCGCCATGACAACGGCTTAAGGACCGTGTCCTCCAAAATAGGACATAAACATTTAACAAATAACACATAACCCGCTACAAATACGACATCTTGTTCATTTATTCAGGGTGGGTGGGATTAGAGTTTAGTCTGGCTTGCCAGTCATTGTGGAACTTAACACCAACTAACCGTGTGTGTGTGTGTGTGTGAGAGCCATTTTCACGGAGAGAGATAGACCAATGTAAGTTATTAATACATTGATTGTGATCCTATTTACTGGCCGTTCTACTCAATGGCTAAAAGTTTGTGGACACCTCACCCCAAGATTCGCATGTGAACATCCCATTCGTCATTTAGTCCCCACAGGCTGTTATGATAACCACATTTCCATTTTCAGTTGACACAAACAAGCCATTGCAGAATTACCCAAGAACAAACAAAGACACCTGGAACGCTGAGGGAAACCGAAAAGTCAGGATGAGTCTGCAAAAAGACCTTCTGAAGAAGGACGACCGAGACAAAGGGTGGAGAGACTGATTGAGCATGTACTCGCGCCAATAGATCGAGGCGGTAGATCAATGGTTAAAGACTTTAGACTTCACATAGGAAGTTTAATTTCCAGCACTGCCACTGTTGTGGCCCTTGGGCAAGTCCCTTAACCCTTAACTGCTCAATTGTAATTTGCTTAGGACAGGGGTGTGAAAGTCATTGCCAACGTGGGCCACATCAGCATTATGGTTGACCTCGAAAGGCCAGTTGTGACAATGACAGTATATAGTCTTTGACGAGCAACATCGCCTCATAACACAAAACACATAGCGTTTTTTTCCCTCCACATTTATTCGCTTTCCCAACATTCTGCATCAATGTTTCACTTCCCGGACATTTTGGGATGGAAATATCTTCAATTCAAACTGCGATGTGGGATACGCTGCAGTCTAGTGGTGGGATGCCGTCACCTCACAGGTTTAAAGCATCATAGCCTTATTTTAAGACATACCACATTCGTGCCTTGAGTTTGACTGCGTGGCTTAGGATAAACGCCATAAATGTAAGCGCTTGTGGAGATTCGGCGCTCATTCAGCCAAAAATGGCGCTAGTAAAGTCAGGTAAATGTATGAGGCGGCCTTGAGGGTTGAGGTCAGGGCTCTGTCCACTCCAAGCCATGTCGACTTTGTAATTGTAACGCGGGAGCAGGTTTGGGTCTCCGAGTTCCGCTGAATCCTGCCATTTTTACTCGCGGCAACTATTTTGGGATGCGGTGGAAAAGCTCCCAGGGTCCCAGTCATTCGTTCCCTAGAGTGTATAATTGGCAAAACGACTGCAGATTATAACCAATTACAAAACGCATCCCTTGTCATATGAACAGTTCCCGGAGGACAGACAATAGTAGAAGTCATAGCTATTCGTAAACCCTGACATTGGCTGGATTTGAAGTTTCTGCGAAAGCCATTTTCTGACCTGCCCCTTAGCAGTAAAGCCCCGCCCCTTGGTGATAAAGCCCAGACCCTTATGATGATCCGTGTGAGGGTGGTGTATAAATTTAGTGTTTCGAACTTTGTTAGTCGAAAGGATCAGTGCGTAACCCCAATTTCATGAAATGGAAAGAAAGAATAAAACATTTGTCAATCTGCTTTCCTGGATGTCTGTCTGTGTGTGTGTGTGTGTGTGTGTGTGTGTGTGTGTGTGTGTGTGAGGTGAGGAGAGAGAGAGTGTGTGTGTGTGTCTAAATCTGTCAGTAAATGGAGCAGTTATATAAGAATGCAGCACTCTGTGACTCTTTGCTACAGGGACTTTGATGATTGGGTAATCAGAGAAAGATAAATGTGTGTGCGTGTGCACGCGTGTGTGTGTGTGTGTGTGTGTGTGTGTGTGTGTGTGTAGGTTCAATAAAAGTTTGCGCAAAAGGATCTGACTGGTTTATTGCAGTGCGTGATGTAGTGCAGGCTTGGAGGCCTCTCTACACTGTTAAGGGAAAACTGAGCGGAGTGTGTGTGAGCGATTGACTATATAAAAGCCCTTAGGCTATGTGTGTGTGTGTGTGTGTGTGTGTGTGTGTGTGTGTGTGTGTGTGTGTTGGGGGTGGGGGAGGTGGTTTGGGGGGCTGTCTTGCAAATGCAATACAGACACACCTAAGAGACCAGCTTACCAAGGGTCAGTCCATCCATCTATGGATCTGTGGATGTGATGGAAACGAGGGATAACATATGGCAGGACTGATAGCGAACAAACGGAGACAAAAACTGAACGTGAAACGTCGATGTAATTAGTGGAAATGGTCTTGACTTCAACACTATAGAGTTGTTGAGTAATTGTGTATATTGGCTTTACTTGGTGTTGTTGCCATAGTAGCATTTATGGTGTAAATTTGTCTGTCTGTCTGTCTATCTATCTATCTATATATATATTCATTCATTCATTCATCTTCTACCGCTATATCTGATCTTCTTGGGTCACGGGGAGCCTGTGCCTATCTCAGGCGTCTATGGGCATTAAGGCAGGATACACCCTGGACGGAATGCCAACCCATCGCAGGGCACACACACTCACATTCACACACACATTCATACACTAGGGACAATTTTCCAAGGTGCCAATCAACCTACAGTGCATGTTTTTGGACCGGGAGGGGAAACCGGAGAAGAGGAACCCGGAGAAAAAAACCCCCCTGAGGCACGTGGGGAGAGAACATGCAAAACTCCACACACACACATGGCCGAGACGGGAATCGAACCCGGATCCTGGCGGTGTGAGGCGAACATGCTAACCACTAAGCCACCGTGCCCCCCTATCTATCTATCTACATGCTTATTCTTATTTCACCTTTCACCTTTTCTTTCTTTTCTGATCCTATCTATCTATCTATCTATCTTCGTGCTAATTCTTTACTTCATCTTTCTTTCTTTCTTTCTTTTCTGATCATGTCCTATCTATCTATCTATCTATCTATCTATATGTCTATCTATCTATCCTGATATCTATCTATCTATCTATCTATCTATCTATCTATCTATCTATCTATCTATCTATCTATCTATCTATCTATCTATCTATCTATCTATCTATCTATCTATCTATCGAAGTAAACCTGACTGTACATGGTTGTAGGTGTTTTTAATTGTACTACACTTTAAGAAACCTAGTTATACAGGATGTCATTGGCTCATTAAAATGAAAGCCAGCTCCATGAAGACGTGTTTAACATGAGTGTGTAGGAAAAGATGTTATAACTGATTATAAATCAAAGTCCAGTTTGTCCCCGTAAATCTTGCCACGTTTTTCAAATTTCCAGTCCAGTTCACATGGACACGTCATTTAATAAAAAACAGTACCTGTTGAAATGTCAAAAAATATCCGCATGACATGCTGGAAATCTGTTGCAAAACAGTATACGGTTGTGTGTAGTCATCTAATGTTACGTTTTTCCCAATTCTCTATTTTATTATTTCTCCTTTAATAGCATAGATTCTGAGGTCTCAATCAATAAACGAATCGAATTCACTGAGAAGAGAGAGAGAGAGAGAAAGAAAGATGAGTGAGGGGTTCTCTCAGTGGTTCTATCTCCGCCATCTGTTTTTCATCATCACTGTTTATTGTTTTGCTTAGTTTTTTCCCCGCGCTGTTCCCATCCTGACTTTTATTTTTTATTTTTTTCCTCAAGCGCGCACACACACACACACACACACACACGCGCACACACACACACATTTGGATTTGAATATGTACTCACTTTGAAACGAAGGAACTGTCAAAGAACCGATTGTTGCAGCCAATCAGCATTCAGATCGTCATTCAGAGTCAGCTATACAAATGCAGATGTGCGTCTGTGTATGTGTGCAAGGCGAACGCAGGCGAAACAAAACCAGAGAGAGACCAGAGAGGGTGTGTACACGGCGAACATCTGGCGCTGCTCGATGCTGTAGTTGATTCTGTAATACATCCTGAGGCTAATTTTTCCAGAGTGGGACAAATTGAACCCGAGGGCAAAATCCTCTGCATTTACCTAACCAAAATATGTGTGTGTGTGTGTGTGTGTGTGTGTGTGTTTGTGTGTGGGTGTGTGTGTGTGTGGGTGGGTGGATGTGTACTTGATCTTTTTTATTTTTTACTTTTTTTTTTTTTAACTAGTATTGTCATTCACAAAGTGAAAACAATCTTATTGGGGGGGGGCAGGCTCCGCCCCCTTCAATGTTAACTATCCACTCAGAATTCTAGAATGGTTGCTATGAGACATGGCGATTAGGAGCTGAGCTAATTTGCGGCCTTAATTACAACTTCCTGATGTAATAACTGATACTTATCACTCATGATGTGCATTACACGGATGAACAGAGTTACACGCACACGTATGTGTTTCGCTGTGCTCGGAAATCTCCTCGTATTGTTCACCAGTGATGGTTATGACTGCGTCGTTCTTGGGAAAGAAAGATTTCATTGTATGGTCTTTTAAAGCTCGTTTAAGTGTAACCCGGGTGTTCGCGTCTTCCCCGCACATTCTGCCCTATTTCCAGCTCAGAAAGGAACAATTAAGCAGCTTTAAGACTTCATTCGTAAAAAAAAACAAAACAAAAAAAAAAAAAACACACATTGGAGCGAAGAGATTGAGGAAAAGTGCCGGATAAAAATTGCGCATAAAAGCGTTCATTATCTGACTTTGTAAGTGCTCCGAGAGTTCCCCTTAGGTGCGTTTTAGCGCGTTTAAATTCCTGGCTTGTAGCAATGCGACATATATGGTAAATAGAGATTAGGCAACAATACACTGGAGTATCCTATTAATATCGTAATATGGCTCAAACACGCGCGTGCATGTCGATTAATTTTAGAATGAAAACACGCTTGTCTATTGTAGCCTGAAGTAGTTGGATTTTTTTTTGTATTATTTGTCTTCTGAAGAATGTCCACGGTTGTCGTTTTACGAGTGTTTACATGCCTCGGCAAAGAAGGTTTGAGTGTGTGTGTGTGTGTGTCTACGGATCTGATTGCGTACTTGGTTTCATATAACAGTACGTATGCACAGATAACCAATGTTTACACTCCTGTAAACTGTTTGACCATCACTTCAAGCTTTGCAGTATATCGGTACTTTGTTGCCCCCACCGAAGTATTTATCATAGAATTGGTTTAATAATTAAACAGTTGCATTCCTTTTAGTGGCGGATTCTTACAGATTTTGGAAGTTGAAAAAAAAGAAAAAAGCTTCCTCTGGCAAAGTATTTCGAAAGTTCCTTTGTTATGGGAACGCAATCTTTTTTTCTTGACAAGTTGTTGTTGAACGCTTCGTAAAAATCCCTGCCATGTGGTCCAAGTTAGCTAGGGCTTGTTTACATTGCGGGAATGGGCAATAAACACCAATTCCTTATAGTGTGTCTTCGTTGCCTTTAACGTTCTACGCTGTGAACTTTTTCTATAAATATTTGGATGGGAAATGCTATTACTTTTTCCCGAAATCCAAATGTGTGAGTTTGTGCGTGTGTGTGTGTGTGTGTGTGTGTGTGTGTGTGTGTGTGCGGGTGTGCGTGGGTTTTTTTTTTTCTACGGGTTGTATGGGTGTTTGCCCATACTTTAAAAGGCAGAGAGAGCTCTATTCATTTACACCGATAGATGCCTCGTACAGTGGAAACTTGCCCAAGCAACACACACATACACACACACACACATACACACACACACGGTTTTTGTGCCATTCTGTCACTTTACTTCAAATAGAGCACTCCACAGAGAAGCAGCCAGGGGACCATTATGTAAAACTGACAACTGCATGCATGTCTATTGACTCTCCTTTGCTTCATTAGGTCTAGTGTTAATCAATGATTTCCTTTGTTGTTCTCCATTAAGTCCCTGCTGAATGAGAGAGAGAGAGAGAGAGAGAGAGAGAAAGGAATTGAGGTAAGGTAATAGTAAGAAAGAGGTTTGACCTAAAATGCTACAGAATTGTATAAATATTATTAGTCCACCAAACAATTCAATTACATTTCATTCATTCATTCATTCATTCATTCATTCACCTTCTACCGCTTTATCCGATCTTCTCTCGGGTCACGGGGAGCCTGTGCCTATCTCAGGCGTCTATGGGCATTAAGGCAGGATACACCCTGGATGGAATGCCAACCCATCACAGGGCACACATTCACATACACACATTCATAGACTAGGGACAATTTTTCCAAGGTGCCAATCAACCTACCGTGCATGTTTTTGGACCGGGAGGAAACCGGAGAACCCGGAGAAAAACCCCCTGAGGAACCGGGAGAACATGCAAACTCCCACACACATGGCCGAGACAGGAATCGAACCCGGATCCTGGCGAACGTGCTAACCACTAAGCCACCGTGCCCCTCAATTACATTTCAGTTCAGTTTTATTAGTATAGTGCAAATTTAAATTACGGACATTAACTCAACGCAGAGACAAAGTAGGCTAAAGATATAATGTGAGTCTAATGCCTATATGTTTATCTTGAATCTCTAAAGAGAAAGCCCGTCAAAAACGGTGCCAAACACTACGAAACCATTCACCATCAATCTCCAAACCCCAGCACAGGTCTTGTTTAAAGACTAACATTCTTTAGGGAAAAGAAGTTAAAAAAAAAAAGTTATGTTTTTTTTTTTTTTTTTTTTTTTTTAATTGGCCACGAATTTCCTCAATTCATTCCAATTGTGGCCATTATTTATTACAGAACACCACTACTTGTCTTGTCTTTACTTTTTGCAATTATTTTACCACATGCCATTGTTTACCACAACAGAGATGGCGTATCTCCATATACTATAGTTCTTCTAAGGAATTTCATTATTTACCTCACAACACCCTTATTTCTCAATCACACATCTTAACTGGCCACCAAAACACCACAATTCCTCAGCTAAATGTCCATATTTACCACACAACACCACTATTTGTCAAACACACATTTTAGTTGGCCATAAATACCACACAATTTCAACCAAATGTCATAGTTTACCACAGGATACCACTGATTTTCACTCCCCCGTTTTTATTCGGCTTCAAATACCACAACTGTTCACCCAATTGTCTTATTTTTTAACTGACAAACAACACAACTCGTCAATCGTACATCTTTATCTACCCTCGAATACCGCAATTCTTCAACCAAATGTTGTTGTTTGCCACAAAAACAGACTACTTGTCAATCACACAACTTTTTGGCCATCTTACTTGACAATTATTTGACCACATGTCACAGTTTTACCACAACAGTGCATGCTTTTCCTCCATCTACTATAGTTCTTCTATGAAATTCCATTATTTAACACCGAACATCATCATGTCTCAATCACGCATCTTTGCTGGCCACCAAAACGCCCCAATTCCCCAACGAAAATGTCCATATTTACCTCAGAAAACCACTGAATTTCAATCACCCATTTTTTATTCCCCTTCCGATACCACAACTCTAATGTCAAATGTCATTTCTTTTCTGACAAACACCGCAATTTGTCAATCACACATCTCTATTTACCCTCGAATACCATAATTCTTCAAGCAAATGTTATTATTTGCCACAAAAACCCACGATTTGTCAATCGCATCTTTATTGGTCACGGTACACCATAATTACTCAACCAAAGGCCGTTCCATCCCACCAAACACCACAGTTTGTTACACACACGTCTGGATTTATTCTCAAAGACCACCATTCTTAACCAGATGTTCTTTAACATTAAGTACCGCTGTGCAGCCAATCACATCTTCATTCACCACGAAAACAGCATTTTTGTCAAACACTGCTATTTTTGAACCTTACCTTTGTCAGTCCCATCTTTATTTCGTCTTCACATAATACCTTTATTCACCACCAAACACAACTTCTAGATCCTTTGTCACATTCTCCAGCATGCAGCATTTACCCCTAAAAATGTCCCAAACCCAGCATTCTCAAATATCAACAATCAATAATCAAACATTTACCTCCACCATTCATTATCTCACAGTACAGGCTCGAACCCGCTCTCACAAATACTGGGTTTACTCTTGTTTGATAGAGAATTTTAGCCTTGTGTGTGTGTGTGTGTGTGTGTACACACTCATATAGTCTGAGCCTGTAGAGTAAGATTGAAGGGCAAAATTTCAGACTTTGAGGGGTGGCGGATATGCGTGAGGGCAAGAACAGATAAAACCCCAACACACACACACACACACACACACACACACACACACACACACACACACACAATCAGTACTTTCACTCTATGTGAAGCACATCTTGAGCCTCCTGCAGCCTAAAGATTATGATTTCTTTCCCCCCTCATATTACTTGTACGCTTTTATCTCTCTCTCTCTGTGTGTGTGTGTGTGTGTCTGTCCTTTTTTCTCTCTCTTTATTTCTAGCTTCCCCCCCCTCTCTCTCTCTCTCTCTCTCTCTCTCTCTCTCTGGTCCTCTCTCTCTCTCTCTCTCTCTCTCTCCTCTCTCTCTCTCTCTCTCTCTCTCTCTCTCTTTATTTCTAGCTTTTCCCTCCTCTATGTCTCTCTTTCTGTCTCACTCTCTCTCTCTCTCTCTCTCTAGGTGCTTATTTATTACTGCTGCTCTTCCTAATGGCGCGTCATCTGCATGTTTCGAGTTTTAATTTCCTGCCGGCTCACAAATGAACTCTGTCATGAGAGCAGTGTGTGTGTGTGTGTGCGTGTGTGTGTGTGTGTGTGTGTGTGTGTATGGAGTGCATCACTAACACCACATGTATATTGGCCCCAATTGCATGATGTGTAGATAATTAGTTTTCACCAGGTGTTTATTTGCAACATCAAAGAGTGTGTGTGTGTGTGTGTGTGTGTGTGTGTGTGTGTGTGTGTGTGTGTGTGTGTATGTAGTGTGACACTTTATCAAGGCTGAGATGTTAAGTTCACATGTGCTTGCTGTTATAATTGCAACCATTCTTTCTTCCCGGCTGATATGTAAATTAATAATTGAAGCAAGGAGCACACACATGTGTACAAACACACACACACACAGACATGCATGTGTACACAAACCAGTGCACTATCATGTGTATTGCAGCCTCCAGAATTGTAGGGACCCCTACAGGAGACCTGTTATGGGGAGAGGAGAGCAGGTTATAAGCAATATCTATCTTGTTTGTGTGTATGTGAAAAGAGAGAGAGAGAGAGAGAGAGAGAGAGAGAGAGAGAGAGAGAGAAAGAAATTAGCATGTGTTATATGGGAATCTGTAATCAGACACTGTGATGTGCTCATAATGATCTTGTTATCATTAATTGGATCATTCCAGGCTTGATCAGTAATATCTTAACAAACTAACGCTGTAATGTTAAAATGATTGTGTGTATGTGATTGTGTGTGTGTGTGTGTGTGTGTGTGTGTGTGTGTGTGTGTGTGATTGTGTTTGAGCACTTGATCACAGCTCCATGTTGTGATTGGCTGGAGTTTTATAGCACACAATATTCTGGTTGCTGTGGTTATTTAACTTTTGGATGAGGTTATGGCGTTCCGTTCTCTCTTGTCTTGTGTGTGTGTGTGTGTGTGTGTGTGTGTGTGTGTGTTGTGTGTAAGGAGTGGAAAAGTTTGCTCAAACATAATTTCAATTCATTTCTCTCACTCCTTGTTTTTTATTGTTTGTTTTTTTTATATTGTTGCAGAAATCCTTTTTCTCATTCATGTGTATATATTTGTGTGTGTGTGTGTGTGTGTGTGTGTGTGTGTGTGTGTGTGTGTGTGTGTGTGTGAGTTTCTTTGTTTCTGTGTGCATGGCAAGGTTTTGTATAATGAGGACTCCGTATATTTTATAATGAGGACGGAGCAGATTCGTGCTCAGTAAACATCAATTATATCTGTGCACTCATGCACTCCATTGCTAAGCGTGTGTTGATGAAGAGCTGAAGAACAGCGAAGAAACGAGACAAATGGTCCCGGTGGTCAAAAGTAAAAGGACGGATCAAGTTTCCATCGGCGTTCTTTTCCGAAGTGTTGCCACGGTGTCCCCACTAATCCGTTTTTGTTCGAAAACACACCCTGAGACCGAGTTGTTGGTCAACGAAAAAAAAAAAAAAGTCGTTTTGGGGGAAAAAATGTTGTTAATGTGTTGTTTTATTGCAAAGGGGCACGGTGGCTTAGAGGTGTTAGCACGTTCGCCCTTACACTTCCAGGGTTTGCGGGTTTCGCCTCCGCCGTGTGCGTGTTTTTGTGTGTGGAGTTTGCATGTGCTCTTCCTTCTTCCCGTGCCTCGGGGGGTCTCTTTGTTGTTTTTTCCCTCCGGGTTCTCCGGTTTCCCCTCCTCCAATTGTCCGATTGTACACTAGGTCTCGTCAAAGCGCCTCCATCCGACTTTGCCGAAATGAACACAAATCTGTGCTCCAAAATCTAGTGAAACATCTTCCCAGAAGAGTTGCGCTTCTTTTGCAAGTAAGTGGAGATGAAATGTGGGACTTGATGTTGATGAGATCACAATTTGGTCGCAGGAACAAGCTGGAGTGTGTGCGACTCGGTTCAGTGTTTGAACTTTGTGCGACCCCATCAGTCATTCTTTTCTGCCGCATCGTAAAATACCCTGGAGTGTTGAACGATCACACTGTGTGTGTGTGTGTGTGTGTGTGTGTGTGTGTGTGTGTGTGTGTGTGTGTGTGTGTGTGTGTGTGTGCGTGTGTGTGTGTGTGTCCTCCCTTCTGTTTATAGAAATTTCAATTGCTAACTGAGTAAAATTCGAGCATATAAAATATAACAAGTAAATGAAAGTATATTCCTTTCGAAACTTGTTTTTTTAATGCTCTGTGTGTGTGTGTGGGTGGGTTGTGTGTGTGTGTGTGTGTGTGTGTTGTGTGTGTGTGTGTGTGAGAGAGAGAAGAGATATTTTGGGCTGGATAGTGGTGTGTGGTTCAAACTCAGCAACTGACAGCTTTAGGGCACTGACCTTTTACATGAATACACACACACACACACACACACACACACACACACACACACACACACACACCGCATCTGACCTTTTTCACACACAGGTATACACTAATGGAACTGGATGACTCCCTACTGTCGTGTGTGTGTGTGTGTGTGTGCGTGCGCGCGCACGTGCAGGTGTGTGTTGAGCAGTTGTTTGTCCCTGCAGATGTCCTTGTGTGTCCTGATCTCTTTCCTGTAATTAGATTTGTTCCGTTTCGCCATGTGAAGGAGTCTCTCCTCATGTCTTTCTTTCTTTATTGTTCAACATCCTCTTTCTTTTTTTTTCTGTCTCTCTCTCTCTCTCTCTGTGTGTGCTCACACTCGTCTGATTCAATCACAAGCAGACAGATGAGACGGATAGTTGTTCTCACCTGGTGCTTTCCGTGTCTTTGCTCACCAATTGTGAGTGTCAGTGGTCAGGTTGCCAGATACCCCGAAAAGCAACCCTAGGTCTTTGAGGTCTTAGGTCACGACGAAACCCTCAGCATGTTAGCCCATATTTAGAAAGATTTTTTTTTCAGATTAAAAAAATCGTTTTTTTTTTGTGTGTTGATAAAATAAATAAATAAAAACTATATATATATATATATATATATAATATCCTGTCTGTGGTACAGTTAACGCCTTTTCCACGTACATGGCAACTCACTATTATTTAGTGTCCATCATCGATGGATTCGGTCTTTTGCTGAAAACGACTCGGTAACCCAGTTCTAATACATTATACTGCTGTATATGGGTCAAATACAAATTGGGACACCTGATTTTTCTACCACCAAAATGGATGCACACAATTGTGTAGGATGTCGTATTATTTTGCCTTCACTTGATTTAGAATATGATATTCTTTACTCTATTGCTCTACACGATGCTAACTCTATTTAAAGAAAAAAAACAGCCTATGGGATGGATTGGAATGCTGACGGCACCCCGAGGTTTTTTCTAAAGAGTGTATATATCGTTTTTATTCATCTCGATCTACAGAAATGAGCCCAAAACTATTCCAGAAAGCACAACCTTTGGTATTCGGGACGTGTCGGTAAAGCGCTGCAAAGCTCACACGTTACAAATGCTTTGCGGCCACCGCCATCCGAGACCACCCGGACTGGCATCACGTCTGCGCCCCCGTTTACACCAGCGTCTAACACGGGTCCACTTCTGAGCTCATCACCTGAGACAGCTGTTCCTACAAAGTCTTGGCTGAGCATAGCATAGCATCACACACACACACACACACACACACACACACACACACACACACACACACACACACACACTCACACTCATACATTGTTAATCATATCAAATGATGTCCTCTTTAACTTTTGTACACTTGACTTGGCTGCCTCTTCAGTAATGGCACACACACACACACACACACACACACACACCAATTGACCAGAGACATTTAAGATTATTCAATTTAATGGGTGATGGAATACATCTGTCGTCATGGAGCTACTTTGCCCGTGGACATTGTGTGTGTGTGTGTGTGTGTGTGTGTGTGTGTGTGTGTGTGTGTGTGTGTGTGTGTGTGTGTGTGTGTGTGTGTGTGTGTGTGTGTGTGTGTGTGTGTGAACAGGCATGAAACCTCATTGTAAGTGTAGTAATAACTTCTGACATTTAGATCAGTTAATTTGGCTTACTCACTTTTTCGATATTTCTACTGTCTTTTTTATTCGGATACACTCACTCACACACACACACTCTCACACACACCCAATAGAGAGCTCAGGGGATTGTGATGGATAGTCTTTGTTGATTGGTTGATGCGCCAGGCCTTCATACATGGTCTGCATGGAGTTTGATTAGAGATGCGAGCTAGTGGTGGGATTTCTCTCATGGTCTCAGTTGTGCGTGGAGGAAGTTCACGGCCATGCGTTTGCGCTTGTGTGTCATCGTATTTAGCCTGCAGTTGCGTTAGCCGACGTCTAACAAAGTGCTTGTTAATCAATCGCATCGATCTGCTGTCCTTCAAGTCTCGGCGTCTGCGAGACGCAGCGAGCGTTTCTTTGTGGGGTAAATAAAGCCCTGGGAGAAATGCACCATTTGGCGTTTGCGTATAATTTAAAACCCGGGAAGA
>JACRUU010000008.1:13119888-13137388 GCA_030449085.1 Kryptopterus vitreolus | reverse complement strand
AAAAGAAGAGAAAGCACATGCGGTCATTTTGTCATGTTACGGTGCATTGTGGTCCACGTAACACAAAACATACCCACATAAGTCATACGAAGTTGTACAGTTTCCCAGGCCACACCCTGGTTGCCTTGGCAACAGATGAAGGGAAGTTGGAAATATCAGTAAGATTATCTCATGCTGTTGAATGTGTGTGTGTGTGTGTGTGGGTTGCTGCTGCTGCTTAACAAATGACAAGGACAGATACCGTATGTCGGTCACTTTGGACCTTAGGAGGACCGTGTGGGATTTGTTTCAATGGGGGAAAAAAATCACAATTTTATAGTAAAAAAGAATATATGTATATATTTGAAAGTTTCAGAGCTGAAGGTTATTCGATTCCATTTAGAAAATAGCCTGTCGTATGTTTTGGCAATAAAGGCGAAAGCTGAAGAACGAGGAGAAAAGCTCGTTGGGGAACACGTGAAGCTCTACACCACGTGTCAAACTCAAGGCCTGTCATTTTATGTGCATTAAAAGGTAGATAATTGTCTTAAAATAAGGCTACGCTGCTTTAAAGCGCTCAACAAACTATGGCCGCGTTACCCGCGAAGTAACGCCATCCCGTCACTAGATTGCAGTGTATCCCACATCGGTGTTTACTGTGGGCGATTTTTCCACAAAGTATCCCAAATGATGAAAATTGATGCAGATGGAAGGCCTTTCCAAAAAAGATGGGAATGAGAGACCAACTAAATAGTGTGTGTGTGGGGGGGGGGGTGCGCTTGTGACCCCCGGAATACGTTTTTTTTTTTTTTTTTTTTTTTTTGCCGTACTAGAATAAAGTGTAATTGCACATCCACTACAGTAGGTGGCAGTGGCACTCTCATTGTCAGAGTATGCGCAGGGAGTATTATGGCGCAAAAATGTGACGGCGTGTATGTTACTCTTGAATTCACTGTGACTACGTTATTTAAAGACGTTCGACCCTAATCACGCCGATAAACCACTTTAGCCAACAAACATGCTACTTCATTAAAGGTGGGTGTGGAGAGGGGGCGGGGTTCGACCTTGTTCTGTTTCTATAAGCGAAGCGACGTGAGCAAACCGAGGAAGTTCAAAGAAATGGCTCCGAGCTCTTTCTCTTCCGCTGTAGAAGTGCATTGTTGTCTGATTGAAGCTCGGCCTCGACACCAGCTTTCAGCAGCGAGGCGTGAAAAAAAAAGAAAGAAAAAAAAATCACAGCACCTGTGCGGCGTGACACACATACCCGTCTGGCGTTCACCCCACGCCTGGTCTGACACCGGCTATTAACGTGCATCTTGAGTGATCACAGGTCACAGACAGTCAGCAACACGTTACACTGATAAACCCCCTCCCTCTCGCTTGTGCTGATCGTCGGGCCGTTTTATTAATCCTCCATGCCTTCACCGTGGAGTTCAGCAGATTCCTTTCACACTGCATTTTATTTGTGTTTCCCCCCTGCCCTTAATAGCAGGCGGGCCATTACGCGCGTTTCCATTACCGTTCAAAATGTAAATAGCGAAGTGAAAATTCTAAAACGCACACGTATCGCAAAGTTTTGACGCTCGCATGAGGTGTTTTTTTAGACGATGCGGAAAAGGAATTATTATTCGCAAAACTGTAATGGAATTGTTTTTTTCGTAGGCCGCATGATCTTTCTTGCCTTGCCTTGGGCGTGATGCTGCAGGTGCTACAAGACGCCCTGTTGCACTGCGCAGCTCAAAACAAGTGGACGCGTTTATTCCCGGGAATTCTGAATCCACAGGTCCTAAGTGAAATCGCGCACTGTTAACATCCACAACAAGCGTGGCCGCGCCCAGGTATAGAGGAAGCGCCTCAAGCATTAATGCTTGCATAACGCGCCTACGTCTCCGATTAACAATAAAAACGGTTAATGGTGCCATATATAAGTAAGCCTGCGGATATCTGCCTCCATCGTCATTCCACAACAGTTTTTTTTTATCGACATTTCGGAAATAGCGCAAAAGTTTTGCGCACATTTGTGACGGAAAACGCAGAAATACAGCGAATGGATTCTTACGTTCCGCTGTATTGCGTTATGTAGTTTTATATCACGAAATATATATATGCCTGAAAACTCGATTCTGATTGGCTGGAACAGGCCGTTTTGTAGCATTGCAGGAATTTGCATTCTGAAGGCATTTCTGAAATCGTTGAGGTAAAGGGACGATTTCCGCTTGTCATTTAGCTAATCCCGTGGCCGCAGTGATTTTGATTCAATAAATGGTGACGCGAGGTGCATTGCCTCAACATCAATGGCTTCATTGTTAGTAGATGAGGAACAGGCATGTAACATGTCTCACACACATAAACCCGTCTTACTTGCTTTGCTTTTTCTCTCTCCTTCTCTCTTACACCTAGGCCATAAAAAGGCCAGGTATCTTATAGGTAGAGCTGGATGAAATGTAAATTGAATCTCATATTTTTGTCATTTTTTAAAGATTTTTATCTTTAGCTGTTTTTAGGCGGTGTTTCGGGGTTTGCCGCTGTTGTGTTTAGCTGGCAGCGCTACACACACACACACACACACACATTCAACAACGTGGTTCATGCTGCTTCTTTTAATTGCCACAAACTTTGGCTTTGGGTTGTTCAGCATCTTAAGTTGCAAACCCCAACCAATTCCAAAGACCACGCCCCTTTTGGAAACAAGCTCTTCGGCTGGTGTATCGCCATGTTTTATTTCACAAGTTAGGCGTAGAACTACGGAAGCTCGCTGTGCCAAATCGAGGTGAAAACGTAAAATCGATTTTTTTTGGTTTGTGACAGGGTCCTGTTTCTAAAATGTAGCTTTAAAATAAAATGAAATAAACATTAAACAATGAATGTAAAATCATGAACAGAAAAACTCTAGTCTGCTAGCGTCTAGTGTGAAACTCTAAGGTAGTCATCAATAGGGTGAGGCCGACTCAAACATGGCATCCCAAAGTGCTGTTCGGTTATTTTTGTTTTCTATTAAGAACTTGGCTCGGTGCTTGATTTCACTTATACCGCAGCAGTTTGTCTTAGACTTTGATTGTAAACGCAATATCGTATTACGTTTTGCTTAGGAAGGATTGTCTAATTTTATTTATTTATATATATATATATATATATATATATATATATTTTACAAAAACGCCCCACAAATCATCTCTCAAAGTAAATCTGAGATGACACCTGATTATTAGAAACGGTGGATTTGGGACCGCTATGAAATGCTATACAGCACATATTCACTTTGCCATACTTATGAGTGTTTATTAAAACTTTTAATAAATACATATATTTTTTTTTGTCTCTCGTTAGAAGAGAGTTTGGACTCTGAAGTGAAGCAAAGCATCTGCAACTTAGCATAGTGTGTATGTGTGTGTGTGTGTGTGTGTGTGTGTGTGTGTGTGTGTGTTTGTGAACGCGTGCGTGTGTGTTGCTCGTTAGCAAGCAAGCGCGGCATCTCGGCAGCTTCATTAGCCAGTCTGACATTTACTGCTTTATGTTTTATTTTCATCTGTTTTTTTCTTTTTTTTTTCTCTCTTTTTTTTGTAACCATTCGGAACGTTACCATGGCAGCTTGAGCCTAATCGCAGCACTCAGAACAAGTGGAGTGATTAACACAACATTTCTTTGTGACACGCATAGAGCGCTATGTGCTGTATATTATTTCCGTTTACCCCTCCATCTCTTTCTCTCTCTCTCCTATACCCCTCTGTGTCTGGCTCTCCCTTTTTTCTTTCCTTTACCCCCCCAAAAAAAAAAAAAAAAAACTTTCAAAAAAAAAAAAAAAAAAAAAAAAGAGAAGAGAGAAAGAAAAAAAAAGAAAAAAAAAAAAAGAAAAAAAAAGAAAAAAAAAAAAGAGAGTTTGCCTCTGTTCTTCCCCCCAAAATCCCCCCCCCCCCCCCCCCCCCCCCCCCCCCCCCCCCCCCCCCCCCCCCCCCCCCCCCCCCCCCCCAAAATAAAAATAAAAAAAAAAAAAAAAAAAATAATCCCCCCCCCCCCCCCCCCCCCCCCCCCCCCCCCCCCCCCCCAACCCCCCCCCCCCCCCCCCAACCCCCCCCCCCCCCCCCCCCCCCCCCCCCCCCCCCCCCCCCCCCCCCACCCCCCCCCTCCCCCCCCCCCCCCCCACCCCCCCCCCCCAACCTCTCTTTGTCTACTGATGGTGTAGTTTTGAAGACCGCGATGACAGGGGTTGCCTTTCTGGAGAAACCTTGACTCTCTAACCTTCGACACAAACACACACACACACACACACACACACACACACGTGTTGAATGGAAGGACAAAAAAAATTGACAAATAAAAACACAAGGTACTTCAAGGCCTGCTTGCGCGCACCCCGAGGGGCTGAAAAGAAAAAAAAACACATTACCGTAGATGAAGGTGTTTGCCGGGACGCTTTGAAAGATAAATCCTTATTAAAGCTAATCTTGGCGAGTGCCAGTCATTCAGTCATTGTATGGGGGAAGGTGTGTGTTATTACTGGGGTGTGTATGTATTGTATAGGAGATAATAGGAGCAATGAAAGGACCTACTTTCATGTGCTGTTGTAACCTTGTACTAAGAGCAACGCATGGCTGAATTTGGAGTCTGTACAAGCCTCTCAATCACCCAGAAGTGTTTAGAACCATACTTGTGTCTGTCTATCCGTCTGGCTAGCTACCATTGTCATATCTACAATTTCCAATGCCGTGAGATCGGAAATAAACCCAGTTATTATTAAGCCTTTTTTTAATTAATAATGTCAAGCTTCTGTTGTATTTCCAAGTCTACTGGAAAATCACTTCCTAGAAATAAATGCTTAATCAGCCGAGATAATACCACGCTTGAAATTAGAAACAAATGTAATAATCTTATGTTTGGTTTATAATAAGAAATGCTTGACGAATTGGACTGTATGTCCATAAGGTGACATGTGGTGTTGCATTTTTCTGTATTTTACAGTGCAATGTAAAAAAAAAATTTTTTACATCTAAATTACATCCATGTTTTAGGATATAAAAGAAAATCAATTAGTCAATAGCTCATAGGGAGTTTCTGATCTGGGAGAATCTTTACAACAGGGGTTTATCTTGCCACATCTGTTCGAGTGATAAAATTATATAAGAATAATTAGGATGGAGGCAAAAAAATGAATGTTTAATTGGAAAGGCGATATTTGTGGTATGATTATTGTCTGTGGAATTACAGTTGCGCTTATGGTGATGTTGGGGAAGGGCAGTAACATTGGGAATCCACGGTCGAATTCAACGAAGGTTGCTCTAATGGTCTTTTCAAAATAACAATATCTTGAAAAATGTGTTGACATTTTGCAAAATGCGTGAAAACGATTGACATTCAATTGTATGATGAACGTATAAAAAAAATAAATGAATGAACTATCACTGCATACATAATGACAGATAGTAACCCCAATAAAAAGTCAACAACCCAAATATATTCCTTATACAATTAATACCCTCCGATAAATCAATTCAGTTTTATTTGTATAGCATCTTTAACAATAGACATTGTCCAACAGTATCTCTACACATATAAAGAGGTTTTAAGTTTAACGCCTTATAAATTTGCACCTAATATGTTAATCTCATTACAAATCATATAGAAACGACTTCAGTACAATTCAAATGAGACCAAATATAGATTTTTAAAGGCAATTAATTTTATATTCATTCATTCATCTACCGCTTTATCCGATCTTCCCTCGGGTCACGGGGAGCCTGTGCCTATCTCAGGGCATTAAGGCAGGATACACCCTGGATGGAATGCCAACCCATCACAGGACACACTCACATTCACACACTAGGGACAATTTCCAAGTTGGCATGTTTTTGGACCGGGGAGGAAACCGGAGAACCAGGAGAAAAATCTCCTGAGGCACGGGGAAAACATGCAAACTCCACACACACATGGGTGAGACGGGAATCAAACCCGGACCCTGGCGGTGTGAGGCGAACGTGCTAACCACTAAGCCACCGTGCCCCCTGTAATTTTATATTAATAAATACTAAAAATGTAATCTGTAGATTTTGCAACACATGAAATCTCAATTCAACTTATATTTTAAAACAGAATTAATTCCATTCAACAGATTACAGATATTCCAAAAGAATATGTATGGATATATTGGCCATGTAAAGCATAAAAATAAAGACCTTTATTATGTATACGGTTGAAACTACAGATGCACCGAGTGCACTTGTAACATGAAAGCTGTCGAGTTCCTATTTTGTGCTGTAGCACCGTACTCAAGTAAAAGGCACTAAGCTGACAATATTTTGATAGGGAATCATTTGAATTCTCAGTGCATCATGGAAATCCCTTCGCCATGGCCCATGCGAAGTTGTGAAGGCTCTCGCAAAGTCTTGTCAAAACAGAGTTCATGCAATCTGTTGTTAAAACCATTCTTAAAATGGCCGCTGTTCTAGGTGGAACACTATCGTGTGCAAGAAACGCTGGGAAAATGACAGGATCGAAAGCCAAAGGGATGACGGCAAAGAGCGAGGCAGGAAACGGAGGAGAAACGAGATGCCGCACTCGCCACACTGAGCTGAATAACTCGTTTCTGCTTCTGCAATAAGCTTAATTAGGATCAGGGTGATTTTGCTGATGACTGGTATTAAAACATCACCTGTCTTCACACAGAGAGAACGAGGAAGCAGCTGTCAAACAAGCAGACGACTGCGGCTGCTCATGTGATTTAAAAAAAAAAAAGAAAGAAAAAAGAAAAAGGGGGGAGAAAAAAAAGGATCTCGCTGTTTTTGGACACCACATGCTTGTCAGCTCTCTCAGCTGCGCATGTTTCAAACTGAGGAAATTACACGTTGTCTACTTCCCCAGCTGCCTTTCACCATGCTTTGTGTGTGTGTGTGTGTGTGTGTGTGTGTGTGTGTGTGTGTGTGTGTGTGTGTGTGTGTGTGTGTGTGTGTGTGTGTGTGTTTGCACATGAAGAAGAGAAATAGATTCTCAGTCAGATCATAATTAGCAGTATTTCGACTTATTTTGCCCGTATGGCTCTCCTGTTTATCTGAGTGGAACTGCCTGGATATTTTTTGCGTTAATGATGCAACTGGCTGGTTAACCAGCGAGCGGGTGACAGTCTTCATACACTTTATTCTCCAAAACACTCCAAAGTACTCTTTAAAATAATGCATGTTTAAATACGGCAGAACAATACGCATTGAATACCCCCAGAATGCGCCGCTAGTGCCAAGTCGTCTACGCTACAACTGTTAGCGCATCTAATAGCTCATTAGCCAGCTAATAATGAAGCATTTAGCCAATGACTAGGTATAGCTAATGATTAGTTTGATGATAAATGATGATGAACGATAGAAGGAGAAATATTATATGTACATTACAACACAATAATGAAATTAGGTCTTCGCATATCCGAGCAATGCTAGGAATCTTTGGCTCAGTGCCCCTTTTGATCAATTTGCTAGCTAAAGGCTACGTTGGAAATGATAACTAGTCCGCTGGATGACTAAGTTGTTAGCTAACGACTATGTAGTTAGCCAACGACTAAGTTTGAGATGATGATGAAGTGCATAAACAATGACTAAGCAGTTATATGATTACTAGTTAGCTATGGACTACATAGATCATGCCTAAGTAGTTAGCTGATGGCTACGTTGAGAGCTAATGACTAAGCATAATTAGCTAATGACTAAGCAATTAAATGATGACCTAAGTAGTTACTCAGTGACTAATTATCTGGCTCATAGTTCACTTTTTTTATTGTTTTATTTCATTCATATGTAGTTGAAATGAAAGGGTTTAGCTGTATCTGTACTCCGTGCTAACTTTGTGATACACCAGTGTTCTGAAATGCACTAGCAAATGTACACGGTGTAGGTAAATATGCACATATTGTAGTGTTCATTTTTGTTTATTTATTTATCTTTGTTCGTGACCTTTGCACTACCATTTTGTGTGAAGAATTGTTTGCATTCAAGGCTAACACCATTACTATAGGGAACCTGAACCCCACCGTTCCAGTTGGTTCAGCATTTACACTGTTAGCACAGCGCTGCAAAGGTTCCTGTGTTTTTTCTCTCGCTCTCTCTCTCTCGCTCTCTCTCGCTCTCTTTATGTGATAGGATTGTGCTTTTAGCGATGTCGGCGGCCCTGTAATAAATCGTAGAATCGTCTTTGGAAATGGCATTTGTAGCCTGTGTTGGACTGATAATCTAGACATCTTCGAATCCCGTTTCGATGATTTAAATGCAATAAATGTTAGATTTAGTGCGCATTTAAACATTTAAAAAGACCTCACCTCTCTGCTCATTTAATAAGAAGGGTTGTAAAAAAAATTAAAATATATATATATATATATATATATATATATATATATATAAATGAAATGACAGAAGGCTAGAGAGATAAAGTGTATTTTTCTTGCTAAGCCTCGAGGTGGCCATGGTGCAAGCCGGGGTGTTCTTTATAACTGTAAAACACACACACACACACACACACACACACGCATACACTCCAGAGGGCCACCGGGTGATCGAAAGTCTAGTTAAGCCATTAAGGCAGACAATCGGCTCAAATTGAGAGGGAGATGGAGCGAAAGAATGTGTGAGAGTGAGAGAGGCAAAAAGAGAAGGATGAAGAGAATGCAGGAGCAGGAGAGGATCCACTTGACAATCTAATCTGAGCCCCAGGACTTAGTCTGTCTTTCTTTCTCTGACGCACACACACAAACACACACAGACACACACACACACTGTAATTTCTCATCACCTAATCATGAACGAAAGCATAAATTTGTGTGAAAGCGAGAAAAAAAGGTTCTTCATGTATCAGCAGCAACCTTTTATCTACACCCATCACTTGCTTTGTGTGTGTGTGTGTGTGTGTGTGTGTGTGTGTGTGTGTGTGTGTGTGTGTGTGTGTGTGTGTGTGTGTGTGTGTGTGTGTGTGTGTCGAGGGTGGGGGGGGGCTTCTTGTGTATGGTTCCTGCTACATCCTGTGACTTGTGCCTTTGTCTTCCTGGTGTTGGACGCCATGAGCAAAACAATTAGCAATTGTGAGCGTGACAAGCAAGCAAACACACACACACACACATACACACACACAAACTCAGCACCCTGACACTCGCTGTCCCCTGTGTACATGCTGGCTTGGTAATAGCTCCAGTGGCGGTGTGTGATGCTCATTCTTGCCGCAGTTACTGTTCCCGACCGGCGTTCTGAGGACGCTTTTATCGCCGCGGTCACTGCAGAAGGAATTATCGGAACAGCAGTAAGCCATAGGGAAGCTTCGTATTGGACGATGGCATTTAAATCGTTTAAGGATTTCGGCGTCTCGGCAGAAAGAATCGGCTCCTTCTGTAAGAGGTGGATGAACCGCGTGCAGAGGTCTGTGTTCTCTCGCACCTTTTTTTCTTCCATGTCGATCATGACTTGTTTTCTCTATCCCTGCTTCTCTCTGTGCCAAGTCAAACATGGCCTTTGGAGAGGACACCAAGTTGTGCTAATTAACGTCCAACACCTCACGCACGTTCTTTTTTTCTCTTTTAGCAGTACTGAATATTCAAAAGGCTCTCTTTTTATTTGCGATTTTATTGCCAGTCCGTTGCTTTTTTCTTCTGCCACAGTAAGTCTATGCTAACATGTTACTGCTCTTGCGCTGGGTGTGGAGGCGTCCACTGTGCGTCCATTAATCATCATTCCATAGGAGGTGGTAGCTTTATGGTTAAAGCTTTGGATTCTAAGGTCGTGTAACACCAGAATCAGATTTATTGGCCAAGTGTGTTTACACACACAAGAAATTTGTTATCAGATGTTGGTGACTCTCAAGTACAGAAAAGTATTTCACTATACATTTAACTTACAGACAGGACTATACAAGACAAGACAACATAGTACACGATAGCTGCCATTCCTGGTCCCCTTAACCGTGTACCTCTGGATAAGGTCGTATGCCAAATGCTGTAAATGTAAATACCCATCACTTTTTACTTATAATGTTTTTATATTTACGTACCTTACGAATATTTACATTCTAACATATCTCTATTTACAATCTAAAGCAAGTAAGCAATTAAGAACTAAACTTTCTGATTTGTACACACACAAAAAAGCAAAAAGAACAAATTCTCGTGTCATTCTTTTTTAAATTCAGATTTCAGTCACAGATGCCGAGGTGTAGATAAATACAATTATAGCAAAATGGCTGCTGGACATGGAAAAGCAAATCTCCTGTCATCTAGTGGATAGAGAAGACATAGTGGCAACGATGATGATACTGTATGATACTCAAATATTTAATCGGACGATTGCCATGCGTTAACTCGCAATTAATCGCACGTTTTCAATGTACCGTAAATGAATACTTTTTTTTTTTAATCTTTTTAATACTCTAACTGTATTATTTTACTTTTTATTATTCCGTTTTGCTTTCTATATAAACTGGTGATAAACGTTTAGGTTACATACGGAAGCGCATTGCATTCCCGAAAGAAAAATGTACTTTCATAATAAGGATTTGTGAATGCAATGATAACGTAAGATAATACGTTAATATAATACGTTGCTGTTGTTTTTTGTGTTAATAAAACACATATATCGCCTCTTTTATATTCCCTCCTAACATTACAAGCGGTGAGTGCAACTGAGGAAGGCCTGAAGTTTCTTTATTCGTTTGTTCTTTTTTATGTTCGCTTACTCGCCAACACAACGTAGAGTGAAGGAGCTTATCGACAGAGAGTTAATCGCGGGTTAAAGTGAATTTGCATTAACGAGCACACAACATCGAAACAACGGTTTCCTGTGGTTCCAGTTGAAACTGCTGTTTTCACATTATGGACTATGTTTCCCACAACCCAGTGTACTTTCAATTTACACCACATGACTTTCGGCAACTAATTCCCATTGACAATCATGTGCACTGGTGTATGTATATGTAAATAATATAAATACATTCATTCATTCATCTTCTACCGCAATATCTGATCTTACCTGTGGTCACGGGGAGTCTGTGTCTATCTCATGCGTCTATGGGCATTAAGGCAGGATACACCCTGGATGGAGTGCCAACCCATCGCAGGACACACACACACACACACACACACACACACACACACACACACACATTCATTCTGTAGGGACAATTGTCCAAGGTGCCAATCAACCTACCATACATGTTTTTGGATCGGGGGGAAACCGGTGAACCCTGAGAAAAACCCCCTGAGGCGCGGGCAGAACATGACTTTATTATATATTGTTTTTTTTTTTGTTTGTGTGTTTTAATGTTGTCTCTTTGTTTTTTGTATATACATTCAATTTAATACAATTTAGTTGTATTTTTACGGCATCGGAAGAAAGGAAGAAACCTTGAGAGGAACCAGACTCATCATGGTGGCACTGAACGTCCACTCATTATAGTTGTAAAGTGTACTGATCGGCAAATCAGTAGAGAGATGTTCATGCCAATTATTGTATTTTATTTATTTATTTGTGTTTTTTTTTTTTTCAGAGTTATTCACACTGCTCTAAAATTAAAGAGTAGTGTAAAAACCCTACTCTAAAATGTAAATAGTAGCTCTTATTTATTTATTTATTTATTTATTTATTTTTAGCTGTAGCCATGTACATTAAGCAAAATGTATTTGATTTAAAGTGACATATTATTAGTTGTGGGGAACAAAAACATGTAGACTAAACGTAGTGAATATTAAAGGAAAACAGCATTAAATGTAATGTGTAATTTTCTAAGCAATTATTATTTGCATTATTTGGGGAGAAAATGTTAGACATGGCTACTTACAGTACTGTTAAAAACATATACTGCTATAGAAATCAAAATGGATGTCTACGGGAGACACTTTGATTAGTGTTTACTGACATGCATTCGCGTATCTAGCTGTCTAACACGAATATCCGTGTCTGATTCACGCCCGAGACGCCACGAGACAGACGCGACTCCTGGGTCTTGGATGTGTGAATTGCTGTGAAACTGGCGGGATATACATATTAGGACAGAGCACTAAATACAGCGTCCGGTCTCTCTCTCTCTCTCTCACACACATTGTTCAGGACATCCTTTAACACTGTAATGTAGGAGCCTGAATGCTTGCGCCAATATACATTCATTCATTCATTCATCTTTTACCGCTTTATCCGATCTTCCCTTGGGTCACGGGGAGTCTGTGCCTATCTCAGGCGTCTATGGGCATTAAGAGAGGATACACCTTGGATGGAACGCCAACCCATAGCAGGGCACATTAACACACTCTCACACACACATTCACACACTAAGGACAATTTTCCAAGGTGCCAATCAACCTACCGTGCATGGAAACCGGAGAACCCGGAGAAAAACCCCCCGAGGCACCGGGAGAACATGCAAACTCCACACACACATGGCCGAGACAGTACTCGAACCCGGACCCGGACCCGGTGTGAGGCGAACGTGCTAACCACTAAGCAAGAGACATGTCAATGTATAATTACATTCCTATCATTTTGACTTGTTTTGGAATAGGAAATTCAATTTACACACAATAGTGCTGTCTTTTTTTTTTTTTTTTTCTCCTGTTTTTAGTGCTGTGGCATTGCAATAGTAAACAAGTGAGATTCTAACGAATGCACGGCACGAATCTGTCATGACCCTGCTCAGGATAAAAGGTTATTCAAATTTATTTATTTATTTTTTTTTAGAAATGAACAAGTGTTACCCAAATACACAAGTAGGTTATGTTTAGGTTAATATCCTGGTGCGGTGGTTTGTGTGTGTGTGTGTGTATGTGTGTGTTTTTAGCAGGGAATGAACTGCGAGCGAGTGGAAATGCATGATATGAACTTTGAAATAATTCCGATTAACCCAGATGATGTCGGTTATGCAGTGCTAAGTAGATATTTGTTTGTAATGAAATGATGGGTTGGCAGGCCGGAGTATACTATACCGCACTCCTGGTCCAGATTCTTCGTTACGCCTATTTTTTTTCCCGACCTGTTCGAATTTGCTTTGCAGAGCTTCCTGACATTTCTAAGACATCAGACACACTTGATGCTGACCTTTGAAGCTCTCTGAATGGCTGCTCAAGACACTTTTGATCAAAGTTTTAGTCAGTAAGCCGAGTGGATCTGCGCCGAAATGAATCAGCAGGAATTTTTCAATTACCGTTTCTGTTATTCCTTCCCCCACTTTCATCTCTCCTGTCCTTTCCCCCCCCCCCCCCCCCCCCCTCTTTTATGAATCCCACCCCTTTCCCTATCATTCAGCAGATTCTGTCATCATGACAGGTAATTAAAGTGTTAAAAGATTGATCATCTCCCCTCTTTCTTTCTTTTTTTGTCTCCCGTACAGTAACGGCACAGCTGGGAAGATGAACGGAGCTCTGGAGCATTCGGATCAGCCCGACCCGGACGCAATTAAGATGTTCGTGGGTCAGATCCCTCGCTCCTGGTCCGAGAAGGAGCTGAAGGAGCTGTTCGAACCGTCTCTACCAACATCCTGGTACACCACAGCAAAGGTAACGTATAAAGTGCATGTTAATGTATACACAATTATAACCTTTTCAAAAGATACTTGGAGGTCAACATCATTTTCAAAATAATTTTTCTATATTCATATTTTTTTTGTTCCGTTTTGTTTCCAGTCTTTTCCTTAAATTCAGACCGAAAAAATAACACTTTTTTTTTTAGGAGGATAATATTTGCACCTTGGTTTCCCTTAAATTGTATAAAAAGAGCAAAATTTAATATTCCATATAATGATATTGTACAATCACAGAGCAAAGGTACCGGACGCTATAAATGTGCATGTTAATGTATCCCACACAATTATAATCCTTTGAGAAGCAAAGCTGAGATACTTGGAGGGCCGTCAGCGTTTCCCCCCCCCCCCTTATCTTTTATGATCCCACCCCTTTCCCTATCATTCAGCTGTCATCGATTAGTGTTAAAAGATTGATCATCTCCCCTCTTTCTTTCTTTTTTTGTCTCCCGTACAGTCGGCACAGCTATCGGAGCTCTGGATTCAGCCCGACCCGGACGCAATTAATGTTCGTGGGTCAATCCCTCGCTCCTGGTCCGAGGGCTAAGGAGCTTTCGCCGTAGGTCACATATCCTGAGGGACCGCAGTCAAAACCCACCACAGAGCAAAGGTACACGCTATAAAGTGCATGTTAATGTATACACAATTATAATCCTTTTCAAAAGATACTTGGAGGTCAGAGATTTGCATTAGCAATATCATTTTAAAAATAATTTTTCACATATATTCATATTTTTTTTGTTCCGTATTTGTTTCCAGTCATTTTCGCTTAAATTTCAGTTGAGAATCGCGAAATAAAATAACACTTTTTTTTTTAGGAATGGATGAATATTTGCACCTTGGTTTCCCTTATTTAATTGTATAAAAAGTTGAAAATGATCGAAAATTTAATATTCGCATATAATGAAAAATATTGTACAATACCAAACATGAACTGTGGTGAATTCTGGGACGAATGGGATCATGAGTGTGTTACAATTGTGAGTTCTTAATGTGTTTAATGTGTGAACACAAGGACCCTACTGGTATTTGGCCCACGAGTTACTTCTCAGGATGCCGATGCACCCAGATAAACCAGAATTTAGAAATCTCTCCCTTTTGGCTTAAATTTATCTATACACTATATTGTCAAAAAGTTTGTAAACGGATGTACTGGTCCGGGCTGGAAGGAAAAGAAACAAACAACAGAATCACCAAGCAATATGTGTCCCGGCGGTTTCCTTCCCTCGTCCTAATGCCGGGACACACCCACGGTCTCACAGTTCGGGAGCCTTCCCCTGATGCCCGTCAACGCCCACTCGCTGATCTTTACAGCCCGGAGATTGGCACGCTTTCCTCTGAGTCCGCCGAGTGCCCTCGCCGACTGCCACATCCTCTTTCGCCTCCAGCTTTTCGATTGTCAGCTCACGGCGACTTTCTCGCTCCACTGTCTGCAAAGTGTCTCCCCCCCCTCTCGCTTTTTTATCGCCGTCACTAGACTGGAATCGAGCGCACTAATTAGTCATCAGTTAAAGGTGTAACTTAGCACGCATTCCGTCCGGCTCCGCCCTCCACTCCCAACGTAGTCCACATTTTGTACCCACTCTTCTGGGAATGATGTTTGGCTAGATTTTGGAGTGTGAAGTAAAGTCAGGTACTGATGTAGGCGAGGTGAGGAGGCCTCAAGTGCAGTTTCAATCCTCCCATAGAGGATTCTTCCAAAGGAGAACTTCCACAGGAACCCACATAAAGCAAATCTTCATGGGCGCTGGCTTTGTGCACGCCGCCATCGCTGGAACTGATTAGGATTATGAAGAGATCATATGCAATTTGTTTTGTGCTAGTAATTTGGTCATTCCAGTATGGCTGAAAAAAAAATGCCTGTCAGAAATCCTAAAGTCTATATAGTGTAGTTTAATCCTCCCCCAACCTACATTTTACCCAAATATTGAGTTTGTTTGTAAGCATGCATGACATGTTTTCGAGCACAAGCTCTTGGTAATCCCGTGCATCTCCTTCCTGCGTCCTATTGAAGGAGCCCACTGTGAGGACGGCGCTCAGGGATTAAAGATACTCGACCGAATTCCCTTTCAGGTTTCATCCGACTGGTTCGATTCGATTCGCACAGGGTTTAAATCATATCGATCATTCCCAATTAAACGCCGTTTTAGGATCGGTCTCGGCATGATTACTGATTACTCGCAGCAGCGAACGCCAAGGTGTTTCATTGGACATTAAGCAGTAAATAAATGTAGCTCGCCGAGTTTTATAGCTTGAGTGGAGATAATCGTTAGCAATGAAAATCTCTCGGTCTTGCTTTTACTCACACACACATGGACACACACACACACACACACATGGACAGCTTGGTTCTTACAGACTGCTCATGTTGTGGTCATGTTTGCTTCTTGTTTCTGTTCGGGGTAATTTGCGCATTAATAAGTAAACGGTCTTGTGATTTTATTTTATTTATGTCCGCTCACTGTCATTTCCTGAATGTTGTTTTCCGAGACAGATGTTTTTTGTCAAGGATGCGGGAAATCAAGCGTTCAAGTCTCGAAGTTGATGTGCTGACAGCAGTAAAATAAATAAATAAAATAGGCAAGAATAAGGATCTGAGTGGTTTTAAGATCCTAAGAATGGTTTCATTAAAGTTGAAACTGATTAAATACAGAGGACAAAAACAAATCATACACAGGCGAAGAATAATTTGAATAATTTTGCAAGGGAAAAAACGTCTCTGTTGAGGTTCAGCGGTCAGACGTAGGCATAAGTGACGCACGCTGTATTAGTCGGTACCTAGTCCTCACAAGGATAGTAGATCATTCGTATGTAGTGCGTTTGTGTGTGTGTGTATGTATGTGTGTATGTCGGTGTGCGTGATTGTATGTGAAGGCAGCTATAATGAAGACTTAGAATAGAAATGGACCCAGAGGAGAGAAGCGTAAATTGTTTATCTGAGCTAGACTGCAATTTAAAATGCGTATACACATTCACACACTCTTCACACACTCTTCACTCACACACACACACACAAACACACACACACACACACACACACGTGCACATGCATGGAGAGAACAGGTCACTGTCTTGTCAATTGATTGATCTGAGATCGGAGCAGTGCATCTGTGTGTCCCTTTACAAATGACGTCTTCTTCTCCGTCTTTGAAGTGCATAATAGATTCGCTCACACACACACACGGGCACACACTCACACATATGCAAAAACGGTGAATAAAAGGTATAGTGTGCGCTATTCAGTCCCTTGCTGTTGAACGGTACAGGTGTGTGTATGCTTGATGCATCTTCGGAAGTCTGGTAGAGGCCCATTATGCTAATATATTAAAATGTATTCTCAATGCACCCTGTGTGTGTGTGTGTGTGTGTGTGTGTGTGTGTGTGTGTGTGGGGGGATGTGTGTGTGTAAGCGTAAGCATGTTTATATGGTGGGGTACAAATCAGGAATTATTTTTCCCCCAATAGGGAAAATGGCTTATGAAAATCTGCTTTTATGTACACACACACACACACACCCCTATATATATATATATATAGGGGTGTGTGTGTGTAAAAGAAGTAACTTGTTACTTTTTGATTCCCTTCATTTGTCCACTAGGTGGCACTTTAATTTAACACTCAAAACTTCAAAACCAAAATCACGTTTCAGGTCTAATTTTACATGAGATTGTTCAGATGTAACTTGTAATATTTAACATTTTTTATAAGTAACTGTAATTTAATTATACATTTTATCCCCAGTAACTGTAGCGACTTAAATATAAATATATATATATATATATATATATATATATATATATATATATATATATATATATATATATATATTATATTTATTTATATTTCTTTATTTTTATATGCCTGTTTTTATATGTGCATATCTTGGGGCATCAAGGCAGGGTACACCCTGTATGGGGTGGGAACACACTAGGGACAATTTTCCACAATGCCAATCAACCTATTGTGCATGTTTTTTTTTGGACCGGGGGGAAACCGGAGAACC